>VXBP01006378.1:87772-118551 GCA_013400115.1 Rhinopomastus cyanomelas | reverse complement strand
CATTGAGGTGCTGGAATGAGGTCAAAGACGGGCAAGCAAGTTGCTGAAGGGGCTGGAGGACATGCCTTATGAGGAGAGGCTGAGGGAGCTGGGGTTGTTTAGTCTGGAGAAGAGAAGACTGAGAGGGGACCTTATTGCCCTCTACAACTACCTTAAGGGAGGTTATGGCGAGGCTGGTGTTGGTTTCTCTCCAATTAGTGATGACAGGACGAGGGGAAATGGCCTCAAGTTGCATCAGGGAAGGTTTAGACTGGATGTTAGGAAGAAGTTCTTTACTGAGAGGGTGGTCAGGAGCTGGAATGGATTGCCCAGGGAGGTGGTGATGTCACCGACCCTGGAGGTGTTTAAGGAACGGGTGGATGCGGCACTTAGGGATATGGTCTAGAGGTTAGGCACTAGGAGAAAAGGTTGGACTTGATATGACCCTGGAGGTCGTTTCGAGCCATGATGATTCTATGATTCTCCTGTTCCCTTGAGTGATATTTTAGTTTGCCCATCTACTGATCTCTACAAATCCCTTGGTGTCCTCCTTATGGAAACAGTCAAGTTTTCTAAAGGTGAAATAACTTTGCAGAATTTCAAGTAGTTTATGGTTGTGCTGTGCTGGAACTGAATATTACTTGAAGTCCTGACTTATCCCTTAGCAGACAGATGTTTTGGGTTATAATTTCTGCACTGGCTAAATTAAGGAACAGTAACCGACTTGACACTTAGAAATGGAGAGTAGACACTGAAAAGCCTAATGAGCCCCTTAAATTTGTCGTGCTTACGATAAAATGTGCCTCCTTTTACACTGCAGATAAAAGTAGTGGAGATGCTCTATGGATAGAAATACCTCTAGACAGCTTCAGTGTAAGAACTTTGTCCACGCTGCTAAAATGCCTTAATTTCTGTAAGAAGGAATGGAGAGGTTTCACATGAAAGAGCTCAGAAGGAGTTTGCTCACTGGAGATAGGAGGAGCAGGGTAGAAACTCTGTGTGCCACCTCACTTGGAACCAGCTTCTATATTCTGTCACTTGTGGTGAAAGAAATGGGTAGTAGTAGGAAATTGGTAATAGCCTGAGTCTGTAGAAGTGACCTTTCACAGACCTCAGTCTCAATAGCTGCTGAGAGGTTGTTCTAAGCAGTATCAATGGGGGAGAGAGCACCTCATACTTATTCATGTGTTTCTCCTGTATTTCTCTAAGGATAAAGGTTGACAGAGCTGCTGCCTCTTCGTGACTCAGCCCTTGTTTTTCCACTTCTCTCATTTCTGGTTTGTGCATAGTTTCAGAGGATGGATGGAAATCCACTCCACATTGATCCCAGTGGGAGCTGTCTGCTGCTGAGACTGCTGCCCAGTATGAAAATGATGACTAGGGCAACTCCAGTCAGTCATAGCTGTATCTAGTCTTCCCTCTTGCTGATGTGCTGTTAGAGTTGTTGGAGCTCAAGGCCAGAATAAGACAGTTTGAGCCCTCTCTTCATCCTGTCCCCACTTTTCTTTGCCGTGTTGTCTTGAGACTTTTGTTTTATAGGGAATAAAACTCCAAACCTGCTATTTATTAATCTACAGTATAAATAACTTAATTTTAAGATTAGAGTATTATTTTCTTTATTGTGGTTCATTTTGATGGTGTCCTGATGAGTCTTGAGAGTGTGGGGTTCCATGTGATGAGTTTCATGGCAAGCTTTGTTTCCTGCAGTGGCTACATGGCAGCATCCCAGCTGGAACTGTCAGAGAGAAGCTCAGACTCGGTTTGCTGTGTTTGAATAGTAGAATGTACAGATTTCAGCAGCCAGCCAGAGAGAAATGCAGCTTCATGGTCATCAACTGGCAACAGCAATGGTTTAGAGAGGGAACCTTTGGACACCTCTGTCATTGCTGGTGCTGCATGAGATGATAAAGCGCGGAATAGGATGGGCTGAAGCACCTTTTCATCCAAGAAGGAACAGAATGCTCTAAGCATTAATGCTACAACACCTAGTTATTCATGCATGACTGGGGATACTGGGTGTCTAGACTGCAAGCAAATAGAAAATCTTCAATTTCTACCTGGAAAAATGAAGATTTTCTCCTGTGAAAGGAGTGTGACTCACAAAGTGATGTATCAGCAGCAGTACTGCTGCAGAGAATGCCAGGAAGGAAAGAAGGCAGCCAAGTTCTTCAGGCCCATGGGGGAATTTGTGAGGCTGTGGGGTAAAGGGGAGAAAAAAAAGACCTTGTGCTTTTTGCATTGAGTTTGATCTGGAATCTATTGATGAAATGGCATTGTGTTCTCCAGTATTTATCCTTCAATCACTTTCTGACTGGAGAAGCACTTAAAGTAATTGGCTGACTTAAATTAAGCCTGGATTTTTATCATTTGTGATGGTATTTTTTTATCAAGTGCTGCATCACAGAATATAACAGTATGTAACACTAAAGGTGACTGAAAAGAGCCTGTTTCACTGCAAATTATTACACAGAAATTATTCTTTGCTCATTTGGTTTTTAAGGTATGAGTAAACATAGAATCACTAGGGATTGGAAAGGACCTCAAAAGATCATCTAGTCCAATCCCCTTGCCACAGCAGGATCACCCAGACCAAGTCATTGAATCAGTCGGGGTTAGAAGGGACCTCAGGATCATCCAGTTCCAATTCCCCTGCCATGGGCAGGGACACCTCACCCTAGATCAGGCTGGCCAGAGCCTCATCCAGCCTGGCCTTAAGCACCTCCAAGGATGGGGCCTCAACCACCTCGCTGGGCAACACATTCCAGGCTCTCACCACTCTCACGGTGAAGAACTTCCTCCTCACATCCACTCTAAATCTACCCATCTCCAGCTTTGCTCCATTCCCCCTAGTCCTGTCACTACCTTGACATCCTAAAAAGCCCCTCCTCAGCTTTTTTGTAGGCCCCCTTCAGATACTGGAAGGCCACAGTAAGGTCAACTTGGAGTCTCCTCTTCTACAGACTGAACAGCCCCAACTCTCTGTCTGTCCTCATAGGAGAGGCGCTCCTATGTTAATAGCGGAAGTAGGACTTAGCCCTCTGTGCTCCATAACGTGGTTTCCAATAATAAATATTCCCGAAATACTTGCAGGATGAGCAAATTAAATGAAAGGCTTTATTAGATGTGGTTTTTCACCAGTTGTTCAGCTCTGTCATCTGGTCAAAAGTGGTGATTAATTTAGTCCTGAAAGACCTTGTCATGTCTCTTTCAACTCATTGTAATGTTGAACAGTTTTCAGGCTCAGCTTTGCAGAACAGGTGGCTCTTGGTGACTCTCTTTGTTCTCGCCTTTATTTTCTGAAACGGATTAATGTTTCATAATCCAGTATGTGCCATCTAAAGACCTTTCAAAGTTCAACAGCTTGGAACTGAACAGAACAGCCTTGAACAGAGAAGTCTTTGGAAATTGTGGAAGTCATCTGCAGAAGGACCTGAATGAGGTCCTGAGTTCCTAGACTTCCTTTCTTTGACTGATAGTAGTTATGCCATGGCTGGAAGAGTTCAAAGACTAAACTGTTCTCTCAGGCATGTGATAAGGAGAAACATATGCTTGATTTGGTGTGCCTGAGCAGCTAATTCCAGAAGGAAGTGTCTTTACTTCACGTTTATAAACATTTCAATGTTTATACGTCCCTTTACAATGGTTTTCTAACTCATAGCTGGAAATTTAATGGCTGTGGTGTAGAAGTTTGTCATGGGGAGTGTCTGTAGGGCTTTAGGTAGTAACACCATTGTTCTGAGAATATACATTGACATCTCAGTATGCAGCAAACTTCAGTAACTACATTCCCAGTTTCTTGTTTTTCATGGAAAAAGTGGTAGGGAAGAGGAAAAGAATTCCTACCTAGATGGTTGGATTTCTAGAAGAGCGTCGAAGGAGTCTCTGTGCTTACATCCACATTGAATTCTTGTGTGTGAATGAGCATTTCAGTTCTCTGTGGAATACAGAACAAGTCTCATACCGTGCATTAAAACAAACACCAGCCCTGATGGAAATGCAAGATGATATTTTATTTTTTAGGAGCAGGCAGAAAAGCCAAGATCGTTTTCCTGCAAGATATGGCAGCTGGAATTTTTCTGTCATATAAAAGTTGAAGAGACCTGGGGTTTGTTGTCACACAAATATCTTTGTGGTCCTACCAACTAGGTGTCTTTGATATCAGGAAGTTTAAATGTCCGGCGTGCTATGTGAGGCTTCCATCCTGGCCAAGTACCTCTGAGGGTGGTGGCAGTTTTGCTCTTCCTTGAATTGTGCAGATAGTTTGTACCTTGTATGTTTACATGCTGGTGTATTTAATGTTTAGATCTGCTGCTTTGAGGGTTACTATAATAACCTCAATCATTTTAGAAGCAAGTGCATCGATTAGGTTGAAGAGTAAAATAAAAAGTGGAATGAAAAATGGCTTCATTGTTTGGATTATTGAGAGTCAGAGCCCATTAGGAACGTAATCTGGACGTCTGAGTTCCATTGGAGAGTGAGTTAATATTCATAGTGTTGTTATAGCATTTGTTTAGATGGAAATAATGCATTATTTTTTTGTGTACAAATTGAATAAATAGGATCAGTCTCATTACCAGAGAACATCCAGCCCCACAGAGATGCTGTTTTGTACTAGATATTTTCCTTACATATCTCTTGCTTTAGCAGTCAAGCTCTGAATAGGCTGTTTCTATCAAAAACCATGCAAAGGGCTTCAAGGAAGAGGCAAAATTTCAATGGGGACATCCCTTGTGATAATTTCAATGATGATTCCCTGCAATGTCAGACCTCTGAATAGAAGCAGAGCTGCTGTGATGCTCTTTGGAGGCAGAAGATCAGCTCATCAATTTGGAGAGCCTTCCCGGGGTCAGGAACTATCGATGGTCTCCATTTCCCAGCAGCCTGTCCCATCTGTCTGTAAGGATTGAACTCTTGGCTGGATAAATCTTCAGCTGTCGCACGGTCGGCATAGAAGGGAACTTGGAGTAGTCATTCAGCTCCAGTTTATGTCATGATTGGATTGAATTTCGTCTCCAAGGTGATGATGATTTCTTCTTGGTCTGCCTCTGGCCATTATTTGCTTTTATCATCAGCGAAGTATCTTCCTGGCAAAGCACCCATGCGGAGCAAGGGAAATAGAGAAGCCACGCCATGGAAGAGTGGTTGTGATGTTTAGCCCAAAAGACTATGAAATATTCAGTCCCTGAAATATAAAATGCCTTCCTTGCACAACAGCTCATAACCCAGACATCTAATTTGTCCTGATACAGCTCCTCAGCAATTTTCAAAGTCGTTTTGCTTTGCCCCACTGATGTTAGCATTGGACACTGCCATTAACTGGAATTAGGATACTTCTTGTCTTGCAAAAGTAATAACATCAAAAGAACTTGATCGAGACAGGAACAATCCAATCACTAGAACTAACGCTTCTCTAAAGACAGAATTTTTACAGGAAGAAACGGTCTTCCACTAATTTTTGTCAGTATGAATATGAGTCCCTCCCTGCTGTGGAAGAATAATTAAAGGTCATATTCTGGTATCATGTTCATAAGTCAGCTCAGCCTGAGCACCAACACCTGACTGGATACCCCACCAAGCACTTGCACTGTAATAGGAATCCTGTTGGCTGAAGAAACAGAATTGTGCTTTAATTTTGAGTGAAGATCTTCCCTGTTGGGGTCAGGATACATTAAGGATGCTGCACTATGATGGCTTCATTTGGAAGTATATAGCATCTTGTAATGTTTTATTTAAAAACTAAAGCTCTTAAATGTTAGGGTATCTTAATTGATATTTTATTTTTAAAATGTATGTAAATTTTATTTGGAAATTAAAAAACAAAAAATAGGTTAAACTGCAGATATCTGATTCCAAATGACACTTTGGCCAGTTTTTTTCAGTTTAGTATTTGGTGTACTGCAAAGCAGTGTCTGTGAGAGACTTTGTGGTGGTTGATACCTCTGCTCCTCTCCCGTCCTGTGGAGCCACATAAGTCTGGATGAGCTGTAATTATTTGAAACAATACATTAGGATATTAAAAGGGGAAATAACAAGAGCGGTCTTGTGGTGGAAAAGGGTGGGAGTCGGAGAAGGACGTCAAATGTTGGATTATAGGCAACTAGTGGGGCTGTCTGAGTACTGAGGACAGATGTATTTAAATTTTCTCTCTCAGATTCTCAGGCCATTGTCTTCCTGTTTGGTTTTGTAAAATGTAGCTGGTTTGCTTTGGATTTGGGTTATAACTTCTGATGTGCTACAGTAAGAGGCTGAAAATTAGCTAATTAGTGAAAACAGAAAATTTTGAATGCTTGGGATTTTGTTTTTGGTTGTGCCAGAGAACAATAAAGCATTTAGAGCTTCTTTGGGCAGCTGCATCAGAAAGTCATTTAATGGTTTTAGAACGTGAGGAAAACGTTCCTATTGTTCTTAAGAGGCAAAAGAGAGAACTATGGAGTTAGCAGTGAAATCTTCTGCTTTCCTTTATGGGCTTAGCTCGTGTATTGAAGGTGATGGAAGGGCTTAGTTTCACTAATTCAGCAACTTTCTTGTGGTACATTTAAAAAAAAATGATGTAAAAATTAATTTAAAACTTAATTTTGAGGATGAAGGTGAGAAGGAAGCCTCTTTTACAGGCTGAGAGCTATTTTCTTGTCTAAGTTATTCTGGACTGGGCTGCTTTAAATAATGAAGGATAAAGATGAAAACTTTATTACCACCTTTTTGCTGTAATTATGTGAGAACTGATGTGATGGGGGAACTCAAAATGAGTGAAGAGTCTCCTAGAAATCCAGATATACCTGAATAATTGCAGGAAGGTTATTGGAGGATTTACAGCCTCCCTAAAATACTCAACAGACTCTGGTACCATCCATTCCAGGAGGCCTGTGGAATGGACAAACCTTATGGATGTGCCAAGTGCTCTACTTGTAGACTGAATCGAAGCACCCTAAAGGCTAAAGATAACATCCAAAATACACTGCTGCTTGCAGAAGGGGCTCTCTGCATGTATACAAGGAAGGAACTGGTCAGTTTGTGTTGAATTTTACTCTGTTCCAGAAAAAACGCAGCGTCTGTGGTTGCATTTTGAATGCGAGACACCATCTGTCTGTCTGCTTGTGCTCTGAATAGTGTTGGTCTTGTTGACCAGTTTGAAATCAATGTGATGTGGCAGAGGCCCTGAGCCTTTTCAATGTGTTTTGACAAAGGAGAGGTGGTAAATATGAGAGTACACCAGGTTCCTGCTGTGCAAACGGCTGGGCTGTGAACTCCTCTGCAGACTGAGACAGCGAAGAATCAACCCAGCAGCAGCAGATCCTCAGCATCAGGGAATCCTGAAAGAAAAAAGCCCCTCTAGGGGGTTCAAGGATATTAAAGGCTTTAAATGTGAGGTAGTCCAAACATCAGGCATGAAGGCGTAAGACTGCCATTGCCTACACTCCAGTGTTTAATCTTTTTTGTGCTTCATCTCCCTCAGCTGGTAGCAGGCAGACTGTGTTGTGTGTTGGACTGGGATGGAGGAAAGCATCTCTAGAAATCAGTAGACTGCAGTAGTTGCTGTAGTGTCTTCACATCTGCAAAAAATAGACTGAATTTTGTTGTGGCTAATGCAAGATTTATGTTTCTCTTGTTCACTTGATACTTAGGTTCCTCTGCAGGTGGCTTTTCCTTCACAAAATTAATTCTTCTGTGCGCTGTCGCCATTGCTAACTTTATAGTAAAATTCAACAAACCGGACACCCTTCTGCTGCAGAGGTGCTGGCAATGCCAACCAAGGAAAAGGAAAATCCTTACAGAACTAGTCATGATCTTGGGCAGGGGGAGTGTTTGAATGTTTGAGAAGCAATGAGTAGCAGGGAGTTGCATTTTCATTGCAGGTTTTTAATACTAGTAGAGTCTAAGTAGCAAAACAATAGCTAATGAGATCCTTGTTCCTTAATAAGGAACAAGCTGAAGTGTGAGAACATCAGGAGAACCATCTGGGGGTTGTGAGCAATCCTTTAGAAAACAAAAAATCTTTGTGGAATTTACTTTTGTGTGTGTGGTCTTGCCTACTTCTAGTATTGCTGCAGCAGAATCTCTATGGACACCTAATTTTGTCACAGGTGTTTAGGAGGTGAGAACACCTATAGCTTTTGGGTGCGACTGGGAGTGGGTTTGGAAGGGTTTAGATGAGTGGATTGCTCTAGTGTCTTATGTTACTCTGCTAACTGAAGAACATGCCTTGGTTGAAAGTCTGCAGTGAGGAACTGGTATTGATTTGAGCATTCTCTTTGGCAAAACATGTGAACAAACAGCAGCAAGTAAAGAGTTTGGGTGTTGTTTTACTTGAATAATGATTTAAAGACTGAAAATTGGCAAGCAAGAGGAGACCTGTGGGGCTATA
This sequence comes from Rhinopomastus cyanomelas, assembly GCA_013400115.1. Taxonomy (NCBI): domain Eukaryota; kingdom Metazoa; phylum Chordata; class Aves; order Bucerotiformes; family Rhinopomastidae; genus Rhinopomastus; species Rhinopomastus cyanomelas. The sequence continues at coordinate 110,210 of VXBP01006378.1, read as the reverse complement.
TGTAAATAGCTTTGTTTTTCCCATATGTCTTCGGTGGGAGGATGGCTGCTTTTTATTTAGCTAATTCTTTGTGTGCTAAGGAGATGGTTTGTTAGGGAAAAAGATGCATTTTCCTTAAAATGAAAGAAACAACAACATAAAAGATGCTGATAATTATCTGAAAGGGAGAATTTTTAGCATTGAGTGTTTATTGCTATTAATTCCTGTGGCAATCTCACATGGCAGTGTGTCATATTAATTCCCAGTTGGTTTATTTGAAAGATGGAAGCATATCCACCAGCAAGTTTTTAATGGAAAAAACTCTTGTGTGGGATGTGCCCATGTTGTCAGACACCAGTCTCTCAGAGAACTTGACCTATTGATGTGAAAAAATGCGCTTAAACCAAAACGCAAACCAAAACAGCCCTTCAAGCCCTGTTCAGATACTTGGTCTCTGTACTTTGAACCTTAACATCCAAGGACAAACTTTTGGATTTGCAATGACAGGGAGCCGACCAAGTTCCCTTGGTTTTTAATGTCATCTAAGAGCTTGGTTTGTTGACTGTTTTGGTCCTTTGAATACATGTTTATCGAGAACTTTTTTTAAAAAAGAATTTATTCTGTAATTTAAGGCAGTCTTCCCTTTTACCAGTTTAATGTCTGAAAGAGGCTGCAGGTTCTTCTGGAGAAGGATAGATGTGTGTTGAGAATATTCAGTGTGTGTACTCATTGTAGGAGTTTTTTTTACTTTTAAAAAGCAATAAATATTTATCACAAAGGGAACTGATGAGAATTGAGCTCAGGTCCAGCCTCTAACCATAGAACTACAGAAAGGTAGGGATTGGAAGGGACCTCTGGAAGTCACCTAGTCCAACCCCAATAACTGCAGTAGCAAAAACCAACCTAAAATCCACTTGTTGATACGTTTCAAACAAATTCCTTGTGGATTGTTACTTTGTAAGAAAAGGTGGCATGACTCTATTTTGTTGTGACTTTTGAAAAGAAGCTATTTCATGATAGGGATTGTATATGTTACCATTTGTGTTGGAGAAACATCTTGTTGGAGGCATTTCTGCCTTTTTTCTTGAACACGTTGACCTGAAGTCAAAGCAGAGGATTATTGAACTGTTTTTTTTGGGCCTTGCTCTGCTTTTGATGGTTTAGATGCTGTTTCAAGAGTGAGGAAGTGAGATGGGTATTTATTAAGTCAGAAGTGGCTTCTGGGTTCATTTGTGATTCATCTGACTGCCATGCCCTTGGCGTTTAGTGCGTCTGTTTAATGTACAAACTTTGCATGTCTACTGACTTCACACAGCGATGGGGCAATGGAGCTGCCCCTATTAGAAGCAACTACGGTCACACACTGCGGTGGGGCTTCTCTCTCACCTGCTTGGATATATTAAGAAAGGACAATCTTTTGGGGAAAAGGTTGCCCAGGGGGAGGTAGTTGAATCACCATTCCTGGATGTGTTGTAAGTTGTGGAGATTTGGAGCTGAGGGACAGGGTTTAGTGGTGGCCTTGGGACAGCTGGGTTAGTGGTTGGACTTGATGATCCTGAATGTAATTTCCAACCTAGTGCGTCCATGAATGTATGTATCTCCATTGAAAAGGTCTGATTTCTTGAGCTGATTCCTTTGTACGCACACAGGTCAGGTGTCAGCAAGCTGTGCCATCTTTGCAAGTGTTCATGGGGATAAACACAACACTCCCTGGAGAAGAGTAGTGTCTGGCTTTGTTAGACCTATAAAGCTTTAAAATCTCTGACTTTGATCTCTATGCAGCCCTGGTAGGTTTCTCTACCTTCTTCTGACTAGATGAAATTTTGTTTGGTCTGTCCTGGAGCTTTGACAAGCTCAGGTCACATAGGTGATGTGATGTTATTTCATTAATATAAAGTATCTGCACCACAAGGGGCTTCCCAAGGTAGGTTATACCTCATGAAGCACAGTGGATGCGTGAAGATTTTGCTTACAGTTCAGGCATCGTTCAGTTCTTAAGGCCCAAGGTACAATCGCTAGCACAAGTCAGTCCTTGTTAGCATCGCTAGCATTTGTGCTTAGATTTTGCTGAGAGCTTCCAAGAACTTAATCTGATCAATGGGGTATTGGAAATTAGCTCCATGCTTATAATTAAAGTCACACAAGCTGATAAATATTGGAAATGGGGGGGGCTATAAATCCTAATGCTAGTCAAGGTAGAATGTGTTGTAACTTTTGTGCACTGAAGTAAAATAAACTGAAGGACCTGTCTCAAGGCCAAAACCAGTTGCTTCTCAGAGATCAACACATGCCCTGTGTTAAACTGGAAGAAAAAATTAAATGTGGTGTTAAGCTGTTGGAAAGTTGGGAGGTAGAAGATTTGAGGGTGTATTCAATCACACTTTGAAGGACTTACACCTGAATGGCCACATCTTAGAAGAACAAGTGCCTGGAAGATTATGAAGAAGCATCATCCTGCTGTGCTGGTTTTCCCTTTTCAGAACTTTTTTTTAAAAAAAACCCCAAATTTTCTTTCTGTAGTGTGGCGTATTTCTTCTTACTATGAAGGTAGCTGACAACAGGTCTGCAAACCCCTGGAGACCTCCTCAGACCCTTGCATGGTAAATGTTGTGACTGGGATGTGATTCTGCCTCAGGTACTGCATTTGTTCTCTAATGTCCTTGTATCATGATGGAAAGTCTCATGTATTTGCTAAGATATTTACACAGAGAGGTTTCCTGCATAAAACGGATTGTTTTCTTTTCACAGTGGGACTTGTTTAGACAGCAAATGTTTAATTAATCTTCCTGTTTTCTTCTCCTGCTAGAATATTTTTATTGAACAGAAGGCATCTATTAGTCAAAGCAGGGGAGAAGGAGAGCAAAAGTCTTATTTTGAGAAGGTTGTTAAGATACTATCATGGTAAGAATTTCTTCAGAACACCTTGAAAGATGATTGATTATAAACTGCTTTTATTTTACCTATTTTTTTTTTTTTGGGGGGGATGTCTTGAATTTGTTTTTAATGTTTACAGTAAAGTGCTCCATGATCTCCCTGCAGTGAGCTCCACAATCTCAGTGTAGTGAGCTCCAAGACAGATATTTATTGTTTTTAGAGAAGTGTTTTTTATCTATCTCATGTATTTTTCTGGAAAACATTTAGGAGAAAAGGGCTGAAATAATTTAAGATACCTTAATTTACCTTGTGGGTCCATCCAGAGTAGCAGTAACGACCAGAGATATTTTGAATGCAAGTATCTCACTTGATGCTCTTTTCTATTTTTAAATGCATTAAATAAGTTGAAAATGAAGTGGATTTTTTTTTTTGTCTCTAGAGATGTTTTCCCCTACTTTTCTGTTTGCTGATAGGGAGCACTTTGTATTCCGGTCAGCATGTTGATTTTTATAATAAACAGGCACTAAGTGCAAACTTTACCAGCACGTGACACCCTTTTAACACCCGTTTCCTTTTAACCCTTGTTTTTATTGAAGAGCCCTTTCAGTACAGCGAGCTGTAAGGCCTTAGTGTGTTTAAAGTTCTAGGCACTAATAAAGTTGAAATAATTTCCAGCCTTAGAAACATAAGACTATTTATTATGCTCTTTAGAACATTCAGTTCATCAGGATCCGGAGCTCTTTGATAACAGATTTTTAATGTACCTTTAAAATGAAAAGTGATGGAAAACCCAACCCTTTGTACAGACATGTCAATGTGTGAGATGTTTCTCGTAATGTTTGATAGATGAGTTTTATTCCACTTGGCATCACTAGTTCAGTAGAATAAGCTTACTTATTTCAATTCTCAGAAAACCCAGCTCAAGACTGGTGTTTTATTGTGATGATGTGGAACTCTTTCCTTTCTGTGTTTAGGGAGGCTCTAGGGTCAGACACATTCTCCCTCAGGCCTGATCTGGAGATGCTGAGTGAGAGCCTCTTGCTGCCTTGTTAAGCATTTCTGGGGTTTTAGCTAAAGCTGGATGAGTGTGTTCCTTTTTCAAGCCTTGGGTTTAGTCTAATAGTAGATGAAGGAAGCAGCTGTTTGCCTAAGTCACTTGAAGAACTGATAGGAAAAGAGACTAAAGATGTACCTGGCTACGTGTATGTACCTAAAACGAATGGCTTGAGGTTGAGTACAGTTGTTTTGACTAGCTGTCAGCTAAGAAGAGCGTTACAACTAATTGAATTCTGCTGTCATAGGTGTTAAATTAACTCCAAGCAATAGCAGAAGTGCCAGGAGAGAAAGGAACTATTTCATCCTTTTCAAGGCTGTCATTGCTCATTCTTTGTAAACATTTAATTCTTAAACTAGGACGGCTGATGGGAATAGTGATGTTATAGAAACAGGTTCTGGGATGTATTCTGTCACTAGAATGAGGAATGAAGAAGCATCATCTGCTTTTCGTGACTATTCTGCAGTCCCATTTTAACATAACAGATGTTTGGCTGGTGAAGACTTCTAAGCACCAAAGTCTTTCCAACAAACTTGGTCTTGAAGTGTGAAGACCTCAAAGCCTGACTTTCTGCATCACCTACATCGTGTTACCATTTGCCACTTTTATTGCACAGGGGCTCAGATCTGTATATTTAACTTCAAAGGTGAACTGCTAGAGTTTTGCAATTAGGGTAACTTGAACATGAACACCGAATTGGACCTCCAAGTGAGACATCCACAAACTGGAATCCCTAGAAGTTAAAATTCTTCCTCTTTGTTTTCCAGAGTCTGTTTAGATGTAGCTTGTGCTAACAAAGCTCATGTGCCCTCTTTATACAATAACAGAACATCAGGGATTGGAAGGGACCTCCAAAGATTATCCTGTCCAATCCCCCTGCCACAGCAGGATCACCTAGACCAAGTTGCACGGGAACATATCCAGGAGGGTTTTAAACATCTCCAGAGAAGGAGACTCAATGGGACAGCTAGCCAAGTGAATATGGAGAACTTCTACAAGTACGGAGACAACCTGTTTCTGTCCTGTGTTGCTGTTTCTTTTAAATCACAAATTTCCTGAGCTTGTCAGTCATAGTCAACCTCGTTTGTTTCTCTTTCTGTTCAAAAATTATTTGTCATTCTAACTGAGTATTTTTCTTTCAAAAAACAGAACCTCAAAACCTAAACCAACCATAAACTCCCCAAACTGAAGATCAGTCTTTTGTGACCAACTCTATCTCTCTCTGTATAGGAAACTATTCTTGTTGTTCTGTCTGTTAAAAAATGTAGGATGTAGTAGTAGAGTACTAGTACTAGAGTAACTCCCAGTATAACTATTGTCAACACTTGAAGCCATCAACAAAACAACTTAGTACTGGAGTGTTGTGGCTACTTCATCCCTGGAAGCGTTCAAGGTCGCGTTGGATGGGACTTTGAACAACCTGGTGTGGGGAGAGGTGCCTCTGCCCATGGCAGAGGAGTGTTAGCAGTGGATGATCTTCAAAGGTCCCTTTCAACCCAAATTATTCTAAGACACAATAAGAAAGTCAAACCATGAATAAAATGGGTAACACAAAAAGTAAATTTAAGCAAGTTGCATGAAGAAAAAAAAGATTCTTTTAATACTAAAAGCTGTGGAGGCCCCTTAATATAACTAGCGAAGACACGTGCTCCTCCTCCTGCAAAAAAAAAATCAAAGCCCACTGGATTTTTCATTGTCTTCAGCAAAACTTTGTAGTTTTTAGCTAGCTGATGAGAATGAGAATTCCGTTTTACTTATGGGCTTCAAAAGTGACTGGTATCGCATCGCACAGTCCTTGAAATGTCCTTGAGAAGAGGAACATTGACTTTCCCCTGAATGGATAACTATCCTACAGTGTCACATCTGATTTCTTAGGGAGTAAGTGGGCTTTTGGGGGTGTGTGACAGAGAGCTAATGTAATGGCTTCAGGCAGAATGCTCAGTAATGGAGTGTGAGAGAGTTCACACATACTGTGGGCCATTAATATGTGTCTGTCTACCTTCTCTGCTACCCCTCCTGGGTAATGAGCTGGAAATTAAGAGAGATCATTACAAAAAAGGCAGTTGCTAAAGATGCTGTTTATGGAAGACTTTACTTCAACTACTGCTTGGCTTTGGGTTGGTTGGGGTTTTTTTGGTGTGGTTTTGTGTGATGGAGATGCTTAAACTTCTGGGATTGGCTTCTTTTTCCTCTTTTCTTATTTCTTTCCCCACCTCTTCTTCTTTTCAATCCTTGTTCTCATGATTTGAATGTGGTTAGTGTTTTGTTGAGGGAGATAAGTCTTAGATAGACCTGGCTCCTCAAAGCCATTAATGAGAGAAAGGCTTCAAGAATCTGAGATAGGAAAACAAATCCCCATTCAATTACTATAAAATCATAGAATAGAATCATTAAGAGACTCCTAAGATCATCAAGTCCAAACGTCAGTGAAGCATCTTGCATAGATAAGACTCTCACACCTAGCTTCTTCGCATTACCCTCATGCTTCTGCTCACAAGGAGGTGGTTTTGATCCAAGTGCACTGAGAGAGGGGCAGAATCCGTGGATCGGGACAGAATGTTCAGAACAGCTGGTGCAGTTCACACCAAAGGTGGTTAAGAATTGTTTTCAGAGTCTTCCTTCAACAGTGTCCTGCAAACTGATGGAAACCTTCAAGTGCTGTGATTTTCTGAGCCAAATAAGCCCTTGCATGGTTTTGCTCCTCAGGAGTTTTAGCTGTGGATACCTGGGGCTTTTGCAATGTTCTGTTGTTTTTAATTCTGTCTGAGAATGCAGTGTTGGCTCATTAATGAGGCTCTGCACCTCTGACGTCTCACCACAGAGGATGTTCTCTGGGAAGGAGCAATGCTGGGGTGTGGGCAAAGCAAATCTCCACGGATTTCGTGTTTCAAGAATCCTGTACAACATGCAAACAGAGATTTTCTTGGGACAGCAGTGGCAGGCACCAGCACTGTGGTTTTTCTGCCACAAAGTGCTATTCTTCTCTTCTAAGTGCAGCTCCGGCGAAGAAGCAGGACTGTTCTTTCCTGGTGAGAGGATTTACAAGCAGCTAACAAACTGGTTCTACTTTGAGGCTGCCAGAAAGCAAAACTTGTACTGCCTTAAATTAAAAAATAAACCCCCACAAACCCACACCAGAAAAATAACAGACCCCCTTATGGCGGAATCTAATCTCATAGTGCTCCTTCACTTCCCAAGCCTTCATGTCGTGTTTTGATTATTGTTATTCTGAGGAAAATGAATTCATCTCACTTTTTATTATCCTTTTTCTTTAGAAACAAAAGGGAGAGAGGATGTAGATGAATTATTTGCTGATGACAGTCTGACCCCCTCATGTTCTGTCATGAGTGTCCCTAATAGAAGTCCTTAATTGATGTGGAACTGATGAACTCGGCATTCTGGTGAATTTACTTTTGAGGAGCTTTTCTCATAGGGGTAGGTGAGGTTTTGCACTCTCTATAATAATACTGAGGTACTTACAAATAACATTTAAAAATTAAAATTAACTTCATCCTGCCTAGTTCTTATACCAAGGCAGCATCTTCCCTCGCTGACAAAAAGCAATGGTACATGTTTTTAAAACCTCTTGCTTTGAGATATTCCTAACCTAAATGGAAATAATTAGTTTAACAACTCTTCAAGCCACACTGCCACTGCTGTCACAAAAACCCATGTAGAAAATCTGCAGCCCTGTAAAATTTGGGATCGAATGTGGAAAAACTATTCAGCGGGACCTGGACAGACTGGAGAACTGGGCAGGGAGAAATTTAATGAACTATAACATGGGCAAGTGTAGAGTCTGACATCTGGGCAAGAACAACCTCAGATATCAGTATAGATTGGAGACTGAGCTGTTGGAGAGCAGTGTAGGAGAAAGGGACCTGGGGGTCCTAGTGGCCAGCAGGATGACTATGAGCCCAGCAATGCGCCCTTGTGGCCAAGAAGGCCAATGGCATCCTGGAGTGGATCAGAATGGGGTGGTTAGCAGATTGAGAGAGGTTCTCCTGCCCCTCTACTCTGTCCTGTTGAGAACGCATCTGCAATATTGTGTCCAGTTCTGGGCCCCTCAGTTCAAGGAGGGCACGGAACTACTGGAGAGAGTTTGGCGCAGAGCGATGATGGTGGAGTAGAACACCTCCCTGATGAGGAAAGGCTGAGGGAGCTGGGTCTCTTTAGTTTGGAGAAGAGGAGACTGAGGGGTGACCTCATTAGTGTTTATAAATATGTGAAGGGTGAGCGTCAGGAGGACGGATCCAGGCTGCTCTTAATGTCATCTAATGATAGGACAAGGGACAATGGGTTTAACCTGGAACATAGGAGGTTCCCCATAAATGTGAGAAGGAACTTCTTCACGATGAGGGTGATGGAGTACTGGAACAGGCTGCCCGGGGAGGTTGTGGAGTCTCCTTCTCTGAAGGTGTTTAAAATCTGCCTGTATGTGTTCCTGTGTGACTTGGACTAGGTGATCCTGCTCTGGCCGAGGGATTGGGCTAGATCACCTTGCAAGGTCCCTTCTAATCCTAATGTTCTGTGATTCTGTGAAATATACCCAACCCAGCATTTTCTTTTGCTATTGTTTAAATATAAAGACCAAATTGAAGGAGTAATATTGAAAGACAAGTTAAGCAACACATCAGAGTTCTGCAAAGAAAGAGAAAGGTCTTGTCAATAAAGGACTGTGCAGTGAGTAAGTCAGTCCTTTGCCTTTTTGGTGCAGAGCTCAGGAAGCCCAAAAGGAGCATGATAGAGAGGTTTGCAAATATACACTGAGATCAGCTTTCATGGGAATAGGATTGACCTTTAAAAATTCTTTATATCTAAGTTCTATAAAAGAAATATATATTAAAAAGGTGTTATTTTTCGCTCAAATGATGTAGTAATTCAATCATGTAGGAGCATAAGCTAGCTATTTCTTCAGCGTTTGTGGTATTTAGTTTGGAAATGAACTTAGAATTTAATAGGATGTTTCAGCAGTAACAGCATTCTACTTGTTTAGGGATGTGTACCATAAATGCTTATTTTTGCCGAGTTTAAGGCAAGAGAGCAAATAATTATCTTAGTGTTTTAGAATATTTTCCCTAACCTACTGTCATGCTTTTCTCTTTGTGTTTTCTTGCAGCAATTTATGAAGCTGTAGTTTTCACATTTATAAACTCACACGATGGGTTTGATGGAGAAGAGAGTTTCTCACCGCATGTAAATGCGGTTCACTATTTGTTTTTTTTTTCTTATGTGTTTTTAAAGCCAAATGTTAACCCAACTATTTTCCCAAAACAATGGGATGGTAGTTTGGGTGCAACCCAGAAATCACTGAGTCATGTAACTAGAGCAGGAAGCGATGCCCAAGCTTGTCAGTGTCTGGTTTAAACAACTCTTTGATAACCCCGTCTTCAGAGCCAGAAGCCAGCAGTCTGCGTGCTGCCTTGTAAGATGTGCTGCCGCAGACAGAGAATCAGGTTTGAGTGTAGTTGGCGTAACAGCAGTACAATTACCATGACAAAGCGCGGACGTGCAGAGTCACTGGGAAGTGCCAAGGAGTTGGTTGTCTGTGTTTTCATGCCTAAAGTTTATTTTTTTAAAGCTGAAGATAGGCGAGTAAGATATGTGTGAAGCTCATTTTCATAAGTCAGTTACAAAACCCATGGCTTTAATATTTCCTGTTGAGAGGTCTGTTTTTTCTGAGATTGGAGACTCAAGTGTTTTGTGGATTAGTGCCTAATTTTCAAGAGGTTATTGTTGGGCTGAGGATCCCCAAATACAATGGGGATCCATGGAGTTACACCACCCATGAGTGTCTTGGGAGTTGTGTGTATGGAAACGAACTCAAATATTCCATTCTCTATTCAAAATAGAAGAATGTGATCTTGTACTAACAGCTTTAGTCTAAGGCTTTGTCTCTTAGGTTTGAGTAACTGGGTGTTGTACATCTACTTGGAATTGTAAGTTTAGGAACTATATAGAAAGTTTATGCCATACTCTACAATACCGACTACAGGTAAAATTAAATAGTAACACCATGTCATTTTTAATAAACCGTGGAACATCATCTTTTAAAGGTGATGTGAAGTTGTGTCTCAAGTTTTATTATATTTTATTATTTTTAGGTAAAACAGTTTCAATAATTGTGTTTTATCATGGTCTTGAATAAAAATAATCTCTGAGAGTGCACATGAAAATGAGAATAAGGCATTTGAATGGAGAGCCATTCAGTTTGAGCAAGGGATCTAGCATTCACCCCAAGGAAATGATTCTCATGGTGCTAATAGTCAGAATTTTTTTCTTGCTTGCTTTTTTTTAGGCTTTGTACTTGGTTGGTTCTGGAAGAAAAAAAAACCCCAAGTCATCTTTCTCTCTTAGTCCTTTCCTTCTTTTTCTGTGGCATCTTTCTTCCTTAGTTGATGATGAATCACTTTGGGCTTCCTTGTTCCGATGAGGAGGAGCTGATGGATATTCCTTCTCCTTGGAACTTTCTGCTCTTGGTCTTTGATGCTTGGGTCCACGTGTGTTGGCCAAAACAGGACAGCGACATGTCTGTCCAAGTTTCTAGGAAGGCATTGCTGAAAACAGTGGTATTGAGTAATTTCTGTGTTTGTCTGCTTTGATGTGAATCTAGGGTCTCTGCACAAGGAGAGACGGGTTACTCTGTGGCAGGAACTCGTAGCTAATGTCAAATGAAAATGCATTGGCAGGAACATTATAGTAAAGCTCATCCCAGTATTTGGGCCATGTTCTATAGGAACCACTGATGGTGGGTCACTTGTGTGTAGAAGTAAACGAGTTGTGCAAAAGCCAAGCAAAAATGTGTTTCATTCTTGGGCTGATTGCCAGTGTTATAACTGGAAATCCAACGAGCTGTCCGTTGTTCTATTGGGACGCTCTCGTGTTGTGGTACATGAAGTTTCTTTCATGGTGCTTTTATGATGACATCAAGTGAAATTAATGAAAAGTCATTTCCAGCATTGCACAAACTCTGTGGGGAGATGATCACATGTGCAAAGGTTTATTTACAGGGTCTCTAGCTGATGTAATTTCTTATTGTAAAGATGGAGATTACTGGTTTGAAAAAAAAACCCAAAACAAAAAACAATGAAACGTGTCAGCAATGCTGTGAAGTAGAAACATCCTCAAGTTGTACCAGGGAGAGTTAGATGTTAGAGGACATTAGGAAAAGTGTCTTCCCTGACACAGTCATCAGGGGTTGGAACAGGCTGCCCAGGGATGGGATTGGGTCACCGTCCCTGGACATGCTCAAAAAATGAGTAGATGTGGCACTAGGAAACAGGGTGTAGTGGGCAGAGTGGGGTTGAGTTGACAGTTGGACTTGGATGATCTTGGAGATCCATTCCAACCTTAATGATTCTGTGATTTGTAAGTGCTTAGCATTCCTCCAAAAAGAATAAATAAAATTAAATTAATCCTGAATAAGTGTAGGACCAAATGCCCCAAAATTTGTAGAACTATACAATGGTTGGTTTGGAAGGGACCTTTGGAGATCATCTAATTCAGCCCCCACTGTGTTTACTTTTATTGCAAGAGAAAAATCTGGTGAAATACTTCCCCTGTCTGTCCTTATATGTTCTTTAACACTTTGATTTCTCCTTCTGTCTGCTCTTGGTTACTGGTTTGTTGGTTTTCGGGGGTTTTTTTTTCTGTCCTGATTTCACTTTCTTCCTGCATCAGGTCATACACAGCAGCTGCTGAGGAGCTGTAGCAGAAGTGACAGTTGTGGACACAAGTGTCGTACTGTACGGATTGCTCCAGCTACTCTGCAGCTGACTCCTTATATAAAATGCTTCTTCTTCCCAAAATTGCTGCTTCCACTAATATTCCCCCACTTCTGATCTCCACTGATATTTTCCCCTCTTGTCATCATCCAAAGCACTTCATGCAAAAGACAGTTCATCAAAGGATCTAGTGGTCATATAGAGTCATTATAATTATTAGTTTATTAAAATAAATATTTAAAATTCTAACAAAAGTTTATTCATTACTACAATGATAAATTATTTTATGGAATAATTTTATGGAATAATTTGGATTGGAAAAGATCATCAAGGTGAACCATGTGGGTGATCTTTTGAGAATAAATGCTGCTGCTTTGCTGCTTGGGTGTTTCCTAGTTCGACGGTGATAATGAAGTTGCTTTGTTCTCTAAAACTTAGTTTTACCTGTGAAATGCCTGCTGTGGTGCCGCGGTTATAGACTCTCATTCTAGCTGCCTGCTGCATCAGATCTGCTCTATTAGAGCTCTCCTGTGAGAGCATTCCACTTTGTAGCAGTAATAATGCTCCTCGTATTTGGCAAATGGTAATTTTATGTTCTGATGCCTCCCACAAATTATTTAGCTTCAGCTTGGAGACTCTTCCTGCCTTGCTAAGAGGGAGCAGTAGTCAAGAAATGATAACGTTCAGAGTCTGCATGCAGGAAAATAAGAGGAGGGAGGGAAACGGATGGGCTAAATTGAGCACCTCTCTGAGAGATGATTGTCATGTAGACGCCTGATAACTGTCAGTGTTGATCTCCTGGGCTGCCGATGCGCTGATTTATCTGAGCTCAAGGCAAGTGTTGTGCTTACAAGTGAAGGTGCTGTGCACCGAACTGCATGAAACGGAAGAGCTTTGCTTTTTGAAAGGATAAATGGCTGTTACTTTGTCCCCAGTCTGTCTCCTGTCTGCGCAAGGTAAAGTAGGAGTCGGGAGCTGTTTGGTTGGACATGAAGCTTTCTGCTGCTTTTTAGGAAGTGTGTGTTTGCTTCAGCTAACTAAATCGGTGAAATATGGTCTCTCACCTGTAGCTTTAAATGCAGGCTGTGCACTTATGCAGCACTGTCTTAATGCTTTTCTAATGAATGAGTGGAATTTCATACCTCAGGGCAGTAGAATAGCTGATCCACGTTTGTTTAGAAGCAAATTATTGGGGAATGGGTGCTTTTTTCTTCTCATCCTCCTGTTTTGAGAATCACCTGATATTTCCCTTGGTGTTTTCAGTGAACACCCTGAAAAACATCTGATCTTTTTTTTAATTAAAGAGTGGGAGAAGTGCTAGTTTGTTCACTATAAAATGTTCTTTTAAAATATACCCTACTAAATAGCATTAACAGGAAGCTCAGAAGTGGTTTTTGAGTGTTTTGCTGCTGAACCAGCGTAGCAGGAGGCAACTCTTTGAAATTTTTTTCAAGAGCAAATACTGAGCAGAGAATTTCAGTCTCTTAGTATCAAAGTATCAAAGGAAGAAATGCAAAACTGCCTTTGACTGTGTTTGGATTCAGCGCAAAGCCGCCGTGTGAAGCAATGCTGTAGGCATTGCTGCCCCAAGATTGCTGGGAGGAAGCTGAAGCCTGAGGTGCCCAGTTAAAGCACAGAGATGGGGAGCATCAGTGCCTAGCCTGCTGCCTCAATCATGTTAGTCCCTTGATGTGGTCTGCTCGTGGACAGAGTGACAGTGAAGAGCCAGCTGCACCTTCCTTAGAATAGCATAGCTATTTCTGGCATGGCCAGCTGAAGCCCAGGGCACAACTTGAACTGGTGATTGGCTATGAGCCCAGAGCTTACACAATGTGTTACGATCACCCATCTCCTCCTGAAGACTTCGTCTATCTTCACATTCTCTTGCTTGAAAGCAAGATGTGGTCTCATCCTCACTCGGCTGCTTGTATTTTTGAGGCTTTTTTCCTGTATCAAGATTTGAGCACTGGTAGAAGCATGATGATGCTTTAAAACACCACCATGAACCCTCAATGAACATGGATGAATGATCACCTCAAAGAACATTAGGAGCAAGCCGAGGAGAAGACTGAGTGAGTTGAAAATCAGAATATTCAAGCTGTTGATTCTTATAAGCCAAAGGCTCTCTGGCCAAATAAACACCAACAGAGTTGTGAAGAAGAAACCAAGATAATCTCAGTGATCAGTGATTTTGTTTGTGTTAGGATTTATGGGTATTGACTGCTCCAGCACAATTGGAATGGATGATCAAAGGGAGGCTGAGGCAAGGGGAAGCAGCACAAGTGAAGCTGAAATACAGTTTTGAAGAGTGAGGTTTGGCCATACAGGAGGGACGTGCTCACCTCTCAATTGGAGAGCGTAAAGAACTGGCGTGTGATGCTGCAGAAGCACAGTTCTGATGGTTGTACTGTCTTGGTGGTGTTTCTACATGGCTGAGTATATATGAGACTTCAACTTTAGACGTTCATATGGTGGGAGGACAGAGGAGAGAGAGGAAAAATGTTAACCTAGAGAGCAACAGACTTTGTAAGTTTGCTTTGAAGACAGGATTTAGAGGAGAGGGAGAAGTTTTTTTGTGTAATTTTTTAAATGACTAATGATGGGATAAAGTCAGATGTTTCTAAAGGCAATGTATCTTAAACTAATGTGACGTCTTCTCCTTGGTAGGCTTGCTGATTGCCTATGTACTGTGAATCACAGAATGGTTTAGGTTGGAGGGGATCTCGGAGATCATCCAGTCCCAACCCTGTGCCATGGGCAGCATCTCTTGTCAGACCTGGTTGCCTAGAGCCCCATCCAACCTGTCCTTGAACACTTGGAGGAATGGAGCAGCCACAACCGCTCTGGGTAACCTATTCCGGGGCTTCAGCGCTCTCAAAGGGAGGAATGTCTTCCTCAGGTCTCACCTAAACCTTCCTTGTGACAGTTCTTACATGCCTGGGTTTTGGCATCGCAGGGTAAACTCTGCTGTGTGGAAAATTTGATTTCAGTGCAGGCTGATCTTATTTTCAAACCTGGCTTTGTTTTGAGTGGTAGCATGGTGTGCTTTTCTAAATGGAGTAGTGAGTACCTGAGCAGACCTCAAATGATGAGACTTTCAGTTTAACTGGGGTGTCTTTCCATTCTTTCTGGTGTTCTCACGTTCTCCTGCAGTGACAGTTCTACAACAGCCAGCATGGAGCTGAGATTTCTAACAAAAGAGCATGGGAGGATCCCGATGAACTTTTCCTCATCATTTCTTGTTTGAGATGTCTGGAAATAAACCTTTCATTGTTGTCTGTGTCTTATGGAGTAAGGAAGTACTTGAATATTTTGAAAAGAGGGTTATTCGTCTCTAATCTTCCTCTAAGGGCTACATAGCAGCTGGTGTGTTGATGACAATGGGAAGATAAAAATAAACCCCTCTTAAAGAAAAATAACAGTGACTGACTTTTCTTTTGAGGGGTTGTATCTACCAAGCCAGCTTTTCATTGCACGTTGGAGGATTGTTGCGCTGACAGCTATTGTTACCATCGGAAGGTGTTTTTATTTGGCTGCGTTAATAAAGTATGTAGGTTGATGACATCTTTCTCCCAGGAATTTTAGGATCAGGAGTGTAATCCCAATCCATGGGATTTTTCCTTTTCTGTGCTACTGATAAGCTCCTGTCTTGGAGATGCTATTGTGGAAGATTTAGATGTCTACTCTGGGCTTTGTAACTAGAGGAATGATGTCAGGCATCACGCGATAGATTTTGATACCTTTAAAAATACTTATTTGGGATAGAGTGCTGGCAGATTCAGTAAAACTCACATTCTTGTCATCAAAAGGACTGTTGGGTTTTTTAATATTTTTTTCTTTCCAAGTCCTTTGCATTGTCAGCAGAATCTTGTCAAATTCTCTGAATCCATCAGGTTTGTGCTGTTCAGTTTGTTCTGCAGTAATGGGATTATTGCAACTTGTAATTATCCATTTAATGGGAGTGCCTCCTCTGCCTGATTTTAGAGTGGGGAAAAAAGCTCCTTAATTTTTTAATTCCTTTAAAAATTTTAGAGGAAAGAATTCATGTTGGGAAATCGAACAGGTATCTGCAAATCTAGAGAAGCATTACTGGATTTGGAGTTCTTTTTGGAGGGTTGAGACAAACAATGCAGACCAAGTCCTAGATTTTGAAAGGGTGAGACGGCTGTTAGGATCACTTGAAGCAAGTATCCAAACAAGTGCCGTGTCTGGCTTTGTTTGATTTTTTGAGACAACTCAGATCTTAATTAATATAGAAAAATGTGATGTCATGTGGTTTAAAACTTTCAATTTTATGAAAAGCCACAAACAGATTTTCAGCCTCTCTATAAAGACTAGGATAGTATAAGATGCTCTTTCACATTGAAGATATGGAAAGGGTCATGACAAGGATGGTGAGCTGTAGTTTGTAACACATTTCTACTTCAATTTACTTAGGGCACCACCATTTTTAAAGATTATTTGATGACAACTAAGATGACCTACATGGGAAGCTAATGCTGTGGAAATTGCTCCTTCATTTCCCTATGTGGAGTAGCTGTAATGTGGGTTACCATCTAGTTAGAGCTGGTTTTTAGCTTTGAGGTCGTAGAATCTGAGTGAAGCTGAACATGCCACCAGCGTACATGGGAACAAACCATAATCTCCCTACTGTGTTTCCAGTCCACATGTCACAGCCTATGCTGGTGTCCCTGAGAGCTCACCTAAGTTACCATGACAGAGGAGGAACTGTGTGCTACCGCATTAGGTGGGTTTGTCATGAGAATGTGACGTTTCACTTCACACCAGTGCAGTCTCAAAGAGCCTTTTCAAGCCATGTGAATGCCCAGAGGCAGATGAGAGCCTGCGACGCCTCCTGTGATCATTTGATTTCTTGCTTGCCTGGGCTCAGAGAGTCTGCAGACATTTCAGAAAGTAGTAGTAATAGCAAAACTGCTGAGCTCACTAAAAATGAGGAGAGCTCTCCTTGGATACCAATGAAATTGAGTTTAGGGAAAGGGTGTTTAAAAAGTGATAATAGATTTAAACAGTCCTATAATCTGGTAGGAGGCACAGAGCATGACACGATTGCCCAGCAAGACCACTGACATTTTTGCATTGTACGTTCAGATCATTTCTGTACTCACTGTAATTGGGTTTCCTTCGTGCTTCATTTGCTCTAAGGAACTATATATGTTTTTGGAAGTGAATTCTAATCGTTGCCCTGAAACTTCATCCCTGGTCACAGTGGACTGTGGACTGCTTTCCCCATATGGGCCCGTCCTTATTTCTCAACTGGCTTCAGAACACTCATGGGTTTCCTTCAGCAGCCCAGCCTAATACAAAGGAGGTAGGTGGGTATATTTTTCTTGCAAGCTCACTTTTTTCTTTTAAATTGCCTGGCTTAAGCTCCTTATCTAGCCTGTTTATGTACATTATGTATTCCTCCTGTCTGCTTAATTAAGGATCTCTTAATTGAAAAAGCAGCTGCTCCAAATGAACACCCTGTACAACCTCTCAGCCTTCTCCAGGAAGGACTGACATCATTCATAGAGCTTCAGTTAAGCTCAGAACAGAGCCAATGAAGCTGATAAATAAGCTTCCAGCCTTAATTTCCAGTGGTTCTTCAGAATATTTCTAAAGCCAGAGTAGAAACATCTTGAGAAGATGGAGTCAACAGTTGCTGCCTCAGTATGTTTTGTGTGGCTACCTGTTCACCCAAGGTTGCTAGTCGGTTATTTCCACAGTGACTGCCAGTCAACATCAATTTCAGAGTATTTCTCCAGTACAAACTTAGTGACTTCTATGTCATGTAAATCAGACTGAAGGAAAGAAACTTGTCTGTTAAAAAAGAATTCAGTTAGCTTTTGATTAAAGTGTGATGCATCGTGTTGGAATCAGTGAAAGATTTTCTCTGGTCTGTGCATAGATCGCAGGGTTCACTTCTTTTCTCTGACAATGACATTTATACTGTGCAGGTCAGCAAAAAAAAAAAGAATGTATTTAAAAGGACAAAAATCAGTGATAAGAAACCCTAATGAACTGAAGCTGGTGCTTTAAGAAGCCAGTATTGCTGTTGGTGTATTTGCTGAGAAGTTTCTACCAGTTCCTAAGGGCAGACTTTCTTTAGAAGGAGAAGTCTTTTCTCTAGTGGAGTGTATGGGGAGAAAATCCTATTGCATTGACTTTCAAGACGAGGCACGTGGAGCAGGCTAGTGAATTTTAAACATCTCAAGATAATGTGCTGCTGTTATTAATAACGCTGTGCTCTGCTTGATTTGATTTCTGACAATCTGTTTACATCAATTCCAAAGGTATATACAGTTTGAATTGCAAATTTGGGATGGTTTGCTAATGATATGGATTTTTCTTTATAGACCCACTCTTTCATGTTAAAATAAATGCTAGTATGTTGGCACTTCATCCTTCTGCATCTGTTTATGTGTTAAGATCTGCTGGGCGTTTTACAGAGTGGCTAATACCTTCCAAGTACCTGTCTAGGGAAAATGGTATGTGGCATCAGAGAAAACTCACCTTAGGTTACAGAAATAAGCTTACCTGAAAAAAATGAGGCAGTTTTCACGCTGGTTCAACCAGGGTTGCCCTGCCTGTGTCCCCTGTGGGTCTTCTGTAAAATGCTGACATTGCTGTCAGTAGAACGTGTTTTGCCAGCCCAAATTTGCATGAAAGTCACCATAGGAGGACTAGAAGCCCGGTGTGCTGGAATATTTAAAGGTCAGTATTAAGAGTTTATTTGCAATATTAGAAACATAGAATCGTTACGGTTGCAGAAGACCTTTAAGGTTAGGGGGTCCAACCATGCGGGGAGGCTCTTTTCCGTAGGCACAGGACAGGTCTGAGTTTAGCCTGGCAGCAATGAATCCTGTATTATCCACAGATGTTCTGAGCCAACACGTGACTTGTCTTGTGCAGTGGATGTTGAGAATTACGGGTTTCTTGCTCTGAAACCAAGTTCAAGAGATGCAGTTTAGCTGCTTAGATTAGAAAAATGACCTGGCTGAACATTATAAAACATGAGTCATGATGAATTCTTGGTGTGTTTGAATTACTCTCAGACTATCAAAAAGCTTGGCGGGGGGTAATTCCTTTTTGTGTGTGTGATCTCTCTGCTCTGTGCCCAGCAGGGTTAAACCACCAGGCTCAGGGCTCTAGGTTGTTGTATTTTCAGGTATTTATCACTCTTGTTTTGTGCAGATGTGGAAATGAAGGTGTTGCAGTCACCTATCTGTTAGAAGTTAACACTACAGATGAGCCAGAAGGAATTAAAAAAGACATCAGATCACATTAGAATCATTGAGTAACCACCTTAGAATAGCAACTGTGTCATGGGAGGAATATTTTCAGCTTTGGAATCTAATGAAACCCTGAAAGGTTGATCATTTGAGAAAGTTGGTCTTTCCAGGTGAGGAGGCAGGTGCAGATATTAGGTCTTTGTACCTGAAAAATTTAGAGACAGTTCATTCTAGAGGTCTGGAGAACAGAGCCTGTTAGGAGCAGCTGAGGAAACCAGGGTTATTTAGTTTAGAGAAAAGGAGACCGAGAGAAGACCTTATTGTTCGGTACAACTACCTCGAAGGAGATTATAGCGGCTGGTCTCAGCCCAAATTACTAATGATGGGATGAGGGGAAATGACCTCAAGTTGCATCAAGGGAGGTTTAGATTGGATCTTAGGAAGAAGTTCTTTCCTGAGAGAGTGGTTGGATGTGGGAACAGGGCTGCCCAAAGAAGTAGTGGAGTCCCTATCCCTGGAGGTGTTTAAAATAGAGCCCTTGAGGTCATGGTTTAGAGGTTAGGGAGATGTTGGGATGAGGGCTGGACTTGATGATCCTTGTGATGTGTTCAAAACCACATTAAAAAAAGGAAGAGAAAACAAAGCAGTTAGGTCTCGGTGAGATGTCAGAATTTGCCAGACAATGGATAGCTTAGGGAAAATGGAAAATGGACCAGGCTGGGGCCCATTCTCTTGGGCTACATACCCAAGGCAGAACAGGGGCCCAGGGTGGTGGCCCTGCCGCCCTGCCACCGTCTTATGGGAGGGCAGCAGGGCTGCTGCCCCCACTGTCTCTGGGAGTGCATAGTCACAGAATCACAGAACATTCAGGATTTGAAGGGACCTTGAAAGATCATCTAGTCCAATCCCCCTGACACAGCAGGATCACCTAGATAATGTTGCACAGGAACATATCCAGGTGGGTTTTAAACATCTCCAGAGAAGGAGACTCCACAACTCACCTCAGCAGCCTGTTCCAGTGCTCTGTCACCTTCACTGTGAAGAAGTTCCTTCTCATATTTATGTGGAACTTACCATGTTCCAGCTTACACCCACTGCCCCCTTGTCTTGTCATTGAATGACATTGAGAAGAGCCTGACTCCATCCTTCTGACACCCACCCTTCACATAATTACAGACATTAATGAGGTCACCTCTCAGTCCCCTGTTCTTCAAGCTAAAGAGACACAGCTCCCTCAGCCTTTCCTCATAAGGGAGGTGTTCCACTTTCTTCATCATGCTCGTTGCTCTACACTGGACACCCTCCAGCATCTCAGTGTCCTTGAGCTGAGGGGCTCGGATCTGGCCACAACACTCCAGATGTGGTCTCACCAGTGCAGAGCAGAAAGGGAGAAGAACCATTCTCAATCTGCCAGCCCCCTCTGTCCCGCCTCCCCCTCACTCATGGAAGTGGTGAGGGGGAAAATGGAGCCTCATGCTAGTGTGCTGCGGCAAAGACCCCAGTGAAAATAGGCTGGGCTAGATCTTAAGCCCTCTTTTATAGTGTCACCTTTGTGCCCACCCCCTCAGGACAGGTTAGTGGAATGATTTTCTTAAGCAGAATGCACCTTTTTCTTCATGAAAGCACAAATCTATACACCTGAAACTTCTGGTAATTTTCAAGCTACAACCATTCTTTGGTGGCTGAAAGTCCTTTCTAGCCATGATGATACTAAGATTAGTATTCAAACAATGCCAGTATTTTCCTATGATCTACACATATCTGTGGAAATACTCCTTTTTTCTAAATGTAATTTGATAGCACTAGCTATACTTAAGTTTCCGTTACTAATTGACAGTGGGTTTTCTCCATCACCATCTAATTCTGATTTCCACGTACACTTTAATTAGAGAGTGCTCCATGTGCCTGATTAGTCCCGGTGCTGAATGACAGCGTGATGTGTCAAGTGGAGTTTTGTCGTTTGTGGCTCTGAGGTTGTGTCGTCGTAGGAATCGCTAATTTGTTGTGACTTTTGACACAAGCGCTGTGTCTCAGACTTGGAGGTGTGATCTGTATGTGGCAATTTGGATGGGGTTTCATCTCGGGGCGTGTTCCTTGTCATTCATTTCACATTAAGTCTCTGAGAGTGTCTGTCTGCGTTTGTATCAGAGGGTCTGGTATCTCGGGGTGACTTTGGCAGGTGAGCACATGAAAAATGTTGCCAATATGAAACTCACAACTACAAAAAGAATTGCAATTTTTCTTAATTTTTCTTTTTGCTTCTTTTGTGGAGGAAATTATTGGGGGTTTATTTCCCATCCCAGAATTGGAATCTGGTTTTCCAGTTCCAAATATTGAGTAGTTTTGGATCTTCTTTGGAGAGCACTGTCTTCTCCCTGTTGCTGAGACTAGTGAAGTACTGGATAAGAANAGTGGAATGATTTTCTTAAGCAGAATGCACCTTTTTCTTCATGAAAGCACAAATCTATACACCTGAAACTTCTGGTAATTTTCAAGCTACAACCATTCTTTGGTGGCTGAAAGTCCTTTCTAGCCATGATGATACTAAGATTAGTATTCAAACAATGCCAGTATTTTCCTATGATCTACACATATCTGTGGAAATACTCCTTTTTTCTAAATGTAATTTGATAGCACTAGCTATACTTAAGTTTCCGTTACTAATTGACAGTGGGTTTTCTCCATCACCATCTAATTCTGATTTCCACGTACACTTTAATTAGAGAGTGCTCCATGTGCCTGATTAGTCCCGGTGCTGAATGACAGCGTGATGTGTCAAGTGGAGTTTTGTCGTTTGTGGCTCTGAGGTTGTGTCGTCGTAGGAATCGCTAATTTGTTGTGACTTTTGACACAAGCGCTGTGTCTCAGACTTGGAGGTGTGATCTGTATGTGGCAATTTGGATGGGGTTTCATCTCGGGGCGTGTTCCTTGTCATTCATTTCACATTAAGTCTCTGAGAGTGTCTGTCTGCGTTTGTATCAGAGGGTCTGGTATCTCAAGGGTGACTTTGGCAGGTGAGCACATGAAAAATGTTGCCAATATGAAACTCACAACTACAAAAAGAATTGCAATTTTTCTTAATTTTTCTTTTTGCTTCTTTTGTGGAGGAAATTATTGGGGGTTTATTTCCCATCCCAGAATTGGAATCTGGTTTTCCAGTTCCAAATATTGAGTAGTTTTGGATCTTCTTTGGAGAGCACTGTCTTCTCCCTGTTGCTGAGACTAGTGAAGTACTGGATAAGAAGTGGCCTTTTGCGTGCTGATGCCGCTACTATTTGTATTGTAGGATGACAAAGAAATTTCATTTCCCTCTCCACTTGTCTCATGTAAAAAAAAAACTTTCTATGCTATATTTAAAGAAAAATAAATTGNCACTGTCTTCTCCCTGTTGCTGAGACTTAGTGAAGTACTGGATAAGAAGTGGCCTTTTGCGTGCTGATGCCGCTACTATTTGTGTTGTAGGATGACAAAGAAATTTCATTTTTACATGAGACACTTGTCTCATGTAAAAAAAAAACTTTATATGCTATATTTAAAGAAAAATAAATTGACTGCACCTGGGAGGAATAACAAAT
>VXBP01006378.1:0-87708 GCA_013400115.1 Rhinopomastus cyanomelas | reverse complement strand
TTTTGTCCTGCTGCGGCAGGGGGGTTGGACTCGATGATCTCTTGGGTCCCTTCCAACCCCTAACATCCTATGATCCTATGACATTTTCTAGCCCTTTCTAGAGGCCTCATGCTGTGGATATTCATGTGGTCTTTATACTTTTACTCACCTGAATCTAAATGTCCTTGTGATACTCATGTGATACTTATCAGAACTTTTGAATTTCCAATAATAAATTTGAAGATGACTTTCCATTAAAGATTTACAGCACCTTAATCTGATTATTTAACAGTCTTTGAGCATTTGTTGCCAGCAAGAAGAGAAGATGACGCAGTACAATTGTACCAAAAGCACCTTCCAGTCATGCCTCCCCCTCTGCTCTGCACTGGTGACAAAACATCTAGAGCATTGTGTCCAGGTATGAGCCCCTCAGTTCAAGGAGGATGCTGAGCTGCTGGAGGGTGTCCAGCATAGAGCACAAGGATGATGCAGGCAGTGGAACACCTCCCTTATGAGGAAAGGTTGAGGGAGATGGGTCTCTTGGAGAAGAGGAGACTGAGGGGTGACCTCATTAATGTCTATAAATATGTGAAGTGTGTGCGTCAGGAGGATGGACCTAGGCTCTTCTCAATGTCATCTAGTGACAGGATAAGGGGCAGTGGGTGTACGCTGGAACATGGTAGGTTCCACATAAATATGAGAAGGAACTTCTTCATAGTGAGGGCGACAGAGCACTGGAACAGGCTGCTGAGGTGAGTTGTGGAGTCTCCTTCTCTGGAGATGTTTAAAACCCACCTGGATATGTTCCTGTGCAACATTATCTAGGTGATCCTGCTGTGTCAGGGGGATTGGACTAGATGATCTTTCAAGGTCCCTTCAAATCCCTCATGTTCTGTGATGGCTGTGGAAGTGACCTCAAGGATAACAAGCATGGGGAGAAGGGCTCTTCCTGGTTATATGTGTAGCAGAACTTGATTTAATAACAAAGAATAATGGTTTCAGCTATCCATGTGGCTGTGTTCCCTCTATGCTCTAACACTCTCACCAAAGCTTTGTGAAGGCTCTTATTTCATAGTGATCAATGTGCCTATCCTAAAAGTAACTGACAAATACATCAAAAATAGTAATTCCATGCGAGTAGATTGTGCCGTGCCTGTTTTTGAAGTAACTAGCATGACTAGAACAGCTTTAGATTGGACAAGACCTTGATTTTGCTTTGTTACAAAGTTGGATCCCATGCAAAAGCAGCCAGTTCTGGCATGATTTGAGGAGAAAGAACACAGATGGTGTTGTGCTCATCTCAGGCAGCATCATCTGCTGGTAACCTCTCTCCGTGGAACATTTGTAGCTCCTTATGCGGTATGTGTTTGGTAGGGGAGAGGGTGGGGTCTGTGTAGGGCCTCCCAATGTATTGGGGCATGTAGAGCAGTTTGAGGCCATAACTGAAAGCAAATTATGCCAGTTGTCAATGTAGCTTCCACTGTGGACATGGAATTTCATTGATGTTGAAGAGGAGCAGCAGGATGAAAGAGGATCCTTTAAAATGAGGGACAAAAGCCAAATATTTCCAGCTGCAGAATGTTAAGTAAAACTTAAAAATAACATTTCAAACTTAGAAGGAATATGAGGTTGGACTTTGGTCTGTGGAAGTTTTCCAATTTAGTAGCATTGCTGCAAAATAATTTGGTAGAATGCTGCTAGACACCAAAGAACTCATTGTGACCGTCACCTGTCATGGATTCACTGGAGTGATTTTCAATGAGACTGAACAGGTAAAACAAGATATCTTGTAAAAATCTGTAGGGGGAGTAAAATCCAGGCAAAACATCAAGCCCCAGGCAGGATGTTTTGTTGCCAGAATTTTTACCATGCAGCTCAATAAACTTTTATTTGGTGTTCTTATTGTAAACAAAGCTGTGAGGTTAAACAATGCAAGAAGAGATAAGACGACTCAGTGCTGCTTTTCTAATAACCACAGGAGAAAATGTGCAAACACAACAATATGCTGCTTGATGCATATTTAAATAAACCAAGGGATTTTCTAAATCATGTGTGAAGTAAAAACAAGGGTGTGATTGCACTATGGTTTGATTTTATTGTTGATGTGGACTTGGTAGTATGTGAACAGGAACAGGCTCGTTGGAGTGAAGCAAACCTAAAATATAAGAGCAGTCTTGTTTGGTCCAGGTGTCTCAGCTGGACCAGAACTCTTATCACTGCTTTAGCTTTGAAGCAATTAAACTAAACACACCAGTAACACGCAGAGATCTAGTCCATGATGTGCAAGGAATGCAATAAAATGTTATGTTTGTCCAAGAAGTTAAAATCCTATTCAATTTGCTTTCAGCACTGTATGGTTTTAATGTTAGAAATACTTGTTGTTATGTAGGGTTGTGTTAGAATTTTTGCTGTTGATTATTTCTGAGTGGTTCTTGGATTATTTTATTCCTCACTTTCATTGGTTTCAGTTGTTTGCAGGCAACTTTGATATTAATTAATGAAACGTATGTTAGCATACTTTTTGGAAATAAGGCACAGATTCCTAGATGTGGTTCTGGTTCCCCAAGGGTGGCTTTGGCGTGAAATCCACATTTTCACTTGCAGCACTAAAGGCACTGTTATGCGTTGGTAAACTTCTTGGCCTTGGTGGCAGTGAGGGACCCTAATATTTGAAGTACAAACCACAGATTTAATTATACATAAGTCACTTTTATTTCTATTAAAAATACTGGAAATTAACCTGGAACACAGTATTTGTTTGACCCTTGAGTGTATGTCTGAGCTGGATAAATCAACTCTACTTACCTACTGAGTGATCCTTGTGGGTCAAACCTGAAGGTGGAGAGCAGCACAGCAGCAGCATATCTTACAGATTTTTATGCCATATTTATTCAGGGGAAAAAATGAAAATGTTTTATCTTTAAATACTATCTTGGTTTTTCCATCAGCGCTCCTCAGCTCTTTGCTAGGAAGCCGTGACTTTTCGACTTTTAAACCTGTTGTTAGAAACTCGGTGGTTTCCACTAATCTTGGGTTGCAGTTGTGCTTCGAAATGGTGGGTTAATGTGAAACTCAGGCTCAAGGTCAAGACTAAATGGCTGTGGCATTAAAACATGCCTGGACATGCAAGAAAACAGTTTGTCTAAGTTTTCTCAGAAGTTTTGTGCTGAGGTGACTTGGTGGTGATGGGTTGAGCATTGCACTTGTTGATCTTTAAAGATCCTTTCCAACCCAAGAGATATTGCTCACCTAGATACGTAGTTGTCACTTAGCAGCATCGTTGGTTAGAGCTGAAATAGTAATTGTGCCAAATCTCAGGAGTTTAACTACCAGGGAGGGAACCAGCAGCAGCAGCAGATCGCAGTTTCCCTCTTAAATCAGATAAAATCGTTGTGCAAACATTGTTTCCAATATCAATAATATAAGAGCCAAACTGTGCTTAAATGCTTGGGAATAAATTCCTAGAGCCTTTAAATACCATTTGAGTTAAACTCTTTGTTATTTGTGTTTCCCTTACTCTGTCATTAGTCTCCACTGTTTGTCTCCTCCTCTTTACAATCATCGTTGGTCTTGAGTCTTGCACTGTCTAAAATCCAAATGCTGTCAGTTATAAACTTACAATCTAATTATATAGAGAGATTAAATGTATGCTATCTGCTGGGCAATGGAAATGGGGCTACCTGTCGGAACTGCAAAATGAAACCCGACTGAGCCACATGGAATTTTGGAGCTACATAAGGGCCTTGTGGCTTGTTTTGGTAGGCTCTCTTGTACTGATCATGTTAACTAACTCCTTTTCTTGAAAAGCAAGTTCATTTTACAGTAGGATAACAGGACCTATTTCAGTGCTCTGTTTTAGCTTGAGAATCTCAGTGGGCTTTGGGACAGAGGTGAAAGTAGGAATATAAACTGGAGGTGGCCAGGGAGCTCTGGAGGGGCAGAGGTCAAGGCAAGAATGAGGCTCACTAAAGGCAGTTGGGAGCTAGAGATGGCTTCAGAATCTGAAGCCCAGAAGGTGAAACGGTGTCTGTCTCCTGGTTCAGTCTTTATCCACAGGATTTCTGTGCTGGTTTATCACTTGTGAAGAACAACTTGACCTTTGTCTTGGTTACACAGCCCCTTGCCCCGAGAGAGGAAGATAGAAGCCCTTGTAAGACAACAGCAAAATTGCAAATACCTTTTTTTGGTCCTCTGCTTCCCTCAGAATCTTCATGGCTCTCCATCCACATTTCTGAGTGACTTCTGTTCAGAGGTTGACCTCAAAGCTGCTAACCTAAAGAGTTTGATGTGAAAGACTAGCTGCAAGACAGTTGTCCCCCCTGCCCTTTCTCAGTCTGGGAAGATCCACCAAAAGGCTTGTTCCTTCTAGGATTGAGGGAACTACCAAATAAAATTGATCTTGGTTTTTTTTTCCCTCCTTTTCACAGCATATTTCACTTGTTCCTTTCTCCTATTAGTTCTCCATGCTGCAAGTCCCACTGCCTGTTAGTGAGGCTAGTGCTTACCCAGGGCATAATTATAAGGTATACAACAGGCCAGAACAAAGCGTTGCGTTTAAGCAAGCTGAGAGCCTGGAAAGGTGGTTCTATATCAAGAGCCAAGCTCTTCTGATTTTCTATAGCAGGTACCATGCAGATAGCCTCTATAATATATTTCTGTAAGATTTACAGCTCCTCTCTTCCCTGAAGTGTTTCCTTCAGCATTAAGGTTGCATCATGGGCTCCTGTATTTGTTCTGTGCTGTTGCATCTGGAAGAGAAGGATCCAGAAACCAGAGTTGGAAGAGAGGTCAGATTGACCTTCCCCTGCATCTGAGCTCTAGCCTTTCTCCAATGTACTGTTAGAACAGTAATTGAATGGATCTCACGGTGAATAATAGGAAATGAATCATGCTTCTTTAATTATTTTTTTTTCCAAGCTCACCATCAGCCTCAAAAGAAATTAATCTGGCAGAAGTTGCGTGGTCTGCCTTCCCCCCAACCCTCCCACCCCTTTCTCCTGGGTTTCTGCCTTCCCTGATTACCAGTACAGGCATAAAAATAATGAAGATGAAGGAACACTTTGGAGCTCCTGCTCTGCACATCGCAAACATCACGGTCCCAACCTGGGAGTGGAATGTGTCTAGGCAAGAGCTCCAAAAGCACTGAAAATGGATTTGTTCTTGTAGGTAGTGAAAAATGGGTATTTTTTCCTATTAGTCTGTCCTAATTTTGGGGAGACAGGGAGAAAGAGAAGATTGATTTAGTCTCTGCATGGCTGCTCTATGCCGGGGGGATCATTAGCCTGCACCTGCAAGGTGGCAGACCTTAAAGGATGAGTAGCTTCTGGAATGATGAGAGAAAAGGAAAGAATGGAGGCTTTAAAACAGTTGGTTTAGGAAGCCTATAAAACATGCTCAAGATGAGCAAGGCAGGAAGGAATCATTGAATAGACTCATGTAAGAAGAGAGTCTCTTCCTTGGTGAGTGTGTTGTGGATTGTGGCTCTCTATAGGGCAGCTGGGTCTCAGTGCCATCAATGCTGATTTTACTGCTCTTAAGGGGAGTATTTCCTTCCAGAGGTTTGTCAACTTAGGAGCATTTTCAGGAGCAAATCCCTTGAAATTGTGTGCAGAGCTGAAGTCAGGTAAGGAGACAATAGTTAAGTCTTCCAAAGGGGTCCTCTTTCTCTTTAATTTTTCCTATTCCATCTGAAATAGGAAAGGCGGTGAAAGGCTCATGGTAGGGGGGTTGGGACTAGATGGTCTTTAAGTTCCCTTGCAACTTAAACCGTTCTGTGAGCTGACTGAGGGGAGGTTAAAGGCCTTGAGGTTGGTGGGTTTTTTCCTTAACAGAGATACCTTCTTACCTGCAGAGATCCTGTACAGTGTAGTTTGAAAAACAAAGGCTTGTTTTCCAGATTTCTATGTTATTTTTGAAAGTGAACACGTGAACTTCATGTGGTGGTTTTAAGGCAGCTTTGATTTGTGAAATAAGCTTTGTGACATAAAAGCATGGACAGGAAGACCATGTTTGTGTATAGATATAATTAAATGAAAGACGTGACTATATGAATGTTCTTGTTTCATGCGCATCTGTAATCCTTGATGGCATTTCTTACAGGCTTCGTGACACATGCTGCCTTTTTTTGTGAGGAGGGCTTGCATTCTGTCCTGGTAGGGTAAGATTCTAGTTGAAATCTAGTACAGTTGGAACTTGCAAACTGGTGGATACAGTTGGTGGAACTGAGCTTCTACAGTTCAGCTGGCGAAGATGGGATGAAGAAAAGATCCCATGGGAAAAACATACTACCATTAGGGCAGGTCAGAAATGTTAAGGCTTGTCTGCAGCAAATTGTCTTGTTAGAGCATGCCCATGTGCTTCATTCTATGAGTGTGTATCACATTGGGTAACGAGTTTTCTTAGTCACATTCTAGTCAAAGGTACAAGCGTGGATTTTTGCAGTAGAGCCCTTTACAAGATGATGTCAGGAGGTTCAGGCTCAAGTCGTTTTGTTGGATTCCCCAAAACTCCTATTAATATTAATGCTATTATGTGCAGTAATGAGAGACAGACTTGAAATGGCACTTAGCCCTTCTCATTATGTTGAGTTTTGTCTGCTCTCAAATGCCTTGTTTTGCATTAGAAAAGGAAGAGGCAAGATGACCTTTATGGAGTGTTTCCCACCTTAAAAAGCAGTAGGCCTCTTTACTGCTATTTATTCTTGGAATTTGAAGAAAGAAAAAGTAGAATAACTAGTCTGGCACCATAATTTTCACTGATCTGTAGTTTATGAAAGAAAGCAGCAAAGCTGAAATAGGAATTTCAGAACTGTGCTAGCTTTTAGAACTTGGACCCCTTACTCTGCCTAGCGAGCTTCTGCCAAGTAAATACACAATTGAATCTTTCTCTTTCTTGTTCCCGATTTGACACGAAATAATCATATCTCACTCCTAACTGAATTTTTAGTGCTACTTCAGAAAGGAAGGATTAATTTCAGATGCTTTCCTGCGTATCTATTTCCTATAAAGTGGAAATGGCTGTAAACAAAATGAAAACTCCTGACAGTGAATTTTGACATGCGTCTCCTGTTTCTCACCATAACTTTGTTTAATGGACATCCACTGTTTGGTGGAGAAAAACTGTTTCGATTCCTCACAGGAAATGAAAGCAATTTCTCTATGAAAACTTCAGTCCATACAGTGAATGAGGACTTGACTATTCCAAAATTATTTGTTCTTGATTTGTTCCTCATAATTTACTGTGTGAAAGTGTAAGACTTCAGACGAATTGCATGAACTAGATGAGCAGAGCATAGAAGGAGATTTATTCCTATTATTCAGTTTAGATTTAGTTTTTTGAAAGCATGCGTATGAAATCATCCATCCTTAGTGAAGTCTTTAGTATTTGACTAAAGCACCTTGTCATTGCTAGTTATCCAATCAGAAGTAAAAAGTTGATTTCTTGAAGAAACTAAGACTCTCAGATATGCAAATACTGATTTACAACATGTCTATCTGAAAAACAGCTTTGCAAATTGGCTTGTGATGTTACATGCTTGTACTGCTGGAGGGTTTCTTGGCCATCCATGTTGATTGTTTTCATTTGGGGCAGGATTTTTCTTAGACTAAAATTGTATTATGGACTGACTTCTAACTGAATTCTTGTTTATAAGTGTGAGCAACTTGGAGTAAATTTTCCTTAGAATTTAAAAAAAAAAAAAAGGGTAAATACCTTTGTGGTGGGTTAAAGACCACAATTTAAGATAAAGGAAAAGAAAGCAAAGCAGTGAGGTCTCGATGACATCTCAGATAAAATTTTCCAGACAATGGATAGCTTAGGGAAAATGGAAAAGTGTTTATTAACTCTATAACTGTATACAGAAAGGAAGAAAAGTTTACGCAAGTCAGTGCACACAAACTAGAAACTGTGTCACAAATGCCATCACACGTTCTGAGAAAGATACAAGGGGAGGTCACTATCATTTGGGCCTTGGGTCTTCTTTCACATTAGAGATCTGAGAAAAAGAGCATGTCAGTCAAGTAAATAGAGACGAGTACCATCACCCTTTCTGTTACTCATGCATCACACCCATCTGCGGTACAGTGAGACCCAAACTGTTTGCAGACTGGTGAATTCTTCAATTCTGCAGCGTAGCTTCTCCAGCTCAGAGCTCTCGGGATGGGCTGACTGCCCAGCGCCCAAAACTGCATCCCTCGGTGCAGCTGCCATGCATTTCAGAGAACCCAGTCTCTGTCTTTCAGATCCAGGTTTAAGGATTCTCAAGTCCTTCTGCTTTCTTCAGCTAAGCATGAAGGAGTTATCCCCCTAAACTTAAGCGCCCTCAGTATTTCTCAGCAGCGGAAAAGACAAACAGCCTCTGTTCCTGCTGATCACTCTTGCCAAAATGGTGGCAGCGTAGCTGCATAGCCCCGACCAAGTGTGGGATCCAAGATGGAGACAGACTGCATGGCTGCGTCTGCAGGGCTGCACCCCCCACACTCTACATGTGGCCAAGAGAGTCTTCCAAAGATCCTCTCCTCCTGTTTCAGCTCCAGGAGGAGGAGGAGTACCCCAGCTAACAGCAATGCTGAAGGGCTGCTCTGTGGTTGGAGGTTGTGATGGCAAATCTGCACCAGTCTTGCTTCTCTGGTCCATGGCCAGGATTGTGCTGGTGTCAGGGCCGCACCTGGGGCCGTGACAGCTTTGGGGCCGGGACCGTGGCAAGTTGCTGCCGAGCCTCATTTCCCACCTCTGTGGTGGTGGTGGTGGTAGGGGGTGGTGTTCGATTCAGGGCCGCAGCCCCCAAGAGGGAGAACAAAGAGCGCGCTCTGCTTTTTATAGGCTGACCTAGCCAGGCTCTTCTGGGGCAGAACCCTCAGGACAGGTCTCTGGGGGAAGGGTTCCTCTTGAGAGTAACATAACTTTTTGTTCTTCATGAAAGCACAACTTCTGCACATCTGAAAATTCTGGTAATTTTCAAACTGCATCAACCTTGGTTCCTGCATAAACTCTTACCCCAGAACCCTCTCTTTTTGAGGTGTCTTCAAAACAACCTCAGCTTTCTTCTGATAACTGGTAATTTCTACCTGAACAGCTTTTCCACAGCATGAACTTCTTCCATGGTCACATGGCATCCCTTGAGTAAATTCTTAATTTCCAGTGTGTAAATGACAACTCCCATGCACCTTTAAGCAACGTAAGCTTTGCTTCTGCTGAATCATTGTGGTGCTTCTCTGGCTCTTCTTTTTTGTTTGCTTGTGTAAAGGTTTATTTGTTGCATACATTCACTTTCAACTTTTTGTTTGCCATTTCCTCTGTAATCTGAAATGCATGTGCTTGACATGACAGCAGCCTTCCCACCTTTTGCTCTCACATGATTGATGGTAACCACTGAATCCTAGCTTTGATTTATTGTAGGTCTGGGCAGTGATTGCGGGTGATAGATCATGATGGTCATGATATTTCAGAAGTAAAGTTCAAATGTATTTAAAAAGATCTTTCTTCTCTTTGGAAGCATTGCATTTGTAATCTTCCCAGAGAGTTTATGGCAGCAGATGATTACAGTGATTGATTCCTCCAGGATCCTATTAGACTAGTTTTATTTTGGCAGTATGGCTTTTTAATTAGTGAGATTTTGTTTTTTTGAATTATCAGCAAGAATTGATTTTTAAAAGAATCACTGGCAGTACTTTTAATTAGTCACTCGCTACAGGTGCTAAATTCCTTCATACTGACAGTAAACAATGTAAGGGAATAGATTTTTGTCATGGAGTGCAAATGGGTTTAGACCATCCAGTCCCTGGCTATTAAAGATTTTGATATTGTTTGAGTTTAACTTGAAATCTAGCTAGGCTCTGGTTTTATAATCAAATTGAGGAGGCTATTTTTGTTTTCTCTGAGTACTGTGGGGTGCAGACCCATCCATGGATGTAATTCTGGAGCTGGTCTAAGATA
This sequence comes from Rhinopomastus cyanomelas, assembly GCA_013400115.1. Classification (NCBI taxonomy): domain Eukaryota; kingdom Metazoa; phylum Chordata; class Aves; order Bucerotiformes; family Rhinopomastidae; genus Rhinopomastus; species Rhinopomastus cyanomelas. Next base: position 77,796 of record VXBP01006378.1, on the reverse strand, counting down.
GACCGGGAAGTGAAAGAGAAAGGAGTGTTGCTAGAAGAGAATTAGGGCAGATGATGTGGCTGGGATGGCATTGGTTTTCTTCTTAGTAGGCTGTGTTGTTCTTTACAGAAGCTTGTGTGGCAACATTTGGTATTATCATAGAATCACCCAATGGTTTAGGTTGGAAGGCACCTTAGGGGTCATCTAGTCCCAGACACCTGCCCTGAGTAGGGACACCTCCCACTAGACCAGGTTCCTCAAAGCCCCATCATTAAAACATGTTAAACATCTTAAACCATGTTAACCATGTTAAGATTTTTGCTGGGACAAGCAAACATGACACAGTTACTTATTTTCGATTCTAGTGAAGAATGAACACAAGGCATTTCTGAGCCTTTGGACATAAGTCCTAATGATGTGTTTGAAGTCAGTGAGCATGGCTTCTGTTAATGTAGAATTTGCATAATTTACCACTTAACAGTTTTTTGTCCTTGCAATGTCCACATGGAAAAATGCTCTTAATGATTTAGATGAGGAGTGGAGACACATCCAGATTAACATTAGAACTTTATTCTAGAAAAGTGTTAAAAGTATTTGGTTGCTGAACAGTTTTACTTGGGAGCAGACTAGAAAGTTCCAAAATTGTCATGAGGTATCTCTTTGTAACATCAGGCCTCCCAGAATGCCAATGAATAGGATCCTTTGAGGCATGCCAGAAGCCAGAGGTGAAGGAGTACCTTAATTGGAGAGATCGAAGATCTTCTAAGGCTTTCCTTATGGTACGTGGTGAACAGGTTCAGTGTTCTAATGTCAGTCATGGGTCCGTTCAGCTATCCCAATTCTTTGAAAGTTGTTACCTCTGTCACCACATCCTAAACACTTGGCAAAGATTAACATAAATACTTGAATACTTCTATGCATGATAACGCAGGTCCTTTAGCGGAGTAATAAAATTGCACGTATTCACCCAGCATGTCAGATTTAATGTGTGTTACCATGATCAGAATCTGTGAATACCAAAAACCTGCTTTGCCCAGGCTGTCTTCATATTACTGTCTTTGCAAAACAGTTGGCTGTAGTGTGCTGCAGTGACCACGTGCAGAGAAGGGCATGTTGGTCTGATGAGGACAGACTGATGAACACAGTTGGCTACAGATGATTCAGGATCAGGGCAGCAGTAAGCCATGGGAGAAAAAATGAGTCTGCTCCTGTGTGGAGAATTGGAATTCTTCTCTATATAAACTAAACATGCCACCTTATATTCAAATGGACTGTTAAGTTTCCACTAGTTACATGAGAGTATCAAAAGCAAAGGAGTAATTATAACTTCCCTTGTAGTTTAATCCATAACAGTTTCATAGAGTGTGAGTTTCAGATGCCTTTTAGTAGAGGGTGAATAGAAATTGGGTGACTTGACCACCTTGTTTTTAACAGTGATCAAATTAGTTCTCCAATTTATTGATGTCATATAGTAATAGACATTCAAATTGGTTGATACACAGTTTACAACAGAAATAGGCATCAAACATCTGAGGTGATGGTGTGTTTATTATAGACCTTTGGAAAGTCTTTCAGGAGGAAAAAGTAGTAAGATCTCTCTAAAGACCATGACACTCCACTTTGGTTTTGAAGTGTCCATGGAATAACTTATCCTTTTAACTCTCCCTTCCTATTACTTCTGTAGAAGCTGCAACAAATGGCTGCTTGCATCATTAAAGTCAATATCTACATCTTATTTCCATCTTGACAGTGTCACTACAATTGTAAATGCAATTATAAGTAGGAGGGAAAAGCATGTCCAACCCTTATCTTACCAAAAATCAAGAAGAAGATATGAGCTTCCAATTATTTTCTCTGTATCTATACTGTGCATTTGGCTGAGGAGAATTGTAAATCAAAGTGGCTATTTGTTGCAATGGGAATAAGGGATAGGTTGGGTTAGAAAAAGGGAAGAAAACCATAAGATACGAAACATCAAAGACAAAGTCTGATAGACATCACCACAAATTAATTTGCAACAGCAATTTACAGAACCCAAAACAAGGGAAAACTTTTGAGTGTTTTTACTCTAAACTTCTTTGTCATCATAACACATGTAAAATGCAGATCTCGGTGATTATGTAAAGGCACTTTGGTACGATTGATGCAATCCAAGCCGTGCAATGCAGTTCCTATGGGATGCTGTCAGAATACTAATGTAGATGTATTTTACAGTCTTTTAACCCAGGGTTTTTGGGACAACTCAGTTTTCTTTCCTTGGGATTGATCCTTTCTGGAGTCAGGGTGTTGTCCAGTCATACAGGCAAGTGATAATTCCAGGTGCTGTCTTGTCACGTTGGGGTTGGTCAGCATAATTAATTTTATTTTCTGACTTCTGTGGCCAAGCTGTATGAGCCCCTCATGCAGATGAGATGGGAATTTCAATGAAAAATTGTGTTCTGCTCCATTCTTGTTGCAGTTACATCCTCACAAAGGTTTTTGCTGAGGTTTTCTCTGTGGTGTCTCTATGGTTTATGCTGTTGCTTTATGACCTTAGAAAGACGCTTCCCAAAGCTTTGTGAAAGCCCATTGTAAAGCCAGAACTTTTTTTCCCCTCACTTACACAAACCACAAAATGTTTTTATTTTGAAATGAAGCTTCTGAGTTCTTTCAGCATATCCTTTGGGGACTTGTAAGCATTTCCATGAAGCTACCACATCCCAGTGAAATTGCTCTGATGTGTTTAGTTGGTTTTATTAGTCTGTCTGCTTTGTTTGCTTTATGGGTGGTTTGGTTTGGATTCTGGCTAACAGACCTCCCTCTGCTATTTCTCTGCTTGCTGTAAGTGTTGTTGATCAGCTTCACCCGTGTTTAAATTTTCATTAGACTTAACCTTCTTTTCTATAGGCAAAGACTGAAGGTCTTCAGTCACTCACTATAAAGTTCACTTCCCTGAGTCAGTAATTCTGGAGATCTGCCCTGGATGTCTAAGGTTCTCTTTGAAGAACTGAGATTACACACTGGTGTAGAAGCAGCTGCTTTCAGTGGTGCCACATTTACTCAGCCTGATTAATAATTCCTCCTTAAGCTTGGAGTCTGGAGAATACATCTGATAAGGAGAGGCTGAGGGAGCTGGGGCTGTTCACCCTGGAGAAGATGAGGCTGAGGGGAGACCTCACTGGTCTCTAGATCCACCTGAAGGAAGGCTGGAGTGAGGCTTCTTCTCCTTTGGGACTAGCAATAGGACAAGAGGAAATGGGGCCAAGTTGTGCCAGGGGAGGGTCAGACTGGGTCTTATGAACAATTTCTTTCCAGAAAGAGCAGGGAGGCCTTGGAAAAAGCTGCCCAGGGAGGGTGTGGAGGCACCATCCCTGAAGGGTTTCAACAAATGGGCAGACATAGTGTTTTGAGAGATGGGTTGGTGGTTGTAGGGTGAAGAGTTGGACTTGATGATCTTGAAGGTCTTTTTCAGCCTTGATGATTCTGTGATTCAGCTGAAGAAATGAAATCCAGAGGAGAGTTTTTAATTTAAAGTTATGATTTCGTGGATGCACACTGCATAGTATTTTCTTCTTGTTTTGAAACTCTGGCTTGAAGGAGGTGCTGTGATGACTTTGACTGTTCATCTGGAATATTTCCAACAATTTTTGTTTTGTGGGTTCCTTGTTTTTTCTCTTCAGAACCAAATAAAAAACGTAAATGAGGTAAGAGGCTTGCAGAAGCACTTCACTTTGAGTTGGTGTTTCCTGTTCTGTTCTTCGGTAGTTGCTAAAAGAATTTTTCCCAATATTCCCATGGCACTCCACAATGTCTGCTGCTTTCATTTTTATAGCCAACTTTGCTATCTCTCATCACATCCCCTTAGCCCATGGGACTATGCACTTCACTAAGTCCACTGCAAATTTCGGATGATTCATTCTCATCTCCTCTAAGTAGGTTTTTCACTCACTGTCTCTTCAAATTGTCATCAGCATATGGCAAAGTTCAAGAACTCTTTCTATTGGTTTTTTTTTCCCTCCTGGTATGTTTATCCTCAATTAAGTGGCCTACAGTCATCTTAATATTCCTTCTTCAACTTCTGCACTGGAATTGTTCTGCAGTAGCTCAAGGGAAATGTTTTTATTGCTTCTTCTTTATTGCTAGAGCAATGCAGCCCGGTTATCTCTCATTGCCTCTTGTCCTGGGAAGGTTTAAGCAGATGCTTATGTTTGTAGTAGAACTATTTTTTTGGAAAATATTGATATAGCCATAGGCAAACCTTCTAATGTGGTGGAATCAATAAATCAATCACTGATCATTTCAGATGGAAGTGGATAACTGCTCTGTAAGAGGAGAGGCTATCCTACTCTGTAAAATTCAATTTTGATATCATGCTTCAGTCAGTGAAATATAAACTAGAAAGANGGTTGGACTCGATGATCTCTTGGGTCCCTTCCAACCCCTAACATCCTATGATCCCTTCTTTGGAACATGTGTATTAGAGGTTTTATGTGTTTTTGTACCTGCATGTAATATAGGAGCAAGTGGGAGTCGCCATACCAGAGGGGTACCCAAATGAGATATACATGCCCAAAAACAACTTGGAAGACTTGGTAATAGGAGGTGAAAGAAAGCTTTAAATCAGGATAACATTATAACCAGGAAAGATATATTTATATAAATATATTTAGAAAAAAAAATGTTTTTGTATTACAGTCTTTGTAAAAAAAATAAAAGGAAAAAATAGATCCTGCTATATAAAGAATCTAATCAGCGACCTTCCATCTCTCAATAGCCAAAGTTGCAGCTCTCTCTTTCTGATGTGAAAGCACATTTTACTGGTCATTCATTCCACTCTTTTGAGCAAAAGATCTGTGCTCATGCCAGTACTGAATACTTGTTTCCAGAGGAGGAGAAAAAGAGATCTTTTCATGCAAGCGGCAGCCTGGTATAACAAAGCCTCGGAGGTGGCTGGGACGTGAGGTTTGCAATCCTGTCACTGGATAGACACAGCGGTGGTGCTGGGTACACATTGAAAGAAATGAAGTGTGAAACCGTATCTGCAACCTCTTGCCAAGCAGGGTGGGTGTTTCCAGCAACTTCCAGGGCTGTATCATCCCCTGAAGTTTATAGCTATATTGCTATATATTCTGCTGGAGAAGTTGTCGTGATTATATGTCAGGAGATGCAGTGAAATAAATGTTATGGGTGAGGAGAGAGAAATAAGGTGCAGATGAAATACTTTCATGTACTTAGTAAACAAAAGCCACCTCATGACAGTGAGAGGAGTGTTTATAATAGAATCATAGGTTCATAGAATGTGTTAGGTTGGAGGGGATTTCTAATGGTCAACTAGTCTAGCCCTCTTACAGCAAGCTGGGACATCTCAAACCAGAACAGATTGCTCAGAGCCCCATCAAGCTATGAGCCAGTGAAGAGATGTGATGATGTACCTGAGCTGGAAGGAACCTCATTTTTGCTAAAATAAGGACAATGAAATGACAAAGTAACAAAACTTAAGCTGAAGAAACCCACTGGGTTTTAGTTCACCCTGAGCACTTGGTTTATTGTGTGATTGAGCTCAAACCCTAAGACCACGCGAAGAAGCATCAGCTGTGCTCAGTGCATAAGAATAAATAGGGAAGGGATCTTGGGCCGAGCTTTATGTACTGTGTCCCAGCAACAAACACGTGAGTTTGATCCTATCTGGAGTGAGAAGCAGAATGAAGATAAATATCTGCATGTTAATCTGAAAACCTGCAGCTGGTTCTTCTAGAGTTCAAATAGACCTTCCTCACCTTTGTGCAAAAATGCCATGTGGTTAAATTGTTCTCTTGAACTCATGTTTTTTTTTTCCCCACAGGAACTGCAATAGGGAAAGTAACATGAATTTACCACTTAGATTTTAAATCTCTTCTATTTTTCATTCACAATGTAATTGTTTCTGAAGAAGGGGGCTCTATTCTCTCTGTAGCTATTCCACAGAAATTTAAAAAGTCAGTAATTATNGGAATTCATCTTGTCATTCAGATGTTAACTTGAGAGTATTTTGGACTTTATGACCAAACTTGTAAATAAAAGCTGGTCTGATTTTTGGGGAGAATCTCACTAGAAGCACTTTATCGCAGAGTCCCACTATCAATTTTCGATTTATCGAAGCATGTAGCTTCCTCAACTCACTTANAACTAGTCTAGCCCTCTTACAGCAAGCTGGGACATCTCAAACCAGAACAGATTGCTCAGAGCCCCATCAAGCTATGAGCCAGTGAAGATATGTGATGATGTACCTGAGCTGGAAGGAACCTCATTTTTGCTAAAATAAGGACAATGAAATGACAAAGTAACAAAACTTAAGCTGAAGAAACCCACTGGGTTTTAGTTCACCCTGAGCACTTGGTTTATTGTGTGATTGAGCTCAAACCCTAAGACCACGCGAAGAAGCATCAGCTGTGCTCAGTGCATAAGAATAAATAGGGAAGGGATCTTGGGCCGAGCTTTATGTACTGTGTCCCAGCAACAAACACGTGAGTTTGATCCTATCTGGAGTGAGAAGCAGAATGAAGATAAATATCTGCATGTTAATCTGAAAACCTGCAGCTGGTTCTTCTAGAGTTCAAATAGACCTTCCTCACCTTTGTGCAAAAATGCCATGTGGTTAAATTGTTCTCTTGAACTCATGTTTTTTTTTTCCCCACAGGAACTGCAATAGGGAAAGTAACATGAATTTACCACTTAGATTTTAAATCTCTTCTATTTTTCATTCACAATGTAATTGTTTCTGAAGAAGGGGGCTCTATTCTCTCTGTAGCTATTCCACAGAAATTTAAAAAGTCAGTAATTATGTTGAAGTCTTGTCTTTACCTAACTGATGGGTTTTTAGATGGCAGTAACACATTATCCTGTCCTTTCTGGCATGACATCTTGTTCTCTTCCAAGCCATTACTTTATTTAAAGTATCTGAAATCAGCACAGTGTCTGCTGTTGGGGGCTGCACAGAGGTTTGCTAGCACCCATCACAGATCCTGATGCCTACACGATGCTGCTTGGACACAAATGTTCTTCATAGCCTTATCTGATGATAAAAAAATCTCAAGAATTGCCTAATTCCTTTCTAGTAAATCAGAAGAAATTACTGAAGGAATTAAGCTACTTGGTGAGGGGTGAGGGGAATGGGGGTGGGGAGGGTGGGGTGGGAATTCATCTTGTCATTCAGATGTTAACTTGAGAGTATTTTGGACTTTATGACCAAACTTGTAAATAAAAGCTGGTCTGATTTTTGGGGAGAATCTCACTAGAAGCACTTTATCGCAGAGTCCCACTATCAATTTTCAATTTATCGAAGCATGTAGCTTCCTCAACTCACTTATTCAGAAGTAGATGTCAAGGAGATGTTACAGTAACCTCTAACTTTACCAATGCATTAATAAAATCGCACCAAAATCAACTCGAACATTTTTGAATGTGAGGTTTGGTTTCACTTGTCGAGGCCCTTAGGTATGTCTGAGTGTAAACTTCAAAATAACTTGCTAGTTGGTTGTGACTGGGATTTTTTTGAGAGATCTATTGTGCTGCCAGCCCAGAGATGGCTTTGACTAGTAAACAAAGAATTATCGTACTGTGTTTGACTGCTTTTATTCAAACGTAGGCTTTCAAATTAAATTTGTGTGGAACACTAATGGAGTCAGAAAAGTCTGTGTAGCATTACACTTCCATTTTCCCGTTATCCTTTTCTATAGCTGAGTTTTTAATGAGGAGACGCTGTTTTCCTAAGCCTGTAAATATTTCACTTTGCTTTGCTCTATAGAAATAAAGCAAAGAGAAGAAAAGCTTCTGTTAGGGATGCCTGTGCATTTTCCCATGGAGTCCCTCAGCAAAACCTGGCTAATTGCTGCTGTGTCTGGGTACAACTATGAGCATCCTTGTTGAGACATGGTTTTCTGTGCCATTGCAAAGGCTCATGTCTTCAGGCAAGGGCACAAGCTGTTAAAATACCAGCGTTGTGGCTTGGAAAAGAGAAGTTGCACAGGAATGTGAGAAGCTTTTTGCTTGGCTTTTTTTTTTCCCCTGCAGAAAAGGCAGGTGGAAGCATGTTCTGTGTGTTTGAAGCGAAGAGTTGGGGTTGAGACCATATTTTTTTCTACAACTACCTGAAAAAAGGTTGGGGCAAGGTGGTTATTGTTTACTTCTCGCAAGGGACAGGACAAGAGGAAATGACCTCAAGTTGCTCCAGGGGAAGTTTAGGTTGGCCATGAGGAAAAACCTCATCCTGGAAAGAGTCCTCGGGCCTTGTAACAGGCTACCCAGGGAGAGGGCTGAATCACCATCCCTGGATGTGTTTGACAGTCATGGAGATCTGGAGTTCAAGGCCATGGTTTAGCGGTGTTCTTGGGACGGTTGGGTTCATGGTTGGACTTGATGAGCATGAAGGTCTTCTGCAGCCTACAAGATTCTGTGATTCTATAAAGCTTTTAGCTTGGTTATCATTATAGGAAAAAATTGGTGTGTAGCACCTGTGTGAACACTTAATTGTATGTTGAGAGATTTCTTCCTTGGAGGAGACCTCATGTTGAGTTTCCTCACATAATGCTAAATATACACATGAATAGGATGAGAAGTAGGAGGGAATCTTTTGTCACCCATCTCAGCCCAGAGGAGTGAGTGAAGAGAGGTGGAGATGAAATGTTGGATTAGATAAGCAGGGTTAGGCATTGTTTGTATTTGGGTGGGAGACAGTCTGGGTACACCAGCCTTACCCTGCTCCAGAAGGGGAGCCATTTGACTTAGATTATCTTTTGAGGTCTCTTCCAACTTGTAACGTGATCTCAGTACCATACGCCACTAGTTGTGTCTTATGTAATTATTGCTTGTTAGGTTCCAAGAGCACAGAGGTAACAGAGGTGCCTGAGGAGATTTTAGCCAATGACAAAGTATGACGAGATTCATGGTTTTATTCTCTAGCGTGTTGGGTTTTTCCTCCGAGATCAGAGTCAGAGAATGCAGTACTCATGTTTGCCGTCGGACCAGAAGTAGCTGTTGTAACACAAATGAGTAATTGCAATGGATTTATTTTTTCCTGGTTTGTTTGTTGTAGGCATTTTCCTACAAGAGGGACTAATTGATGGTCATTGCATGTGACGTGAACTTAGTTTTTGTTTTCAACTTCCTCCCGCTCCTGCCAAGAGGTTTGTTATCTCAGTAGGGCTCATTCTTATCTTGCTTTTAACAGCAAACATGAAAGCCGAGGAACCTGTCATTGCTTTTTGTGTCCTTTTACACCTTTGTGCGGTTTTATGGAGGCTGTGTTTCAAAAATGGGCTTTAAAACAAGTAGGAAATTAAAGGAGGAGCCACTTTCTTGGTTTCCTGAATTTGGTGGCTGTATGAAAATGCATTTGTTGAGTCAGACAAGGAAACTAGACTTTGGATACCAGCATCCTCATTACAGCTGTTGGATGTTGTGAGTGAAAGAAAGACTAGCCACAGGGTACTTCTTCCTGGGTTCTGAACTGAAAAAGTGTCCACCGCTGTCCTTAACTTGCCCGGAGGTGACCAAATGTTCTCTGAGTAGTCCAGGATAGGTTTGTTGGTCCAGGTGAGCTCTGCCTTAAGAGAAGGTAAAGCCTCCATCCCTAGATGATGCCAGCACCGTGAAACCTGTTAGTTCACGCAGCCAGCCAGTTGTGTGCCCAGGGAACCTCAATGTTGCTGGAACCTATGGAAATTCCCAGATGAAGAAGTGTCTTCGATAGAGAGTTGAATTGTTATTTGCTGACACATAGTGAAGTTGGTGTAAGAGCATATAACTGCTGTGGTGTGACTTTATAGTGTGTGCCCTGTGATGGGGTACCAGTATTTGTACAGCACATTAGGGTCCATAGCTGAGAGCTGGTGTATAAACACAAGTGATAATTATTGCCTGTAGAAAAGAATGAGGTTTTCCTGCTAGTAGCCTTTCCTCAAGGGGAGGGGGGGATTTAATCTCTTTGATGTGCAGTAATTTTATCAGAGCCTCTCTCGAGGTTGAAACGTGCAGTATTTAAACATGGTCAAGCAAAAGGGAGACTCACGTTGAGATTCATTAAAACCAAAGGGATGTGCTTCTGCCTTCTCTTTGCAGGACGCTTACCTAGATGCACATACATAATGGACCTCTTCCAGGATCTCAGGTTGCTTCTAGTTTTCACTGAATGAGAATAGGTGCCTTTTGCTTCTCTGTTTAAGACATGAATTTCACACATTTGGTTTGCAACCCAAACATCTTAAAAAGACCCTTCATCTTAGACTGTCACCAAAAGCATCATTTCTGTCCATGCATCTACTTGTCTCATAAGAAACTGCAACTACCTAGTATCTTCAAAATAATTTTAGCTCATTAACAGCAGTGTTATAGACTGCTCTAGGTTGGAAGGGGCCTCAGAGATCATCTAGTTCCAACCAGTAGTGAGATGAGCTGTGAGAGCTCACTTGAGTCACTCACCATAGGGCAAATATTTGGCAGTTGTTGAGCTTGGAAGAATTAAATGGATGATTTGCATGGACAAGCTACTTCTTCAGTGAAAATTGTCTTTTTTATGCCCATTGCAGCCTGGAACCACAGCTGTGGTTTTCCTTGTGCGTCTGAGTGCCAGGTGTTGAAATCCAGCAGGAGGGACCGGTCATTGACTTTTCATTCAAAATGTGAAAGGGCTTTTTAAGCCTGGAAAAGGCTTTTGTGTTTCTGGGTCTCCTGGGAAGCCTCAGTTACCTGGTTTAGTGGCTTCAAGTTGGAAGTATCAGCTGGGCAACAAAACTTTTTGGTGTTAATGAATCCACACCTATCTGTGCAGACTACGTGTCTGACTTTATTGTGCATTCTGTCCCTTCCTTGTCTTTTCAGGGGTGAAAAATCCCCAATACCTGTGGCTTTTCACTATTCAAACTCCTTTTTTCACGTTTCAAAGCCTGATAACAAAATCAATGCAGGCAGTATAAAAAATTTCTGCTGCCATCACATACAGGCTGTAGCCTTTGATATCATGAGGTATTCTGAGCAGACCTTTGCATTTCGTTGATCCTGATGCTTGTATCAAAACACATGTGGTAAGATTGTTGGTTTCTGCAGAGAGGTTGCCAAATGTCATCCTGTGATCCAGATTTAAATGGCAAATCAATGTTCCCTGTGTTTTTCAAAGATTGCATTTCTCATCCCCTACTTTATTCTTTCCAGAAATCTCTTATTTCTCCCTTTTTGCTTGGCTCTGTGTAGCTGCTGACTCTAAATGGCCTGGTTGGTCAGGCAGTGCAGGTGCTAGCACGCTGCTTTGTGTTTGATCTCTGCTCTTAGAATTATCTAGGAAAGAAAAAGTGGAGAAATTGGGAAGAGTGCACTAAGCTCCTGAGAAATTCTAGGTTAATACAATGAAACTGATGCTCAATGGAGGAAAAGGCCACTGAGGGGTTTTAGTTTTTTGGCAGAAATTTTTTGAAGTGAATATACTTATGTAGGAACAAGATTAATAAATCACAGCTATTCTTTTGAAATTTTAAGTTCTAATGTTTGTTGAAAAAATTGTTCACTGAAAGGGTCATCAGGCCTTGGAGCAGGCCGCCCTGGGGTGGAGGTGTTGAATCTCTATTCTTAGACATGTTTAAGAGTTGTGGAGATCAGGAGCTTAGGGCTCTGGGTTAGCAATGGCCTTGGGACAGTCAGATTAGTGGTTGAACTTGATGAGCTTTGGGAGGTCTTTTCCAACCTAAAGGATTATATGATTCTGTGATCTCTGCACTTACCATGAGCATATGGCAGACAGAGACACAGGGAGAGATGTGTCAGGTGCAGAGACACGTTACGTGCCTGGTAAAACAGAGGTAAAAATTCCAAGCACTTGTGTGCTTTCTCCTTTGCGCTGGGATCCAGTGAGCGCTCATGTTCCAGCGTTAATGCAGTCTTACCTCTTGTACCACTTTATTATCCTTTCTGGTCTGATCACTGTAATCGAACAGTTAAATTTGTGTGGTGAGTTGTTCAGAGTGAAGATTCCAGTGTTTGCTTCTTCTAGATGATTTGGGCAAAATAATTCCCTTTCAGCAGTGTAAATAGTGATCTCCTCTCTATTGTTTGAAGCAGGAGAGTTCTGGTTTTTATTCACTTGTGAATAAGAGCCACTTCTCAAGTGAGACCACTTGCAGTTTCAGAAAACACCAGAGTGTTATTCAGAACTTTCAAGAAGGTCCTCATCTGTAGCAAGGCCCCAAGTCAAGAGAGACAAGCCTACAATAAAACAGAACATCTCTGAATTAAGAAAGAGATCCAATTTGGCCTTTCTTGCAGCTGAAGTGCAAGGAAAACAGCCCTTGATAGCGTTGCTGAAATGTTGCAGGAGTAGAATGTGTTTTTACAAGGGTGTAAATCCTAAAATAAGGGAAGTGACCAAGTCTCCTCGACTCTGTTCTCCATACTTCAAATGCAACAATGTAACTCTCAAATGAAACAAATGCTGAAGAAAAACCCCTGTGAAGTGCAAAGCCTAGTCAGCAAACGAGAAAACTCAAAAGCTCAGTTGTTCCTGACCCATCTCATTGTTTTTCACACTTATTGACTTTTCCCTCTTACAAATGTAGAAGGGAAAGGATTGGTATAGGTCATTTGAAAATAGCCCTCTGTGACGACACTTCGGCCCTCCTAGAACTTACTCGGTGATGGGTAAGTATGAAAGGGTGTGAAATTATTTCCTGGTGGTGCTTTAGCTTTGCCTTCAGCTCCAGCTTGGTCCTTTGGTTGGCTTCCAGCTATTTTCTACCCAAAGTTAAAATGTTTCCTGGCCATGTGCTGCCTCTATTTCTGTCAAGTGGGGTTAGGAACTGGTGTTGAAATGGCAATGTAATGCTTCTTTCCCTTCTAGAAATTCTGTTCTGCACTGAGCCAGCCTTAAAGGGCAGCTGTACCCAACCACACAGCTCTTTCACAGCAAAATAATAGCTTCAAGCTCCTTGTGTCAAGACCCAGAATCAGATCCTGTGAATTTATGAGAGCTGAATGCTATGGTAGGCTCTGTGGACTCTTTATGTAAACGGGATTATAGACAATAGAGAAACCCTACTTTGTGGGTGACAATAAGCTGCTTTTAAGGTAGCTAATGCCACGTTTAGCACTATTCTTTTTAGGCCTCTGTTGTGCTCAACCAGCACAGGGACCAGCCTAACCTCCAGCAAGGAATGATATGTTCCATTAGTTGTTACACTACCGTTAAGCCTTTTATTTATGGCCAGCATTAGCTCTGTAGTCACGATGACAGGATTCATATCTTAGCAGTGCACCAAGGTTTCCCTCCTTGTGGCAGTACTCCATGAAACTGTCTCTTCCCTCTGCTGTCAGGCCTGGCAATACAGTTTATCTGTTAGTGTTAGCTGGGCTCTTGGCCATAGGGATCCTCTCTCCAGCCAGATGTAACTGAACAGAGTCCAAGTTCATGAGGAGTTTGTTTTTCCTGTGGAGGTCTAGTGAGAGAATTCCAGTTTCAACTTGCTAGATTAATATGCTTATGGGTTGACCTGAGCAGCTATGAACATGGCCAATGGTCACTTCTGGACATCCACTGAAGCACATTTTCAGTTATTGCCTCTGAAATGCTGTGTGTGCATGGACCAGGTGGGCAAGTTGATGATGAAACACTCCTGTATGATTTGTGCGCACAGTGTGGCAAAACTGGTTAGAAAACTGAAGGCAGAGGTGGCTGCAGGTTGTGCAGTTGAGAGCAAACTGGACTTCTGTTGGTCAGACGTTCCAGATGTAAGTGTTGGGCTGTGGCTAAGTTTGGATTGCTGCGCTCGTCTTAGAGGCTCTGAAAGAAAAGGGCACAAGGAGTTGTTACAGTTCACATCGCTCTCTAATATTAGAATCTGAACTTTTTAATATGGCATTGCTGTGGCAACTATGAGAGATGAAGCAAATGTATTTTAACAGACAAAAGCACTTACTTCTTGATGATTCTTAAAACCTGTGATTTATGAGAATGTGTTGATACATGAATTTTATAGGGCTCACCTTGCTGTTAAACAAAATGAAGCATTATGTGTCCTAAATGATGAGAAATGGAAGGAAATTTGGTTTGAGCTCCCGTAGAACAAAGCTCATTTTTTCTTTAATGTCGTGTGGGTTTGTGATGATCTAAATGGAGGAAAGAAAAGCAATAAGGGCATCAAACCTACTTTTGTCTATGTGATATGTCAGAGAAAACACAACTGAGCCTAATTCATTGTGATTTATAACCAGATGCTCCGGCATCCTGTTGGTGTGATACATTTCAAGAAACAATTGCCCTCTTGGCCATGATTGCGAATAATTATTTGTGGGGGAGGAAAGTAAGAAACCTCATTATTTAGGCAGCTCTGAAAATGCTGCTTTTCAGTCCCACTCGCACCTGTGAGTTGCCACCAAGCCTTTTCCTCCTCCCCAGTGTCACGGAGGAACCGGCATGTCAGTGTTGAGGGAGATACAGCCGTGCAGATCCTTCTAATTGCCAGCACTGAATAAATTCCCGTTCGGTCCTATCTGTGAAAAGCTGACAGATTGTGCTTGTACATTTGAGCTTGGACAGTCTCTTTCATCTCAAATTTTGCTGCTTTTTTATTTCTCAAGCTGGAAAAAAAAGCTTGAACGCTTTCCAGTTTTAAAACTGGGCAAGATCATTTTCTTTGACGGGGGGAAAAATTAAGGGGATGCAAAATGCTCTTTTGAATCCAAATAGCCTTCACCATGTGCATCCAAGTGTTTTTGTCTGCTCTACAACAATATTTCCGACCAGCAGTTCAGGAGGTCATCTGATGAAAACATAAGGCACAAAAAAAGCCTGGAGTGGTATCAGCACGGTTCATCTTCTATAAACAGCTTTTCTGTGTGTGGAGAGAACTTCAGGTGCTCCAGCAAAAAGATACCTTCTTACTAATCTGTGAAAAATGAAAGAAGGACTTTTCTTCCTGCAGTGTTTTTAAAGGATCAGGCATCAGTAAAAGGAAAAAAACCAAGCACAGTTGTTTTTTTTTTTAATATCACAGGTCCATAAAGTGAGCACGGGAGCCAGTTTGCTGAATTTAAATTAGCAAAAATCCAGACTTAGCTTGACAACTTGAAAATCCTTTAACCTGTAAGCAGCTGTTGTTTGTCACTGTCATCATTGTGACACCTGGACTATTCAGCAGCTCTACAAGTGCCAACGTCTTCTGGCTTTTTCCAGAAGCACCTGGTAGGAATAAAAACACTTTCAGAAAAAGTTGTTTTTAGGGGGAGAAAACAGATAAGTTCACCTGTGTGGCCTTACGATAGGATCGGTGGTGGCCCAAGAGCCCCCTCAGATTGCTGACTGGAATCATGCTGGGTTTGGGTTCTCTGATACTTAGAACTTCATCTGAAGATGGTCAGCTCCAGGATTGAGAAAAAACCACCAGTTTTTAGAGATGACTAGAATTATGGTATTTTTTTCTGAAGAGCACGTTCAATCATGGAAACCACAAATTTACTCCAACTTAAGACCATCCAGCTTCTGCCATGAGCTGAAATTTGATTAATGTTGATTTCATGAGCTGGAATTTTGATATAAGAGGATGTGAGACGCGAATGTGAGAGAGGAGGATTAAACACCTTCTTATTCAAGCCAAGTTTTACATGTTTCATGTAGAATTAAGGGCTCCTACTGACACGGTACAGGGCACTGTTAATTTTGAGAGTAACCTGCTTTGATACAGGAGTTGACTTTTTTCTTGCTCTGAATTCCACCACTAGACAGAAACTCAGAAGGTTGTTACAGAAAAATACTGTGACACAAAGTTTGAAGGAGCAAGTTTGGATGTGAACATGTTATGAAACATGTGTTCCACCATTTTAGCATCCTAACGTATGTGGTTAGGAAAAGATTGGGGGGCTTGGGGTGTTCAGTGGAGAATATGGGTGTCTGAAAGGAAACCATGGTGTTTTTTTCCCAAAGCAAAATGTTGTTTTCCACTCAGCCTTGAGGCTGAGGGACAGGACCCGAAGGAACAGATTTGGAAGGTGCTGGTGTTTGTGTGGTTTTCCCTACTGAAAGCAAATTTTTTAAAAATTATGATTTACCACTGAGGGCTTTGCCTCCTGTTCCGTAGGTTTACAGGTTAATGTAAAACCTTGGTTACACCTGTTATTTTGAGAAGAGGGTAGAAACAAAAGTGAAAGGATGGACGCGGACATTCTGGATATTGTATTTTTTTTCTTGGAAAAGACAGGTGTGTTGTGGTATATGTTTTAGGGGGTCAGTGGTTTATCCACCAGCTTATTCATGGCTTATTCCTGGATTTCTTTATTTAGACAGTGATACTGATGAGCTGGGATTGTCGCTATGGTTGTTCAGCATGGCCTTGAGCTTCTGGGGAGGTTCATGCAGACCTGGCTCTTCCTAAGAGTCATTCAGAGATCTCCAGGGATGGAGTTTCCCTGTTGGCATTGGCTACGAAAAGGGAGTTGTGGAGTATGAATTGCTCTTCTTCTGGAAGCACTGCAGGAATGAAAAAGAATATAGAAAGTCTTTTCCCACCTAATTAGCGATGGTTGCCTGATTGGCAAAGGTTGATGCAGTGGTTTTTTTTTCTTTTCTTTTTTTTTTTTTCCTTTCTCCTCCTGTGTTACAGATATACGTGGACTGCAAGGATTTCTCGATCAGGCCTCCAGACTGGGACTTGATGTGTCGTTACAAAAAGTGGACAGGAACATCAGCAGAGTCTTTGCCAACCTTTTCACTACTATGAAAACGGAGGAGCTGAACCGCTATCGGGACACATTGCGAAGGGCTATCTTACTCCTAAGCCCACGGGGGGCCCAGACTTTTATTAATGAGGTCAGTGCACAGTTGTTTTTATCCTCAATGTTTCAAGAACGCGTCCGATGGCTTGTGCAATACCTTGCCGTAGTTTCTGATGGGCGGGTTTTGACGGCACTGATTGATAAATGTCTGATAAGATGGTCAGACTGTAGTAGTACCAGAGGATTGAAATATCGGGTACTCTCTTGTGGCAAGTGCTGATGGGGCAGGATGGCCCAGGTGGGTGTTTTTGGGATAATCTACACCTCTATGGAACTCTTTAGTTTTTTTTTCTGATTGCATTCCGTAACAGTATCTTTGACCTGAATTTCAACAAAGTGATCAGAAGCTTCACTGTAGTAAATTGGAAACGAAACGTAAAGTGCCTCAGAGGGTCGTTAACTGTGGAAATCTCCAAACAGATGTTAAAAGGGCATGGTATTAATGTCTGAAGCCTGAATCATAGGGGTTTTTATCAAGTATGAAGTAGGAAATATGTGTTTGTATTTTTTACTTAATAGTTTCTTGAACTCAACAAGGCTAATTAGGACAGGGTGGTAGCTGTTGGGCAAACTTGTAATTAATGTTGTGCTGTGGGCTAATTTGTGGCATTAATTAGTTTTATCCAGTTTTTTTAATGTTAAATTATTTTACAGTGCTTTTTGTATGTCAGAGTTGAGACCGAGAGTTGGATCCGCAGTAGAAGTTAGTGTGTTCATTAGCTTAGAATTTGGCAGCAATGTCCATTTTTATTCTTTATTTTAACTATCTGGGGATAGAGCTGAACCAAGAACTTGAAATGTGGATGAGACCTGTTTCCAGTTATGAGTTTTGCTGCATCAAAGCCTGCTAAATTAAAAGAAAATCAACTTAAATTAGCTCATGAAGTTTTTTTCTGTATATCAGCATAAATAAATTCTCCACATTTATGTTCACTGGTGATTTTTAAATTAATAGGGTAAATTTCATCATAAATAAATGAGGCAAATGAGTAGCTTAGGAAAGACTAGGTGCCAGGACAAATCCTACTCGTGTTGGTGCATATGCAGAGGTTGTCAGCGCAGGAATAAGGGAGTGCTCACCCTCAAAGTGCCGCAGGCTCCATCAGTGCTTATATTTGCTTTATAGAAGCCTCCAGCAAAAATACACATTGCTTAGTTTTCCAGTATCCAAACCAGGCATTAGTAAGAAATGAATGTATGTTTTATGCAGACGCAATCTAGTTAGGAATTCTGTCCCCATCTAGCGGACTAGGCTCCAGAAACGTCTGGAGCGCGCGCTGGCAGAACCCCGTAAGTCTCTCAAGTGTAGGGGCTCGTGTATTCCACTGTTTCACTACTCGCTTCACCTTACAGCAGGGTGTATTATAGGCATTAGGACTAATGATCTTGATAGACTTCCAAATCCCTGCAGGAGTTTTAAATGTGGGCAGAAATGAAAAGTAATTTCTTTGGCAATCTTTCTGTATTGAGTCTTGACTGATTGCAAAAAGCTTTTGAAAAGAAATTGTAAATCTTGGAAAGAAACTCTCCAAAGGCTTGGGATGTGAGTGGACACGTAGGGAAGAACCTTTCGCTAGTGGAGACTGGGCTTATGTTCTGTGGAGAATTAAGGTAACTGATTCCTCACTATCTCAGTCAATAAGTGCAACTAACGTTCTACAACACAATTTCAGCCTATCTGGAGAAAGAACTTTCACCTTAAGTGAAATCAATATTCTGACATTATGTACAGAAGGGCTGTAGTAAACTGATAATTCCAAAACTTAAATATACCCAAAATGTAAAAAAAAAAAAACAACTGTCATTTCTATTTTAACTTACAAATAAGAACTTGAGAACCAAGAGAAGAAATTGTATTGAAAACTTAATTTCCATACATTTCTGGAAATGGAAAATTCCATGTGAAAAAAACCCACTTGGTTCCTTATTAAGATTTTCAGTTCTCTGAGTTGGAGGGGGAAAAAACTTCAACTAGATCGTATTGAAATCTGCTGGCTAATAACACAGCTTCATACAAACTGGGAGTTGCACACACCCTCGTGTGGAATGCAGGTCAAAAATAAGGGACTTTCTTGACCCTTGATATATGACTGATTTTAATTCATTTTTATTAGCACAAATCACAGGCATCAGCCCTTGGAAGCTGGTGCACCAATCACTTTGCCTCTTTCAATATTGGTATCTTTTTCCTTCTAAAAGTATAGATCCATGTTTCAGCCTCACTTGTCAACCCCTGAGTGGACCACTGAGCTCTCTTCTGACTTTGGATACACAGAATTGGAGCACTGTGATGCCTTGTACTGGAGAAACTTTCTGAATCCTAAAAGAATTGAATTTTGGGGTTATTTCTCCAATTTTTGTTTAGGCATCACTGTCACTTGTCTGGCTTGGCATCCTCAATGCCTGGTTCTGTCATTTGTCAAATTCACTGCAGCAGAAATTACTGACATTTTGTAAGTTGTCACGGTTTATTGTTCTGCTATAAAGCTTTTACTGTAAGAATAGAGGGAAAGAAAATTCTTTTCCATGGTGTTAGGTATAAACATGGAATCCAACTTCCTTCAGAAAACTGGAGGTAACAGGATCTTAGTTATCCTCAGTATTACAGTAAAAGATTACTTTGAGATGAAAGCAAACCCCACCAACAGAAAGTATGTCCCCATTTAGAGAATAATGTTCCCTTCTCCACCTGCAAAAATGCCTGTTACATTTGGCCTGTTGGCACTGTTCAGTTTATCAGCCAGACTGGATTCCACTGTGAAAAGTTCACCTGTAACTGCTGTGGGAGACTGTGTCAAATGCCTTACTCAAGTTGAGATAGACCACATCCACTGCTCTGCCATCGTCTGCCCACCTGGTTATGCCATCGTCTGCCCACCTGGTTATGCCATCGTCTGCCCACCTGGTTATGCCATCATAAAAGGCTATGAGGTTGGTCAAGCATGACTACCCTTTGGTGAAGCAATGCTGAGTGTCCCTAATGACCTTCCTGTCCTTGATGTGCCTGGAGACAGCCTCTAGAACAAATTGTTCCATCACCTTTCCAGGGGTGTAGGTGAAGCTGACCAGTCTATAGTTACCTGGGTCCTCCTTCATACCTTTTGTGAAGATTGGAGTGACATTTGCTATCCTTCAGTTCCTAGGCACCTCTCCTGATCCTCATGACTTAGCAAAGATGATGGAGAGTGGCTTAGCAATGACTTTTGCCATCTCCCTTAGCACACACGGGTGTGTCCCATCTGGGCCCATGGATTTATGTCCATAGTAGTCTTTGAATGTTAACTAGCTACCCTGAGCTCCTTTACCTGCCAGTACTCTGTCCCATGGGATTTCCCCTAGCAATTGCTTGAAGAGGCGAAAATTGGCCCTCCTGAAGTGCAGGGTTGTGATTCTGCTAAATATTCTGTTCCTAACACATGAGACCCTCAACTCCACCATCTCATGGTCACTGTACCTAAGGCTGCTCTCAACCTTCACTCCTTCAACCAGACCCGCCTTGTTGGTGAGTGAAAGATCCAGCAGTGCTCCTCTCCTAGTGGGCTCCTCCACCTTTTGCATCAGGAAATTGTCAGCAATGCACTGAAGGAAACTTTTGGACTGTGGGTGGGTGGCTGGCTTAGTAGGTCTTCCAGCAAATATCAGGGTAGTTAAAATCCCCCAGGAGAACCAGGGCCTGTGGTCTGTAATAGACACCCACAACAGTATCACCCATGCCAGCCTGCCCCTTAATCTGCACCCACAAACTCTCAACTCTGTCTTCATCTGTCCGTGGATGGATCTTAATACATTCCAGTTGATCTCTAACATAAAGAGCAACTCCTCCACCCCGCCTTGCTGACATGTCCCTCCCAAAAAAAGACATAGCCATCCATGACCACATTCCAGTTGTGCGAGCTCTCCCACCATGTCTCTGTAATTGCCACCAGATCATAATCACCTGACTGGACACAGATTTCTAACTTTTTCTGCTTATTGCCCATGCTGCGTGAATTGGTGTACCGGCATTTCAGGGAGCAAGCTGGACACTCTGATTTCACCCTAGGACAGCAAGAAGCCACCTCGTTTTTATTAAGACCAGAGCTCTGTCCCACTGATGCTCGCCCATCAACTATCCCACCCCACCACTTTGATCTAGTTTAAAGTCCTCTGAGTAAGTTCTGCCAACTCCTGCCCCAGAACCCTTTTTCCTCCTCTGAGATAAACGTCTCCTATATGCATCTGCAAGGTCTTGCATCTGATAAAACCAGTTATTATCAAAGAACCCAAAGCCCTGCCTGTAACACTAGTCTCATAGCCAGGCATTAATGGACTGAGTCCTTCTATTCCGACCTGTGTCCTCATCCCAAAATGGAAGAAATGACTAGAATACAATTTGTGCCCCAGAGTCTTTCACCAAACATCCTAATGTTTTAAGGTCTTTCTTCATTCCCCTCAGGCTATGGCATACAGCTTCCTCCCCACCTGTCTGGACAATCAGCAGTGGGTTATAGTCAGCTGATCTCACCAGGTTAGGGAGCAACCTAGTGATGCCCCTGATTCGTTCTCCAGGTAAACTGCAGACTTCCCTATGATAAGGGTCAGCTCTGCATATTGGGCCCTCAGTCCCTTTCAGGAGCGAGTCTCCAGTAACTAGAACCCTTTTCTTCTTTGTGGAGAAGGCCGTCATATTACTGGAAAACTTCCTGGATGTATGTGACCTTGCCAGGACCTCCAGTGTGGGTTCTGTATCCTTATTAGTCTGGCTGTGTTGCAATGGGGGCTTATATCTATTACTCAGTGGCAACTGGGGAGGTGAGCCAGGCAAGAGTAGTACTCACCTTCTGCCATGGCCCTTCACTTGGCTCCACTCACCCCTTCTACTTGGGTTTCTGTCCGCCACCTGAGAACTATAGGATACAGGCCCCCCTTGAATCTGGCTCTTATTTAGCTGTTGTTTGCCCAGCTTCTCCTGCGACAGCACCCAAAACTCAGTGGCTGCCTTCCCTTCTACTCTGAGCTTTCCCATCCAGGGAACTCCAGATCACCCAGAAACCTCAGTATGATAGCATTTGAGGACTAGTGCTCTCATTTTAGGAGACCCCGGGATCCTTCTGAAAGACACAGTAGGAAATGTTTGTTGTGTGAATAAATTCGGGCTTTGTACAGTTTGCAGACAACACATTTGAAGAGAAGAAAGAGATCTTGTAGTTTGATGTTGTAGTTCCTGAGTTTCCAATTGCAGATGCACAGGAGCTGATAGGTGTAGAGGGTTTGTCTGATTTTTCTTCTTCACAGAACACATACAGTTTGTTTGTATTTTAATGTGATTTTTCTTTCCAGCTGTGGGTGATACCAGTTGCTTGTCGACTACAATCATCTCACTTTGTAGTATTTGTTACCTTTCCTTTTGAAATGCAGTAAAATGGAGGCTGTAGCATGGTTGTGTGTGCTTAGTGACTTAGAAACAGAAATTCTTGGCTTTGCAAACCCTTTAACTCAGGGTAGCTTTTTTTTCCTGCCAGCTTCACTGAAGTGCAAAACGTTTCTGTTGAGGTGCCTCTTTGAAAATGATACTATTGCTGGAGTTTCTCTTGCATTAAAAATTAACACTAAACCTCTGGATCACTGCAGCAGGGTTATTTGAATCTCTGCAGCTCCAATTTGAGCTAAAGCTATAAACTTGTGGAGAAAGGATAATTTTGTTACAGGAAGGATTTTTTCACCAAAGGGGTTGGAATAGGCTTCCCAGGGCAGTGGTGGAGTTCCTGTGACTGGAGGGAGTTAAAACACTTGAAGCTGAGGGACATGGTTTAGGAGTGACCTGGCAGTGCTGATTCAAAGGTTGGACTTGATGACCTCAAAGTTCTTTTCCAGCCAAAGAGATTCTGTGATTCTGCCCTGTTGATGTTGTTGCCTCGGCGTCCTCACTGGAAAGCAAGTGCTGCTTTTTTTAATGTTAGTTCACGACAAACATTCTGGCTAGTTCTTAAAAAAGATACAGATATTTGTCTTTTGGTTTAGGCTTTTGGGATAATTTCATGCTGACTTGTGGTCTGTCTTCAGTCCTGGCCATTGTGGATGCTGGGTACCTCACTACCAGTTGGAACTGGTTTGTGAATGATGCACCAGCCTTCTTTTTTTCCCCTCCTGCACTCGATGACACGCAATTACTTGTCTGGAGATGCAGGAATTATTTACGGCATCTTAAACAGTCTGCGCCCACAAGCAATTGTATAAAATGTTTTTTTATGGGAAGCAGAGAGACCTTCCCTTTTCAGAATTTAACAGGAAAAGAAGTTTAATACTAATTGTCTGTCACTTGGCATCCCCGTTGGCACGCTTCCTGTCCTTATTTGTGTTGCAGATCTTCGGCACATTAGTCTCTACCTGTTGTTTTATATGCACTGTATAATATACACTACATAAACATCTTGAAATATTGGTGCATAACTTTGGGGGGGAATAAAAATTATGTATCTTCTGGTTTTATAAGGCAATGTCTTTGTTTAAGGAGCTGGTAGTAATTTGTGAGTGCTGGTAACAGAAACCTAGAAATAATCCATTCTTCTTTCAGTCGTTCAAGTTAAATTATACCCACCTTACTGGGTTTTAAATCCTCCTCTGGTTCCCTGTTTCTCCCTCTGAGCTAAAATCTTGTCTGCTGTTGTTACCATTTGCAATACAGTAAAACTCCTCGTGCCTGAAGAGAATAATAATTACGATTAAAACGCCAGCAAACCTCATTAAACTGCTGAGACCGCGGTAAAAACAAAACTCCCTGTTTTGGGATAAAGTGGCTTCGAAGCAGGTTTCTTTCCAGGGGGCCAAAGAAATTGTCCTCAAAACATGAAAACCTCCCACGTTTTGCTTCACTGCAATTAATCCAAGCTAGGGGATCACTGGGAGAATGTGTTGGGAACAGTTGTTCACGCGTGTTGCCAGAAATTTGTAGGCGCTATGAAGAGGGAAAAAAATTACAAAAAACCCAGGATTTGGTGAATAAATGACTCTGAATTCCTTGCGTAGTCCAGAAACTGCTTTTCCAGCAGTCTAAGTAAATCCCTCAACGGCAGTAACATCATGTCTGAAGGAACTGGAGTTTCCAGCTCATCTTTTGAATCTGATGATGGGGCAGTCATTTATTTTAAATGCTGTTAATTCTGTATGTGGGAGAGCTTGGGCATTCCTCTTGCTCCTGATGCTTAACCCTCCTGGTGCTTTTAGGTCCTCATTTTCATTGCAGGTGTTTAGTTGCTAAAACATGACTGCTTTCCAGTTTTGTTACTGTTGATCAGTGATGATGTCAGGTCTGAAGGAAACTGCCTAGTAGCTGGCTGGTAAAATTCAAGTTCTCTGTACAGGCTTCACATTAAAATTGGGTGTTTGTGGCTGTCAGCACAGAGGATCTGGGGGAGTGGTTTCTGGCTGTCAGGACTTGGCAGTCCTGGGTTGAAGGCTGGACCTGATGATCTCAATGGTCTATCCAAGCAAAGAGTTTATTTATGAGATTTAGGTTTGGTTGTTTTACTTTTGAAAGGAGATGATTTATTAATGATTCAGAAACACTGGGGTGTTTTGTTGGACCATGTGCACTTCAGCATCTTTAATGCTGCCCAGTGATGGTTTTTAAAGAGCTGAGACAGAATGGTCTAGTGAGCCCTAAAAAACCAGAACCACCAAAAACTAACCCCACCTCCTCCTCCTTCTTTTTCCAAATATTCTGTTTCAGATTGTTAGATTGATTCCTGGGATACTGTGCAATTCAAAGATTATGTATTTGTGTGTGTGTGTTTTTAATGTAGTGGAAAGTTAAATACTCTGACATACCTATGGTCTTTGTAACACAGAAATACAAGCAAAAATATTTCTCTGAAATACTGCAAATAACTTTATGAACCCCAGCAAGGATAATTTTCTGCAATTGAGGTATAATTTACCAGAAAGGAGAGTTTACTAATTAATTATGGATAATTAATTTTGAAATATGCTCCAGCTTTTGCATTTCATGCTCTTAAGCAGTGTTTGCCTATTGTAAGACTCTCTCAGATACATTTATGTGTACGTGAGAAATTCCCTTAGGAAAATCAGGAAGTCCAGAGAAAAGCTATTTGCCGTCTTCGAGTTTTACTTTTTCACAGAATTCCTTGAAAAGAAACCCTAAACGCGGGCAGTGTAAAAGAAGAAACATTTGGGAACCTTGTTGATCAAAGTAACGCTGTTAAATCTGATTAAATTATAATTCAAGACAGTGTGGTGACGGTGCAGTACAATTGTCTTTTCCTCAGGCAGAGAGTGTTCTCTGTGTTGTCACCATAAAGCTTGAGGTGTCACTTCCTTCATTTACCTTTGCAGTTGGGAGGGTGGCAAATACCTTAAAGACTGGTAAGAGTTACAACTTGTTTTGAGGAGGCTGTTGTGTAGTCCTGTGCTGCTAAGTATTTCTCCTACTGTTGGCACTGCTGATGCTCTTAAAACTAGTATGATAGACTTGAGAGCCATGTTAAGAATTGGGATATTGTTTTACTGGTGAATAAGTGCCCCCGTAGAATGTGGAACACATAGAGGTACCTGGGGAGCAGAAGGATTGATATCAGGGATTTTAAGATGTTTGTTGAAGTGTTTTAATAAATGGATGTAGATGAAGAAAATTGACTTCAAGAACAAAATCTTGATGGTGACTTAGAGGTAACTTGGAAGAGTGAAACAAGAAGTTGACAGAGTTGGAAGTAAATCTGGTTAGGGTAGCTTTGATGTGACAGATAACAAGGGAGCTATCAGAGTAAAGTGAAGAGATGAGGGAAATGATCAAAGGAGGGGTTAGAGGTCCTTTCTGCAGCAGAAACTTCAGCGAGATACAAGAGGAGCTTGCAGTTCTTAAGGTCAGAAAGATGACCTTTGCAGTAATCAATATGTAATGTCATCTGAGCTGGGAAAGGCGTTTGAACATTACAGACGGGGAAAAAAACCTGTTTATTAGGTGATGTCTAATGCATCTGCGAGATACAGGGCTTATCCTGGATGAGAGGCTTTGAAAGAAGTCAAAGATGACACTTGGCTTGTAGTCCCAATGGGCAGGTGTGAAGTTCTGGCTGTCCATTTTGACTTCGAAAACAGGATTTTGCTGCACCAAACAGGATTTGGGTGGAGAAATGTCATTACCCACTTGAAGCTTATGAAGGAACCCAGCAGGCAAATGAGCAGTTCTTAGTGAAGAGAGTATGAGAAACGTGTCATGGGGATCCAGGCACATCAGCATGTGAATGGCAGAGGATTTTTCTCTGTTGGCTCACTGAAGTTAACACAAAGAGAGCAGATTACAGCAAGAAAGGTTGTGGGGCCTTCCTCAGGAACTTGAATATCGCAGAAAGTACCCCCTGGAGGGGCTATGCTGCGGGAGCGGAAACCCAGGAGAGAAGTGCTGGGAAGAGGAGGTCTAAGAAGAGGAAATGAGATCAGCTATGTTAGAAACATCTGGCAAGTCAGAGAGAGGAAAGAGTAATGAATTTTAGGGTTTATCTGAGAAAAGCAGTGTTCTAGTTAAATACAGTGTGGAGGGAACTTAGAAACCAGAAGAGAAGGTTCAAAGCAGTGCATGCATATCCTGTGTTAAAAGGTCTGCAGGTGGAAGGGGCAGGGAGAGTGGTGTGAGAAGGAAGGGTCTAAAATCTTTTCTGGCCTCATGGAAATTAAATGAGATCAGAAGAGATGCCTTTAAAAAGTACATGAGGCCGTTCTTATAACAATTCTTATAATGACACCTGTGTAGCAGATGTCTTCAAGCTGAGAAATTTTACTCAGCTAAAAATTAAAACTTGGTGGTTTTAATGAATCAAACTGCAGTTTTGCGCAGGATTCCTTCATATTAGTGTTACAGAGAGAGGCAGTTTCTGTGGTTTTGTAGCATCAGAGAATGACTTGGGTTGAAAAGGACCTTAAAGATAATGTAGTTCCATCAGTCCCTTTGCAGTGTGGGTGCTAAGGGAATGAAAGCTGCTCTCACAGTGTCCTCTGGGGGTAGGACATAAATTCTGTACCCTGAGGACAATTTCTGATAGGTTTTTTTTTTTTTTACAGAAGAAAAGATAATCACATGTCTGTCTGTGAGTTTTTCCAGTGCTAGTTTGTATATTTGTGTTCAGGGTTTTGTTCAGACATCATTTCATAACTTTTTTCTGTCAGGGATCACTTTTCAAGGTTGATCCTCTTCTGTTGAGGCAGGTACCTAATGGTTATCCCTACAGCTCATAAACCGTGGAGGTAAAGGATTATTTATCTCCTCCTTTGCAGCTGGGGTGTTGGGGGTACAGAAGAAGGTAGGCAATTTACTGACTTCCCTTGCAGTGGGGACTGAACTTGTAAATGTCAAACCAGGAACCTGCCCCAAAGGTCATCCTTTCATTTGATACTGCCAGGTATGTCTGTGCCACCACTGACCCTCATCATTTCAATCTTCAGAAGTGACAGTCCCATCCCTTCGGTGATCCTTTTGTCAGACACGTGGCCTTTGACCTCCCCATGCTGTGCCAACTGTTAAAACTCCCTTCAAACAATCTGTGCTGACTGGCTTTAGCTTTGGATAAATAATACAGCTTCTGCTCACAGTCCTACAGAGCGTTCAGGGAGCTGCTCAAGTAACTGTATAAAAAGACTATCTGTGTTTTATTTATGGAATCAAGCCCTTTCGTTGTAATGGAGTTACAGTTTGCTACAGTCTGTGCCTTGTGAACAAAATCAATTTGTTTGGCACTGACCCACCCCTTCAGCTCTGAAGCAATCAGATTTAAAAGCTTTGTGCTGTATTAATGTGTGAGCAGATAGCAGTTGGATTCCAAGGACACTCTTCAGGAAAGCACCTTGAGGGGTTGGGTTTGATATATCATTCATCTATTGCTTCCAAGTTTCCAAAGGGAGGTGCATGCTGGGGGGAGGGGGAAATATTGTTAAAAATATTTTTAGATACTATTGGAAAAGAAAAAAACAACCCAAAGCCTTGAGGTGTGACAGCGACGTTGTGTGGAAGCATATTGACTTGCAAATATCGCCTGTTCCCCAACATGTTTTCCGATAAGTTTATTAAAGAGTATAGAAAATATTTTGAGAATACATTGTCATAAAACACAGACTTTAGGGTCTAGATGTCAGAATCTTTGGGGTTCATGGCTGGGATACTCACTGTCTAGTCAGTCTTCCCTTATGAACTCAAAGTTCGCAACAGCCAACAACACAAGTGAGATCCAGGTAGTTGTTTGTGTGGCACCTGGTGCGTCGGGGCATCTCCTTTGTCAGTGGCCAGAACATCCTTCTCTGGGAAGATAGTTACACAATGTATTAATCTGTATAAATCTTCACGGTATTTTTTAAAATTTAAATATTTCTGTAAAGGAGGTAACAAACTACTTTGCCTGGGATTCTTCAGAAGGGTTCCCACAGCCTGACCCACTGGAGAACTGAGTCAATCTCAGGTTCTTGGTTTGGAGATTCATAACTTTGGGTTTGTTCATATCTTCAACTTTTTCTGTCTCTCTCATTGTGTTTGAATATGTTTCTTGAATGTGTGTCTGGATTTCAAGAGACATATTTTCTGTGGTTAGGCATAACAAGCTTTGAAAAATAATACTTCATTATTGTTATTCATGTGCTCATCCTTATTTCATATATCGTTACCCAAATCAGGTTTTTTAGAAGAAATGTCTGTCCAAAGATAATATAATTTTCAACCAAATAGTTTTTATTTTGCATAATATCTTATGTTTTTAATATTAATACATTTAATTTATAGTATTTTAAACTATAATAATTAGTAGAGTCAGTTATTAAGAATTACAATGAGTGCTATATGTGTTGGAGTAACATATGTCCATTCTATATATATAACAATTAAAAAGAAACAGTGTATTATACACACACACAACTTGTCTGCTGTTGAGTATTAGGCCATACCCAAGTTAGATCCTAAAGGAGCAGTCTGCATGTGAGGAACTATGGAAGAACAAAGAATAAATGTTTGTGTTCTCTGCAGCTGGAACAGGAAAATAACGCTGCTGGAGCAGAAATGAACCAAAGAGGACTTGTGTCTCAGATCACTGAGAACATTCACATTTCTCGTATGCTCTACGGGTGTTTGCAGATATTGTCAGCATCTTTCAGTGTAAACTGGGTGAAGAACAGGGTCTTTAAAAGCGTCTTGGAATAGGTTATTACTTCCCACAGGGGACTTGCAAGGGTGACTGCAGGGAATGGAGACTGTGTAGAAAATCCACCACATGCAGACTCATTGGCACTTAATTAGCTGTGATTAGCGAAGACACAGTGACATGACAAAAGGTCAAATCCTGAAAGAATGATTGAGCAGGGAAAAGCCATCTGTGTTAGAATCACAGAAACACTCTGGCTGGAAAATAAAGATGTTAAACAGCGATGGTCCTAACACCGAGCCCTGAGGCACACCTCTTGTGACAGGCCACCAGTAGGATTAAACTCCATGAACCACCACTCTTTGGGCCTGTCCTTTCAACCAGTGTTTTATCCAGCAGATTGTGTGCTCGTCCAAGCCATGAGCAGCCAGCTTATCAAGGAGAATTCTGTGGGGAACAGTGCCAAAGGCTTTTTGGAAGTCCGGGTAAACAATATCCACAGCCTTTCCCTCGTCCAATACTCAGGTCATCCTATCATAGAGGGAGATCAGATTTGTCAGGCAGGACCTGCCATTAGTAAACCCAAGTTGACTGGGCCTGCTGGAATGGTTTGGGTGGGAAGAGACCTTCAAAACTTTTCCAGACCTGAATGTTGCAGGGACATCTTCAAGCAGAGTAGGTTGCCTAGAGCCTCATCTAGCCTGAGCTGGAATATTTCCAGGAATGGGGCATCCAGCACCTCTCTGGACACCCCCAATCATGACTTAGGGAACATGAGGCATGTGTCAGTGTGAGTGACAGTCGGCCAGGCTCTGGGCCCAAAGCACTCCCCGGTTTATTGGTAACCTGATGGAACTTACGTTTTTCTCTTCTTCTCTTTATTTTGCTCCCCTTTCAAAATGTTTCCCTTTGTAATAAATTTAACTCAGTGCTTGTGATAAATAGATTAAGAGTTTAGGAGATGCTAACAGTAAATAATTGTGGTGCTGATGTTAAAATGAGTTGCACAGGCACTTAATGAGATGTGTTTGCACTATCGCAATTGATAATCTAAAATTAGCATTAAGAGTACATATAAATCTTACAGAGAGGTAATGACCCCGTTAAACAATTGCTGTATCAAGGTGCTTTGCTTATGTACAAAGCTGAAGTGAATTCTTGTCACCTTGACCAAAAAACTGTGTGGTATTTATATATATATTTAGATACATATTGTTATATATCTTTATATAATTAAAAATTTAATCTCCCCAAACTCCCAAAGTTTTCATGTTGTCTGCTGCAGTTACAAGTGTGTGTTTAGGTACCATCTGTTTTACCATGTCACTAGAGCCAAGAACACTTCTAGTAGCTGTGATCAGAGAATTTAATCAGGAGGCTAGTGGGCTTGTCTAGAGCATGGTATCAGTCCTCCATTTCCCACTCAAGTCATTGATACTGATTTGCTTGTTGGAATCACCAGTACTTGAGCAAAGTGTTCCAGTGAAGCTGCTGCAGCTTCTCAAGGTCTCTGAAATTCATTGTTTATTATTGTCACTTGTGGAAGAATCAGGAAAATCAGCAAAAGGGGGGTTGGAATAACAGAAAAAAGCCTAAATGACCAAACTACAATTAAAAAAGTATGGGTTAGAAAAGTACTTTGGTACTGAAGTTTTAAAAACAACCAGATGAAGCTCAAAGAAGAATAATGGAGCAATGTTTTAGCTGTGTTTTAATATAGATAAAGGCAAAGTAGTGTGGGAAATCATTAACTGTTAACCTGGTAATTTAAGGAGCCCTAACCCAGATGCTTATCTTCTAGATAAAAACTAGGGAGATGGATACCCTATTTGCAGTAAATAAAATTCTGTGGCTATTTCAGGAATATCTCCTTATCGCAGGAAAGATGCAATGGTAAAATCCACTCATGGGACACCAGATAGCTAAGTAACAAGGTCAAGGTGTAGTGGATGGGTTGTTAAGATGAGTGGGCAAGCCAAAAGTTTGTTTGAAGACTAATGAGCACAGGAAAATAAAGCCTTTCCTAATCAGCAAAGTCTTCTGTTACCAGAAAGAACCAATTTCCATGTGGTGTGTTAATGTTAGGAGGACAGTTAATGGTTCTGAAGCTCTGCCTTTCTCCAAAACCTGCCTGTTTGTGGCTGCACACATTTTCCCTCAGTTCTCTGCTCTTTTCCCTTGGCCCTGCAATGGAGGGAATAGGGTTTGTCTATTGAAAAATCTGGTCAAAACTAACATCATCTGCATGTGAAACAAGAGAGAATGGAATAGCAGAGTGTGCTGCACTGGTCTTGGCCTTATTTGAGTGGTGACGTTTCAGCTCATCAGCTGAGCATTCTAAAGAATGTCCAAATGTTATTGAAGAAAACCCTGTGCAAACTCCCCACCAGCTCTTTGTTGCTTTTGACAAGAGTACACGAAGTCCTCTTATGTGCGGGAGAAATATATCAAAATGGCTGGTTTTGTGCATTTCCTGCTGCTATTTATTGGCAGGATGGCTTCTGGAAAGGTTTTTCAAGTGGAGTCTATTCATCCAGAACTCTGGCAGCAAAGGTAGCCAGAGATTTGGTGCCAGTCCCCTTGCACCGCATTGACCTTGTGTTCCCCTTGGTGCTCCATGCATGCGCTGCCTCTGTAAAACTCCAGCTACAGATGGTTTGTGTGAGTTTGCTGGCTTCAGCCGAGTTTGTATGAGAGCTCAGCCACCAATTCTGCACTTACTCTTTTGGGATTATATAATGCCCAAGGAGAAATATTTGATTTATTATCCTCCCTAGTGGTAAGGTCCTAAAATGGTGTTTCAGGTCAGAATCAAGTTTTTATTGTCAAATACATCGAGTTTGTGGGTCATTTAAAGGATAATATCTTCTGCTTTCTTGACTACAGTGTCCTGAGAAAGATTAAATGTTTCCACTTTATTTTCACAAACCAATCTCAAACCATTTATTGGGAATATACAACAGTTACACAAGCTGTTGCTATTCCACATTTATGCTCTAAACAAAACCAGTTGCAGATTTTCTGTGAAAATCTGGAAAAGCCTCATTTGTTCTGGTTTTCTTTTTAGTGTTGTCATAATGGCATAACCAAGAAGAACGTTGGAGTTCAGAAATTAAGGGTATTCTTAGCCACTGACACAGTGTAACGTAACCTATTGATTTGAGACCATGAGCAGTGTTAGATCCACCCTATGGTAACTCTTGAGTGGGCAATGAAATTCTGTCATTGACTGTCACAGGGACAATCCTTCTCTCGATTGTTATAATTTCATATTGAATGATCAGAGACTTCAAATCCATTGTGCATAGGAGAACATTTTAGATGACAGTATGGGTCAACTGCATGACCACAGAGTTCAATTCTTCATCCATGTGCTGTAATGGGTTTTTTCCCCTTCATTTAAGAACATCTTATAAAAGCTATTAACTCTCACTTTCACCTAATGTCTTCAAATAATTTGTTTCTGCAGCTGAGCCTGGGGTAGGGTGACTTTAATGACCAATACAAGCACAAGGCTCTATAGACCAGGGTACAGGTGAGGGCAGACGTTGTGTTTTCAATCTCAAATTAGAAGAGAGTCTAGTCACAGGGAGCTCTCAGACATCTATATACAGAGCCTGATGGTTGTTTGTTTATTGTGTTTTTCTTCAAAAAAAGAATGCCCCCCCCTTTTTTTTTTTTTTTGAGCACATGAAAGGAGCTGTTTTTCCTCTTATTCTCCTGACATATTTTCGAATCATTTGGTAGGAAACACTTAGGGAAAAAATGTGACTGTGCATCAAAGATAAAATCAGACCTCATGGGAGGGTAGCAAAAGAGAAAAAGTGTAAAGCTGGTAATTCAGAATGTGCTGCTGATGTTGCTTGACGGTGCTTAAAGAGTAAGTTGAAAGCTGGCTGAGGAGCATCAAGAAAGGCTGCAGAGCCCCAGGATTTTGTTAGAATTAGGGTAAATGGCTTTTGGGATCAAGAAACACTGTCTGCAGATTCACAAAGCTAATGTTCACATTCTAGCTCATCTCCATTGAGGACATCAGCAGGATTAAATGGGAGGCTAACTGCCTAAACAAAGATGAATTTCACCCGTGAGACCTCAGAGCTCCATAGAAGTCCTAAAATGCTGAGACGGAAAATTGGGCAATACTTGTTTTATGTAGAAGATATTTGTATTTTTTTTTAACCTAAAGCATTGAAGGAGACAGGCTTATATGAAAAGAAAAAGTGGAGTTTGGCAAGAGTATGCAAGGACTTTGATTTGATTTTTGAGTCTTTTCCTTGCCTCATGAGGATTCTGTTTGTATTTAAGTATTTATGAACTTTAAATGGAATTCAGTGCAAAAGGCTTGAGTTAGCTGCTAATTCTGCCAGTAAAGAGTAAATTCCCTTTAAGATTACCAAGACAAGTGTGATATAAACTATTAAAAATACTGCCAGTAGAAATCTAGCTCATTAGCTTATGTTTCTAAGGCTACAAATGTGTTTCTTCAAATTCATGAGCGAGTTAGATTTTTGTGTGTTTGTAGAAGTTGAGCATCTATTTTTGCAGATGGGTTATAACTGAATGTAATGAATGTAATGTGTATAGACTTCATTGTGGATAAACTGTGTGACTATAGGTATTTAGTATCAATTTGTATGCAGATGCTACAGTACTTGTATATTTTGAACATAGCATTACAACGTTACAACCCCACTCCTAAATTCCATGTTGAGTGTGTGGCTCCACTCCTGTGTGTTGAGGTAGTTTATCAGTGCTGTTATAACGTTCTGCAAACAGCCCTTTATACAGATTTTAATGCAATTTAAAAGAAATCCTATGCGTTTTGAATTTTGGCTAAAATTCCTGCTACTGTCAGCAGATGAGTGTCATCTTCAAAGCATCTTGCATATTGAACTCACAAATTACCTCGTTATTTTGCGTTGTCCAGCCTAGAGACCTGCCAAGCCCATGTCTCCCTACTTGCACTTTGTTTAGTGTACTTCTGATTTTGATTTTTTTTTTAATGCAACCACATAAGATTAAGAAAATATCTTGCTTTTCAATTTTGGTAGAGAAATCAATAAACACAGCTATTGGAAACTCTTGTTTCCAATAAAATATTTCTATCAGTTTTGTAACAACACTATTTTATTTTCCTTTTAAATTTGGATTCTGCATTAACTTGTTTTACTCAGCAGTTTTACTCTCAAATTAGGTGATCCTATTCTGGCAGGGGGATTGGACTAGATGATCTTTCAAGGTTCCTTACAACCCCTAATGTTCTGTGATTCTGTGATCCCAGTGTTCACTCTCATTCCCCTGACTGTGCAGTTCTCAGTAGGTTTTCCTTCAGTATCATGTGTTAACAGAATGTTACAGCTTTCTGTTTTGTTTGTCTGGCTGGGTCTCAGGATTGGTTGGATGATTCATTATTTATAGGATCCAAACTGGTTTAAGCCATACAAATAATCAAATTTAGCTGTATTGAATGATTTGAATTGGAAGGGACCTGCTTTGAGATAAGTAGACAATTTAAAAATGATGAGCTCTGCCTGATGTCCTGCCTCTCAGAGGAAATTGTTAATAAGCACTTCAACTGATAGTAATATATGACCGACTTAAGTCACACTTAGGATCAGATCTTATTTTCTTCCATTAGATGTCAAAGAAACCTCAACAGTCAACACCAAGTTGTCATATCTGTTTTGAGCTACCAACAGAACCCCGAACAGTTGATGTCAGGTTGTTGTATCTGTATTGAATTCCCTCAGGATGAGTGCAGAGAGTGCCAGAGACTTTTTTTTTGGCTTTTATTTTACTGTTTGACTTCAGCATTTTATTACCGAGTCTCTTTTGCTTAATGAGAAAGCTGATAGCTAGATTAGAGTGAACTAAACTAATCTTTGATTTAACCTCATGGCTTGTTATTTCTGCCTCTTCCATGACTCATTAGTTGTCCTGCCTATCTCCAGAAGCTAGACTATGTCTCAGGAGAAACAGATCAATAAAAATATACTTAGATGCCCCGTCATTTATGGATACAACCATCTCAAATACATGGAAATTTAGATGTTGATGTTTTTTGAGCATTCCTTTCCCTTCCTTGACTTGCAGAACTTGCGTTATTTCATATTTGTTCCTGCAGTAAAGTGCAATTCAGGTGCTTTATCTGTTTGCCAGTGAATGTCATCGGCTTTGCTTTACTGTTGCTCCTGAGAAATCAGGGAGCTGGGCTGTTACGTCAAGAAGACTGACTGGTTTACAACCAGCATCCCTACTGGAGCCATCAATTAGCAGTGGGTTTGTTTTGTAATGCAGAGCATTTACTCTGTAGTGGCAGATGGGCTTAAGTACCGTTACCTATCTCTGTGATGAACAGTTTATCCTGTGCTGGTACGAGTGCATTCAGGGCTTCTGGCAGGGGTAGAGCATCTCCAGTCAAGGGCAATTCCCAGTGCCCTGATCAGAGGCTCACAGGAGTGCTGTGTCATCTCTTACTGTTGGGTTGGGTTTTACAACTAAGTGGCCTAAAAATTTACTTTAACTGTGACACAGGATTGGATTCCCTTTGGTTTCCACACCTCAGACACTTCAAGTCTTTGGGGTCTAGAACCATAGAATACATCAGGTTGGAAGGGATCTTTAAGTCGTCTGGTCCAACCCTTTGCTGTGAACAGGGACATCTTCAACGAGAGCAGGTTGCTCTATCAGGCAATAAGAAAAGCTGCTCTGCCAATCTCAGGTCTGTATTTTCCTGTCTGTGTGAGCTCCAATCTAAGACCTATCTCAGACCTTTTTCTCTGCCAGACTGCTGATTTCCCAGGGCTAAGTTTTCATGCCTGAAAAAAGGAGGTCAAATTAGACGCCCCATGAAAGTCTTCCTCTTGACTCTTCCCTTCTCATGACTTCTCCCTTGCTGGCAGTGTTGGTTCCCTCAGAAAGCAAATTTTCCCTCCATAACAATGAGCAAAGAAGGTAATTACTTTTTAGCTGTGCGCTGATTTCAGGCAAACACTTGCCAGCCTCCCGCAAATAAGTTGATATTGACCCAATATTGACTTGTGGGGAGAAGTTAGATGTAGCAGGTTGTTTGTGGATCCAAAGTCAGCCCTGTGTTCCCTAGAGAGCTTGCAGTGATAGCTAAACCACTAGAAATTAATCATGATGATCTCAGCTATCCCTTCCTGATGGCCTCAGATGTCCTGGAGTGGTTGAATTGACACTTTTGGCTCTGAAGTAATGGCAGTGTAGCAATGGCCCGGCCACATCATATCTTGGACATGTGTATTGTGAAATCAAGCTCTGTTCTTGCCCAGCACCACACGGGCCAAAGGAAATCGAGAAAGCTGTAGAGTAGGTAAACCCGCACCCTAAAGCTGTTGTAATACACTTTCAGAGCATAAGATTTGCTAGCAGTTCTAAATGTCTTGATTCCGCGTGTATTTTATATTCTTTTTGGTGTTATTTATTCTTTAAAGCTTGCTGAATTCTCTGTTATTTCTGTAGTAGAATTTAAGTCTATTTAGTGTCGTGTGTGAAAAAAATGATCCTCTGGATCACTTGTTGCTCGGTGTGTTTTTGTTAAATCCTCTTTTATTCATCATTTAAATGTAAATATTTAAGTTCTTTTTATTAGTGTTTTCCCTCAGCTTTTGAGAATTCTTATCACTTGGAGTTCTTCAGGTTACTTTACCTGCTCTAAATGTATTGTTGTCCTACAAACCGATGCCACTGCTGAGCTCTAGGAAACCCATTTCCTTTTTGATAGGTAGCAAAAGGTGGAATAAAGGAAGGATAAAATATGTTTGTGGCTTATTTCATTGTAAAATGATAAGACTAAGTGGTAGCAATACAGACAAATATCACTGAGTGCAGCATACCAGCTGGAAAATGCTGTATCACAGAAATGACCACAGGTCAACTTTCCTAAGCTGCTTTTGGATTTAAACACATTAACTGACTCAAAGACACATTCAAACATTTATTAAATATTGTGACTCTGTTTGAAATAACTCAGTGAAGACTGATGGGTCCCTTCAGCTGCACTATTTGTCTTTGGAGCTTCTATTAATGAATCAATGTCCTTTATTTGACTGGCTGACACGTATTTAATTGGTGTAATGTATGATACATGGAAAATGCCTCTCAGTTTGAAACAGTAATGACTGATGGCTTCCATCGTTCAACTTCTGCCTGCTACAATACAGGGTTGTTTTTTTCTTTCTCTACTCATCAAGTTTACTAATAATGATTAAAGATTTTCTCAGTTGCCTTGTCTTGAACAGCACTAGTGATTAAACACGTGGGCAACTCGTAGTATGGAACAGTTCACTTCTGCCCATCGTTGATCTTCCTTCCCATATTATCTTGCCAGTTAGATCTAAGTGAAAGTAGAGAAGACTCAAGGTTGTTCCGCACATAGGAATGAGTTACCGATGAGTAGGCACCAGTTAACCTATTAAAATATATGTTTTAAAACCAGTAACCGAGGGAATATTTCATGGTTATGAGAAGATTTGTGATAAATATTTGCAGTTAAGAATAATAATAATACATCACTCTGTAATACAGAATACTGTAGATGGGGTTCACATATTTAACCTTTACACTTTGTTTGTGCTCTGAAACTTGATTGTGAATTCTCTGTTAGATGGAGACCCCACTTTCTTGTATGGGGTTTTTTTTTTTTGTCACAATAAAGGACTAAAATCCAAAAGCAGTATAAGAAAAAATCCACTCCAAATATTGAATGTGGTGCACACAACTGGTCTGAAGTTTCATTTCAGTGAAAATAACTAGTCTAAGCCGTCCTGGTTGTAGTCCTCAGTTCTGACAGTGCTTGCTGACTGACCTTAGACCCCAGCAAACCATTACTGTGCTACCTGCCTTAGTTTCCACATTTTGGGAATGAACTTAATGATGCTGATCTCTGCCTCAGAATATCCTGAAGATCAAATATACCCTTATGAACCTTTTGGTCTCTTCACCTCTATTTCAGAGGAAACTAGCTATTCATCCTCACAGGAGAAGAGCTTTCTGGTAGGTCACTGATACAGCAATCAGTGCTTTCTCTTCCAGGCTGTGATAGGAGGTGTAACGTCAGGAAATGGCTTTGTCTTGCTTCTGGTTCTTCTATCTATCAAATAGGGATCATCATCTACCTTTTAAAGTGGGTTTGAACCTACAGGGGGGAAAAAAATCCTGTACAAGAGGTACAATTATGCCATGTTTTAAATTTGTGCCCTTAGTGGCCTAAGTAGACCAGTATTTGGAGACGCTTCATTGAATGTTTCTACTGCAGTTGGGTACAAGAATTAATATTACACGTTAATTCTTCCTGTGTAAATGAATGTCTGTCATCCGTACTCTTCCCCCTATTTTTTTGTTTGCCACTTCATGACAGTAAGTTAAAAAATCCTTCAGCTACGCTTGTAATCCATCATTAATACTTCTGGTTCAGTAGTTTCAGAATGAGGAGTGTGACTTCTCTGGTTAATGACTTCTGTCCAGTTTTGTGCCTTAAAGAAACCTTGTTTAAATAATAAAACTCTTACTTTGTAAACGCACTTTCTGGCAAAGTTGAATCATAAATCAGAATAAATTCAGAACTACTTCTCTTAAGGAATAAGGTGCCTGATGGACTAGGATGTAATATTTCATGTTTTCTCAGATATATGAAACCTCTGTTTGGAATGTGATTAATAAGAAAAATAGTGTTTAATATCTTATATGCTAAAATTGAGTATTTTCATATTATATAGACATAATACACTGTCTTGGGTTCAAGACCACAGTAAGAAAAAAAAAAGGAAAAGAAAACAAAGCAGCTAAGTCTCAGTGAGATCTCAGGTAGAATTTGCCAGCCAATGGATAGCTTATGGAGAATGAAAACTCTACAACTGTATACAGAAAGAAGAAAGAAGAAGTTAAGCAAGTTAGTGCACACAAATTATAGAAACTCTGTCACAAATGCTATCCATGTTCTGAGAAAAATACACTGGGAGATTATTATCGTATCGGTCCTTGGGTTTTTTACATTTGAGACCTGGGGAAAAACTTGTCAGCCAAGGAGAGTGGGGTACAACCACTTTCTCTTCTATTCCATTGGAGAAGCACTCCAAGTCCCTCATGTGTCACCCACTCTCATCTGCAGACGCTCTACCCTTGGCTGTCCAGACCGGCAAACTCTTCAGTCCTTCAGTGTAGCTTCTCCAGCAAAACACTGATCGGACAGGCCTGATTCCTTAGCACCTGAAACTGCATTCCTCGATGCAGGAGGCATGCTTTCAAAAAGAACCCAGTCTCTCTTCCTTGCCCAAGGTCTAAAGATTCTCTAGTCCTTCTGCTTCCTTCAGAACACACAGTTCAGCTAAGCATGAAGGAATTCTTAGATGCCTCTCTCAAGGCTCCTTCTCTCCCAAATACTCGAGATCCCCAAATTTTCTCAGTGGCATAAATGACAAACTGTCTCTTCCTGCTGAGCAATGGCTCAAAGATGGCAGTGACTGGCCGCACGGCCCTGGCCATGTGGAAAGCTCAAGATGGTGACCAATTGCATGGCCAGCATCAGCAGAGGCCTCTCCTGTGTCGCGAATGTGGCCAAGGGAGTTCCATTCCCCTCCTGTCTCTCTCTCTCTCTCCCCTCCCACCTCAGCTACAGGGGAAAGAGGAGTATTCTTCAGCTCACTATCAGTGAATTCAAGTTCACAAACCAAGATGTGAAGTCTCTATGGGTATGTTAAAAAAATACATGATGTTACACTGTATACAGTATTATAGCTGCCTGACTACCTGGAAGGAGGTTGTAGAGGTGGGTGGTGATCACTTCTCACAAGTGATAAGGTATAGAACAAAAACTTCATGGAATGAGTCATCAGGCCTTGGAATAGGCTGCCCAAGGAGGGATTGAATCACCATTCCTGGATGTGTTTAAACATTGTGGAGATCTGGAGCTCAGGGACAGAGTTTAGTGGTGATCTTTGGACAGTTGGGTTAATGGTTGGACTTTAACATCATAAAGGCTTTTTCTGCCTTAAGTGATGTTGGTGGCACAACTTCTGGAAGAACTTCAGTCAAGTTTTTTTGGGCATGAATGGAATCAAAATATTAAAGACTATGTCAACCTGTAGCCACAAATTTATTTGGGGAATAGGTGGCTTCAGAAAAGGAAGACCCAAGTTCTGACACGAGGTAGTGATGTAGAGGTAGAAGGAATTTCAGCAGAAGTTTTCTGCCAGATACTCAGTAAGAGCATGTTCAACTGTGGGGATTCAAAGAAGTTATCTGTAGTTTAGAACAAACCTCACTATGTGCTTTGCGAAGACCAAGATGCATGCTCAAGCTTCTCTGAGAAAGTAGTGCCTCCTACCTTGATGGTTGATTACACAATCAATTGCAAAAGAACTCTTGTATTGATTTATAGGAAGCAGCAGATGGCCCAAAACTACTTCTTAGATTGCACTCAGCTTTGTTTGTAGGTTTAACAGACAGTCCTTAGGCAGAAGAAGTTAACAGCATGCACCTCTGAACACATAATCCTTAGTGTATGGCTCAGCTTTCTGCCATGAGTAAACCATGGGGTGTTTCTGCTTTGATCCTCAATTTGTCACAACTAGCCTTTTCACTGTGGTCTTTGTACTGTTTCATTCTTTGGTTTTACCTTTTTTTTTCAGCTGTGGGAATTTCTGAGGCATGTAATCTTTGTTAAACTGCATGATGCATAGCAGCTAATTAGCCTGGAGATACCCTTATGAGGAATAAAGGGAGTGTAGCTGGAGACTCCTTCCATTGCTGTTAACAGGCTTTGAGGGAAACAGATGTTCATTTGAAGATTTTTGAAAGAAAAGAATAGAAAATGTTTTGAATTCAGCTAAAGTGGGAAGAACACTTGACCAAATTAATACAGAGCGATAAAGAAGAAATTTATCTTGTGAAGTTAATGCAATAATTGCATTATATTCAAGTGCATCTCCCTACACTAATACGTCCTGTAGATAATTTGTTCTAATTGCCATTCCTTTTTATACCAACAATGAAGAAATGTGGACTTTTTCCAAATCTGTTTCCTTGCAAACTCTTGAAGTAAGAATAATAAATAAGAGCAACAGTGGTTGATAAACCATCTCAATTTTTGCAGATAAACACAATTCAGGATTGGACCTTACTGCTCCTAGCTGTTTTTCAGCTCTAACTGCTTGTCTGCTAAAGTTTATCTTGTTGGTCTGTAAAATGCTTTTAGACATCCTAAGTAGGACTGGCTGTACGGACAAGAAAAACTTCCATCTGTCTATCTGTCTAAATAATGGATTGAAGATTGACTCTCTTGGACTATTTTTAAGTGTAGTGCCCTAATAAATATGAGATACGAAGGTGCAATTGTATGATGTAGCAAGTAAATGGAGTTAAGTGCTTTCTCCTATTTCACGTTACTTCTGTTTAAAATCCTTCTGCGAATATAAAGTTGATGGTATCCAGTGCAGAGACAGTCTGCAGCTCTTCTTCATTCCAAATGTACTAGCCTATTCATCTTCTTATCTTTTTTGTAGAGTAAAAGCAATTGTAAAGATCATTCACTGCATACTGGAATGAATTAGTTGATTGTAAGGGCACAACAATGGGGTTCTCCATCAATAAGGAGCACTGTTTGGGACTTTATCTACAGTAGCAATGAAGCAAAAAAGCACATTGTCTTTTAAGTCTGTAAACCTCCTTATTGCTGTTTCTATATTTCAGTCACAGGCTCTGTGTTGAACACTGTAAAAAGAAACACTTGAGTCTTTTTTTTTTTTTGCATCCCAAGTGTAGTGAAAAGTCTTAAACCTTTTCGCTCAAGTAGAGGGGAGCATCCAGTACTCAAAATGTAGTTTTAATGCTATTCAGGCTTGTTAAGGCATTTGACTTCTGGATTGGTAACACTGATGCAGCGTGGTATGGGGTCAGTGCGGCTGTCTGGGGTGCAGGTAGTTATTGGCGCTGTTTTCAATCGTCCAGCAAAACACTCTGGCAAGTCGTGTCTTTACAGAAAAAAAGATCACATAATATCACAGAGTCATTTTGGGTGGAAAATACCTTTAAGACCGTCTAGTCCAACCATTGACTCAGCGTTGGACACGTATGTTTATACAGTATGTGTGTGGTGTTTTAGGTGATGATGATCCATGCTTCCTCCTTGGACTGAAGGTTTGATCTCAGAAGCCTCGCAATGATCATGTTCCAGTTTTCCAAATCAAGCTTTTTACCTCTGTGCTCTAGGATGGAAGTTTTGGTGTTTCTGGAAGGCTGTGAAAAGAAATGCTGTTCAAAAGCCACATAGTCATTATTAGTTTGACTGCCTCTATTGTATGAACATTAGAGAAGAGGGCAGCAAGTTGCCCAAGGCCATTTGCTAGATTAGTGGCAGAGTCAAAGAATCAGCTCTGAGCTGCTTCATCTCAGTCCAGTGCAGTAAGTGCTGGATTGTTTTGCCGTGTCAAAGAAAAACCCTTGCTGATTATATTGGAGCTCTTGGAAGACTTCAAGGATTTGACAACAACGATTTGTTGACTCTCTTCTCAAAGTGGTTGCCGTTGCTTTCAGTAGGTTTGTTGCTTTTCCTGACAGGTTGCAAAAGCAGCTAGTAAGATACTGTTCTGCACCGATGTGTGTTCGTGTAAGTCCTTTTGTTGGTGCTGATAAGTGGATAATTATCCCAGCTATAACTACCCTCTGCAAAACTATCCTGTCCACAGGATGCTCTTGTCAGTGGAATTTAACATTTTCCTGCTGGAAAGAAAACAAAACGTAGAGGTGGGAGTGAAAGATGCAGGGATCTGGAAACCATTAAATACTGCAGTCATTTCAGATCATGTAAGATTGAGATGTGTGCACTGGGGAAAACTCTGGTAGCTAAATACTGAGCTTTCCTGTCAGCTATGCACAGGCAAAGGAACTTTAAGGTATTTAACAGGGCACTGTTAGATATGTGTGGGAGTTTTCAGTATGGAACCTCACTTGTTTATGTTAGTTTTTGGCCTTACCACAAGGTTTAAGATTTTATAGAGTTTGCTCAAAGAATAAAATTAATAAATAGGGAAGATAGTAAATATAGTTCAATTACTGCAGTGTAGAATTGCCCCAGGGATTCCATTGAATGCCCTTTACTCCAGCAAAATATAATGTGTGTCTGCTTGCTTTTAACATCAATTATTTGTTTGATGCACACTGATCGTTGGAGAGGTTGCTTTGATGTTTGGTGGTAGCGGCGTCTAGGATGACCCTTGATACTTCTTTGTGGCTGAAGAAAAAGTGGATTGTGAGAACATAGACAAAATCCCATTTCTCTTGAAATTCATGTTGTCCC
This sequence comes from Rhinopomastus cyanomelas, assembly GCA_013400115.1. Taxonomy (NCBI): domain Eukaryota; kingdom Metazoa; phylum Chordata; class Aves; order Bucerotiformes; family Rhinopomastidae; genus Rhinopomastus; species Rhinopomastus cyanomelas. The sequence goes on along the minus strand of VXBP01006378.1, from coordinate 34,623 downwards.
TCTGCATACGGTCATTTGTATTGCAAGAAGAACAGCACAACAAAGCTGAATGTGTTTGAATTTCTTTCTTCCTTTTGTGAACTCACGACTCTTTCAACTTGGTTTAGTCTCCTCTTCATGCTCGCTACCCAGCAGCAGCTTTATGAAACTTCATCAGTTGATATTAACAAACTGCCTTGGAAGGTCTGGGGACATGGTGGGTTTTAGGAATAGATTTTGCACCATTCCAGTAAATTTGCATTTTGTCTTGACCTCAGCAGGCGAATATCTCCAGCTGAAGACTGCATTGCTTATGGTGTATAGCCCTACACGTGGAAATAGAAACTGGTTTCCCTCCATCTGCCTCACTATTAGATTAATACTTGTAAATGAAGCTATAAATTAAGCATTTACCAGTATTAAAGTTCCCTGGGTAATAAATCTGTGTCACAGAATGTTGAACAGTGCTGATGCTGGCGCCGTATGTTGTACCAAGGCAGCATTACAAATAATTACAATTTCAGCCTTGTAATGAGGGTAGTAGCCACAGGCAGCAAAGCCCTCCCTCCTCTCTCCCCCCATACTCATCCATTTCAGTGCACCCTTGTAGAAATTGTTTTTTTCATGACAAAGGCTGAAATTCAAACCATCCAAAGCTCAATGTGAGTGGCTATCCTATAAATTTCTTGGGATATGTAGGATTAGTAGGATATGTGGTATCTTAATTGCTTCCCATCTTTTGAGACAAGGTGGGGGAAATATAGGTAGTTGCAAATAAGACATCCCTAGAAACCGAAGGGGGAGGATCAGGAGAAGATAATAAGCAGTTTCATGGGATTTTATTTATACCATGGACTTGTAGCAAAGAAGCAGAAACCAGCCAGTGGAGAACAGTATTAATGCCATCTTATAAGTAAAAGTTGACGGTCCTGTCTCACAGCATTCGTGACCTGTGCTTTGGCATGTTGAAAATAGGAAATCAACTTCATAACTTCAGATCCAGGCATCTTTAGAAGCTTGGACAGAATCTGAATCTGTCTGTCAGAAACAAGACATTGGATGAACAGCTGTCAAAGTCATTTAAACCCTCTCTGCAGCTTCCTGGACCTGGTGATTCAGTGGAGTTCACTGTGATTTGCTAGCTGTTCTGTGTAGTGCTCATCACTGCAAAGTTTGGGTTGCAGGAGAGTTTAGCTAGTTTTTAATGGCCAGTTTATCCTCGTGCTTGAAATGATTATTATTTTAAAATGCATATTCTGTCTTTACAGATTATTTTTGTTTCTTTCCCTTCCCCGCTCCTGGGTTGAATTTAGGGTGTGGTGATGTAATGAAGCTGTTTTGATGCCCCTGCTGCATCACCCATGAGCAGCAATGTAGAAACAGACTGGCTCCATTGCTTGGGGTGTACTTGAATAATGAATTAGTATGGAGCCAGCCCTGTAGACTGTGACAGTGGCTGTTTGTTTGTGTAGAATTTCACCAGGAAGAACTTGTATTTGAGAGGTGTCCATGGGGCTGAAAGGAGACCTGCTGCACTGGTGTGTTTTATGAGATTTTCCACATCCTTCCACGAATGTTAAAGACTTCAGACATAGTCATGCTCCAGTGAGGAACCCTTCAAACCCTATAATGATTTCTTCTAACATTAATTTAATTTTGTTGTTATTGGTCTTCTCTCAGATTTGGTCTCATCAAGCACTTGTCAGTGTTGGGTTAAGGGTTTTGACTTGCTAATCTTGACGGTCTCTTCCAACCAAGGTGATTCTCTATGAAGTTCTCTTGGAATATAAAATTTCCAGAGAATATTAATTCCTCTATCACTGATCTTAATAAATACTCCTGTCCTAGGGAAGTGTGACTGTCCTGCTGTCCTGTGGTGCTGCAGCAGCCAGTCTCTCTTGTGCTGGCCCACACCAGTGAAGACTAAAGTATAGTGAAGACGTACCAGAGCAAGTGCTGCATAATATAATATGAAACAAGTATTGTCATAAGTTTCTCATCCAAGGTAAACTCTCTGCTCATGTGTCCTCAAGGTTTTTAACCTGATGCTTGAAAAATACCCTTTTTGTCTTCCCTTCTGTACAAATTTTGGATAAAGGAGTAGATTGCACGGGGTTTCCACCTTGGGAAGGAGCAGTTTCAAGTACAGTCTGAACAATGAACTGAAACATCATCCAAAAAGCAAATGAAAGAGTGATGCATAATAAACTGTGCAAAACGCAGGGGAAGGTGAGGCCACCTGTGAAATCTTATCCCAAAGGACAAAGAAGAAATTCAATGCAGCTGTGCAGTGTCTAGAGAAATTTGGCTCATGTACCTGTCAGTCCCTAAGTTGGAGGCACAAATAAGAGTCTCAGCAAAGGATTTGAAGGATTTCAAGACCATGCTTGCTACCTTCCAGTTAATTTAGACTCCCTGAATTTGATGCAGCACATCTGCAGAGCCTCCCATTGATCTCAGGCTCTGCACGGTGTGAGGAGGTAGATTATCTGCTTAACACAGCAGCACAGCTGCACGATGAGGTTGAAAGGTTGCAAGGGGAAGTAGAAAGGCTCAGGAGCGTTAAGGAGGCTGAAATAGAGACAGACTGGTGGAGCGAGGCTCTGTAGTCTGGGAAATGGCCAAATAACAGCCAAAATAAAAGGGCCCCTCTATCCTGCAGCTCTGAGATGGAAGACAGCGTCCTCACAGCCAAACTGAGGCAGTGTGGTCTGCATGATCAGGTAGTGAGGTGGATGGTGGACTGGCTGCAGGATAGAAGCCAGAGTAGTGGTCAATGGGACAGAGTCTAGTTGGAGGACTGTATGTAGTGGAGTGCCCCAGGGGTCAGTACTGGGACCAGTCCTGTTCAATCTATTCATTAATGACTTGGATGAGGGATTAGGATGCACTGTCAGCAAGTTTGCTGTTGACACGAAGCTGGGTGGTGTTGCCAACACCCCTGCAGACCTGGACAGGCTAGAGATCTGGACAGGGAGACATGTAATGAAGTATAACAAGGGAAAGTGTAGAGTGTTGCATCTGGGCAAGAACAACCTCAGGTACCTGTATAGGCTGGGGACTGACCTGTTGGAGAACAGTGTAGGAGAAAGGGACCTGGGGGTACTAGTGGACAACAGAATGACCATAAGCCAGCAATGTGCTCTTGTGGCCAAGAAGGCCAACAGCATCCTGGGGTGGATCAGAAGGAGGGTGGTGAGCAGATCAAGAGAGGTTCTTCTTCCCCTCTACTCTGCCCTGGTGAGACCACATCTGCAGTATTGTGTCCAGTTCTGGGCCCCTCAATTCAAGAAGAACACAGAACTGCTGGAGAGAGTCCAGCGCAGAGCCACAAAGATAGTGAAAGGAGAAGAAGATCTCCTTTATGAGGAAAGGCTGAGGGAGCTGGGTCTCTTTAGCCCGGAGAAGAGGAGACTGAGGGGTGACCTCATTAGTGTTTATAAATATGTGAAGGGTGGGTATGAAGATGCTGGAGCCAGGCTCTTCTCAATGACATCTATTGATAGGACAAGGGGCAATGAGTGTAAGCTGGAACATAGGAGGTTCCACATCAATCTGAGAAGGGGCTACCCAGGGGGGTTGCATTGTCTCGTTGTCTGGAGACATTTAAAACCTGCTTGGACATGTTCCTGTGTGACTTGGTCTAGGTGATCCTGCTGTGGTGGGGGGATTGGAGTAGATGATTTTTTGAGGTCACTTCCAATCTGTAATGTTCTGTGATTCTTTGATAACCTCAACATGGCCATTCAGTAGCAGCTCACATGTGGCTAATTCCATAACGGAATTATCTCTGCGTAATATGAACATCTTCATACACACTTTGCCATTATTGTCTCTCTCCATCCTTATTCTGGGCACCAGAGGCCTCATTTTTAGAGAGGAAAAGACACACACTACAAACACAGTGCATACATTGAGAAAGCAGTATATACTTCCAAAGCAATGTGCTGCTGTTGTGTAAGTTAGGGATGTCCTCAGGTCAAGGTTAGGGGCTGAGCTTAGGAACTGTAGGCTTTTGTTGAAAAATTCTCTCTGATAAATGTTTTCCTCTTGCTCTTTCTGAACGTCTCACTCTGTGTTTATCATAATCATGGCAGGATGAAAAAGTTACGTGTGTTCCGTCACGCAGTGGATTTCACATCTGCTGGACCCCATTTGAATGCGTGAAGATGTGGGTCTGTATGTTTGCATTTGTTTGAGGCTTCCCTAGGACGTAACCTTTTCTGCAGCCTCTTGTTTCTTTGCATTAATTGATAAGAAATTTGTGTATAACCTGATGCCAGATGCTCACTGCCATTGCTCCAGGAGACAAAAACCCAAATAAATAAAAATGCAGCTATAATTATCTAAGGAAATAATGAAGGTAGAAGCTTGGGGGGGTTGTTTATCAGGTAAATGAATTTCAGCGTGAGCTGTATGAACATAAGGTAACACCTCATTTGTCATAAGTTCTGCCAGGTGAGATTTAGGTTAGACACCAGGAGAAAATTCTTCCCTGACAGAGTGGTCAGGGGTTGGAACAGGCTGCCTAGGGATGGGGGACAGTTGCTGTCCCTGGAGGTATCTGACACTTGAAAACATGGTTTAATGGGCATGGCAGGCTTGGGTTGATGGTTGGACTGGATGATCTTGGGAGATGTCTTCCAGCTATACTGCGTCTATGATTCTATAAAGCTGTTACTTATTGAGGGCGTCAACTGGTTCATTGCTCTGTTTTTCTTTGCTTCTTTTCCTGGATTTCCCTAATGTTCTTCCTTGTTCAAAACACCCATATTGAAAATAGGTAGTAAGACTCTGAGCACCCAAAATACAAAAAAACTCTAGAGCTTGGTGAAATAAATGCTGATGAAGAAGGAAACTCAGATGCTTCTAGCATTACAGACTCTGCTTCCAACTGAGGAGTATATTTGAGGGGTGGGTGTCAGGAGGATGGAACTGGGCTGTTCTCATGTCATGTAGTGATAGGACGAGGGGCAGTGGTTGTAAGCTGGAACATAGGAGGTTCCACATCAACCTGAGAAGGAACTTCTTCACAGTGAGGGTGACAGAGCACTGGAACAGGCTGCCCAGGGAGGCTGTGGAGTCTCCCTCACTGGAGATGTTCAAGACCCGACTGGACAGGTTCCTGTGTGACTTGGTTTAGGTGATCCTGCTGTTGCAGGCGGATTGGACTAGATGATCTTTCGAGGTCCTTTCCAAAATAATGATTCTATGATTTTATATGTCCAATGCTAATTGCTTCCATTTTGTTATTTTTGCTAAGTTATTACTGATTAGGAGATAATTAAAAATGTCAAACCTCACCTGAAAACAGCTGTTGGCAGCTTTATTTCAGGTTCGACATGCAGCTGCCCATGTGAAAGCTGACTTCGCCCTTTGCTTCCAAAGTTAAAGCTGGAATAGATGTACAACTTCCAAAATACTGATTGCTGTTTGGAATAAATCAAAGCAGTGACGAGGTTATCAAAGCATAATGCACTTCCTCTAGATAGAGCCCTGAATGAGATAAATCAAAATCTTTATCTTGGATAAATCAAGTTAAGTTGGCTTAAAAAATGTAAATGGTTCATTTGTGGCAACCTCCTGGCTTCCAGGAACTCAGAATCTTGGAATAACATCAACATGTCAGTGAAGCTGCTCAGAAAGAGATGTTGAGTTTTTTGTGACTTCCTATTATTGTTTACCTCTTACGTAAGTTATTATGTAAATGAAAAAGGCTATTTTAATATACTCAAAGAGGATGCTGCTGCTTGTCCAGACAATGAGAATCACATTTCCTCCCAGTACCAGGATGGATGGGTGTGCGTGTGTGTGTCCACTAAGATGTGGATTTGAGATAAAGGGCTGGGGTGTGTAGGTAGATCAGTGGATCCAAGTACCTTGTGATTAAAAAGGGTACAGACACCACTTCCCCTGAAACTCCAAAGTCACAGAATCACAAGATCATTTCAGTTGGAAAAGACCTTTAAGATCCTCAAGTCCAACTGTTGACCCAGCACTGGCAAGAACAGAAAGTTTTTGCAGAATAAAGAAGTGTCACATTGGGAACTGGGAGTGTACTGAGAGGTATCTCGTATTGTGTGGTACCCATCGCTGGAAATAACATTTCCAAGTTTTCTGCTTAACTTTCATAAATAGATGTTTTAAGAAGTGGCAGTGTTAAACAGATAGAGCAAAATTATGCATACAGTTGTATTTATAGGGTGTTAGTTAACTGCTAAATGTACTACTGGTAGTTAGATATTCAAAATTACTAATGCCATGAGTCGTTGTGTTGGACAGAACTTCTGAGAGTGTGTAGACAGACTCAGAGAGAAGAAAGAATGGGGGGAGAGAGAGAGAGAGAGAAATGTCACAATGCTGATAGACAAAACAAACTAACTATTTAGAGAATATGATTCCCTTAAAACATGTGTGCCTGGGGAGAACCTGGGTTGGGGAGAGAAAATAAATGTTTTGAGAATCATATTGCTAATGAAGGGGGCTTGAAGCTTTGGTAGAAGGAAGGTGGGAAGAAGGACAAAATCAACTTCCAAAAAAGCGCAGGGATAAAGCTGTTGCAAAAGAAAAGAAGTAGTTGGGATGTGCTCACCTGGGGATCCAAATATTTTGAAGCTTAACATGATTTCTTTTCCTTTGAGGTTCACTCCAAACAGTTTCCAGTGCATTATCAAACCCCATTGCTAATTGTTTCTCCCACAATGCCTGACAGTCAGGCAGACATTTAAATACTCTTTCCAATTACCTCTGCAAAACCCTTTGTGTTGTATCTGTGTGATGAAATGGGTTTTCCTGTAGATTGCTGGGAGGCAGCTAATAATATATTCGGGATTTTCAGCTTTACTCTACTTTGCCACTGTGAGACACTATCGTTTACTAAAATTATGCGTCATAGAAAGCTGAAGAGGGCAGGAGCAGCTGTCGGTTCAGACTTTCAATGCGATTTTATCACCAGCTTATTGCAAAGGCATCTGGCTCTCAGCACTGGGTATTCTTTTACAGTTTTTATTGTGTGCTGCAAGAAAAGATTCAAATACAGGATTAAATGTGATGGAGGACTTCAAGTGGCACTTTGAAAGGTTAGAGAGGCTCATGAGGTGGCATCTAAAAGCAACTGGAGTCCCTTCTGCACTTACCAGAAAAGGTGGGAGGGAAAAATGACCATCCTGAGCACAGAAAGTATGAAATGCCTGAGATTATATAGCCCTGCAAGCATCCAAAGCTGTTTCCTTCCACGTATAGCTCCTCCTCCTTCATGTTACATTAGCAAAGCACTATTTTTAGCTGATAAGAATATAACCCAATGGAATAATGTGCATGATGTCATACGAAGGGTATCTGTTGTTGACTAGTACATGCCAACATCTGTTTATCCCATATGGAAAGCTTCAAGCAGTCTATGTTAAAACAGTTCTGCTACCCAAACCATATTTTGCTTCTCCTGACTCATTATTTATTTTCAGAACTCCTGTTTGTTATAGCAGGTCTCTCCTTTTTAGGAGCTGCTTCTCTTATTACAGTTAGTATTTCTCTACATTGTGCTTCCATTTGTGAGTTTTCCTTGTTCCTACAGAAGGTTTAGTTTGGATGGCTGTAACCATGCTATCAAACCTGGCGCTGCTAGACTTCACTCTAGCAACAATTTGTATTTAAATCAAAGCAGTGATAGAAGGATAAGAGCATGGAGAGGAGTTCATGCCAAGCTTGACCATGTTTTGTGTTAGATACTTGTTTATACAAAGAGTAGATAGACCAAGAAACCTGCCAAGACTGCCAGAGAGCAGGAGAGGAGTCCCCAGCAGGTCCCTGACCTGTGCTGCTTGGCTCGAGCACGTGACACCTCATTTGCCACTGCTCGAACCATCTGCCATGGCACACTCATTGTCCTGCAGGAGCCAATCCTATAAGAAGAAATGCAATGACTCTATTGAATGTCTTATTCCTTTGGTTAAAATAGAGAAGCAAACCCTAGTTTTCTTTGTAAATCCAATTTTTGTCAGCCTGTCCTCTGTTGGTTAGTGCAAACAGCTGCTTGTTTAGGTTGGAAAAAACGTTTCAGATCATCAAGTCCAACCATTAATCCATCTGTCCCAAGCCCAGCACCGAGCCATCTCCTTAAGCTCCGTATGGTCCCCTTTGTAACCTCTGATTGTTTGCTGTGTTAGAAACTCCTGGCCCTGACCTGTAGGATTTATAAATGGCAGAAGGATGACTTTCAGGAACTGTTTTATTCTGTTGGGGCTGTTTTTTGTGGTGTGTTAGTCTTAAAAAAGAAAAAAAATCACAGCCAACATCATGCTGTAAAACCACAAATCCTGTTCTTCTAAGCTTTATTAGTGAATCAATTAATTTGCATGATTAAAAAAATAGAAATCACACAAAAGAATATAAAAAAACACTAGAAAACATTCCAGGTGAAAGTTTAGGTTTCTGTAGGGAAAAACTCTTTTACCAGCTTATGTCCTTGTTTATATTGTAATTAAGTTACTCCCTGATAAAATACCCTTTCCATAAGAATAATTAAAGATGTAAACAATCATATCTCAAACCTTTAGCTGAGCAATTATGTACATTTTAATTGCAGCTCCAGGGAAGTGTTAGTATGGCTCTTTGGTAAATACTTATTTTGCTAATTGGTACCTGGAAGCGTTTATTGTGTTGGCCCCAAAACAATAGAAAATGGAAGTGAACAAGAAATGCCAAACCTTTGGAAGAATACTTTGCTTTTTAAATTGAGATGAACTTGCGTAGATTCCATGGGATATAAATGGGATTATTTGTGTGGGATCATAGGTTGGGAAGATATGGCAAGGAATGAGCAGAGGAGCTGCAGGTCTGTGTCATATAAGTGGAGGGAGGAATTTTAGGAAGATGTTTCTAGCAGAGGTGCACACTAGAAGGTGCTGGAATTAAGCATCACTACTCTGGGTTTTTCCTTTTGCTCTTTGGAAGTAATCAAGTGATAGGACAAGGGGCAACGGGTGTAAGCTGGAACAGAGGAGGTTCAGTATAAATATCAGAAGGAGCTTCTTCGCAGTGAGGGTAATGGAACATTAGAACAGGCTGCCCTGGGGGGGTTGTGGAGTCTCCTTCTGTAGACACATTTAAAATCCACCTGGATATGTTCCTGTGTGACTTGGTCTAGGTGATCCTACCGTGGCAGGGGGATTGGGCTAGATGAGATCCCTTCTGATCCCTGGGGATTCTATGATTCTAGGGGGCTCTGAAGATTTCCCTACACAGCACCGAGACCAAACTTTGACATCTCTGCCCAGCATTTGCTCTGTTGTGCTCATGGTATGTTTGCATTTTGGAGCCCAGTGGAGCATTTCCAGCAGTGTTTATCAGGTGTTTGTGATGTGATTTGGTCAAGGCTCTTTGCCTGTTTGGACTGGTGGACTTTGCACTTCATCAAAATTCTGGTCAGCCCTTGAGAACTGTGGTAGATACTCGAGACTTTCTAATGTTAGTCCCCCCAAATTCTCCGTCAAGCTTTGGATTTAGTGAGGCTTATGCATTCTAGCTTTTATTGCCCACCCTGTGAAAAGCATAATTTACAGAAGCTGAGGGTTAAACCAGCATTAAGGTCATGGAAGGGATTGCAGAACGTTTCCTCTCTGCGTCTGCTTGCTCTTCTCTCATTCCTTTCTCTCACCTTGCACCTTGCGTCAGGACCTAATGTGTCTTCACCTGCTGCTTTTGAAGGCTCTACTGATCCATTGTGTAATACCAGAGCATTTTCTTAGCACCTCTGGCCAGACGTGTTGCTTTGGGGAAATACCAGATCGTGGAAGCAGGGAAAGCTGGTAATATATCTTATGGCAGGGTGTCTGTGCATACCTTCCAGCATATCTTACAGTTGGGTGTTTCTGTGGATCAAAGACCTTTCTTTGTGCCAACAAGTACCACAGTATCACAGTATTACCAAGGTCGGAAGAGACCTCATAGATCATCAAGTCCACCCTGTTACCACAGAGCTCAAGGCTAGACCATGGCACCAAGTGCCACGTCCAATCCTGCCTTGAACAAGTACTATCTGTCACCAGAACTGGCCTTCTGCATTGGCTCATGCCAAAGGGAGAAGGTGTGGAACAGATGAATGAGGGTACAAGGAAGCTGGGCAATGCACACACAGCAACTGCATGAGGGGTAATCAGGTGACATGAGGTGATGGAGGACCTCAAGCTCACATAGGATGTCATAGTATTGAGAGGAAAGGTGCATTGCAGGTCCTGCTTGAGGGATGGTTTTGAAGGAAGATTGGTTGGTAGTGGTGGGAAGTGAAGGGTTTGTGAAGTATCTGGGATTACAGGGAGCAAGGAAAGGAGCATCAGAGCTCACACACAGTCTGGACAGAGGTTGGAGAACACTTCTGCTACAGAAGGGGCAGGCAAATGCTCTGGGGGACCACGGGGTAGGGTATGTGATGCATGATACATCAGGTCTGTGATAGGACATGACCTCATTTGTTCTTTATTTCCACGCCTTTATCTCACTTCATACCTCCCTCCTTGTTTCTCAAGCCTTGCTATGTCCCATAAGATTCTCCTGCATTTTGTTGCTGGTGGGCTGCCAGCCTCTGTTCTCCTGAGGAACCCTGCCACTTTCACCTCCCTGGGCAGCACAGCAGACACTCTGGAAGCTTGGTGCTAACTGCTCTCTCTGATAAAGCTGCAGGTGGGTGAGGTAGCTGAAATTTGTTCTTCTCTCTGGCCTCAGCCACTTGGTGTCTAATTTCTGAGCCTCTTGTGTAGTGAACTATGCAAGTGGCCTTTTAAGTGATCTTGTATTTTGGTTACTGAGTCATACTGACTCTGCTTTTTTGCCTTTTCATGATGTATTTATAAAGTCGCTACGCTGTGCCTGAGATAGCACAAGTTAGAAACCGACTTGAACCTTAAAGATGATGAGACATTTCAATTCTTGGTGATTTTCTTGCATTCTTTGCAAAAATGAAGCTCAGCTGTGATTTTGCTTTCTGCTGCTGCATGATAGGAGTACTGCATATGGACTGAATGGAGGAGCAAGCCTGCTCAACACTCTCTGTCTTGAAGGCAGGGCTTTAAAATGTGAGGATTGAAGAGAGTGGCCCTGTCAGTGTTCAGCCTGCTGGTGTAAGTGCCAGTACCCAAGCAGTGAATAATGAGGAGTCCAAACTGCTCCCCATGTCCATTACGTTATGGTTATTGTTCTCCTTCAAAGAGGGGGCTTTTCCCTTTGTCTGCCTTTCCTTCTGCAGTCTCATAATTAGCCTGTGATTAAACTGATCGTGCTGCTCTTTCTTGAGTGCTGACAGCAACAAAACTTTCTCTGACCAGAGTTGTCACCAGCGCAAGTTTAGGCACTTGCTTATTTTGTATCTAGTAGTTGACCAAAACGGGGGTTTGGCTGGGTTTTTTGTTTTGATTTTTATAACAAAGTAGAAGAACTTCAACTACATTCAAGTGAATGTACTCAAAAATGAGACACGTAGTATTATTGTACTGATGGTGTCTGCTGTGGGTTGGACACTAGTGGAGGAAAATGGGTGGAAGTCACTTACAATCCCTCATCAGATGATGCTCACAGCATCCATCCTTGTCTTCTCTAGGCATTGCTCTTCCCACCTGCCCAGGGTTTTCAGTTTTGGAGGGCAGGCATAGCAGCCTGCACTGGCCTGGAAGAGACATGATGCTGATGAGTTTCTAGTTCAAGTGCTGGGAGCTGCAGATACTTGTTGCTCCTGAGCAGTGCCATGATTTTCCTAGATGCCCTAAGCATCTCTACATGGCATCTTCTACGACAGACGTCATGCTGAGGTGAACTTTTCCTTTCTTGATTTCAGTTCTTCCTTCTCCTGTTGTCTGCAAACCTTTCTCTGCTGCATTTTCAGACCCATTTGTAATACATGTATCTACGCTGTGGTTACTGCAGGCTGAACGGTATCTGCTTTGGATACAAGGAAAGGGTTTTTGTTAGCTGTAAACCATGGGGCTGATAATAATGTTTTTGTGGCTTACAATGTTAAGTCAAGATTTAAGACTCTCAAGATTATTAATCTCTTTAGAGCAAGGTGTCAGATTCTCTTCTGTCATTGAGGCTAAACAGCGCAAATTAGTTTGAATATTCCATGAGCAAAGAGATGGTAGTAGCACCTGCTTGACCTTCTGGGCATAAAAGTAGGAACCAAGGTGGTCCCAGCTTTATCAACATGTTTCCAGACTTCAAAAGTTGGTGTGACTGGTTTGAGTTAGAACATAACTAGTGGTTGAATCACCACCCTGGACATCTTTCAAGTCGTGGAGATCAGGGACAGGGTTCAGTGGTGGCCTTGGAATTGTTTGGTTCATGGTTGGACTTGATGAGCTTAAAGGTCTTTTCCAACTTAAATAATTCTGTGATTCTCATATTGGTTGCTTTAGAAATATGAATGGAAAGATGACAGATGACCTCAGAAGAACCAGAGATCTGTGATATTTGCCTGTTATAGAGGCATATTTTGGGGTTTTTACTTATTTTGTAGTAGTAAAGCTGACCTTGATTATGTCCTAATCTAATTCCCCCAATCCTGATTTCTAAAAAAAGATGATTCTAATTCTCAAGTGTTTTTACTCACAACAAGTTAGGTTAGATTGGGTACTTCCTTGAAGTCAACTGCTGTAGTAGGTACTGCCTGATCTCAGGTTTGCAGGCTGGAGAAAATGTACTTTGAAGTTAGTGGAATTGGTGTAATATGGAAGTCTTCATGGTCCTTTTTTTCCAGTTTCTTCATTCATGCATCTCTTTTGACAGTTCTTTGGAGCAGAATGGGTGAGTTTTCTGCCTTGAGTTCTGCTGCGATCCTCTGGAATGTGTTGATCCCCATAAAAACCTCTGGAGGCTACTGTTGTGTGGTGATGGGCTCTCATAGCAACACCTGAAGAGCAGAGGGTGTAGTGAAGAGTGGATCTGGAGACATGAAATGGCTGTGCTGGAGCACACTAGAGTTTTGCAGCTCTGAGCTGCTCTCCAGGAAAAGAAATGAGGGGTATAGCATTGTCCTGTGAGGGATGCTAGATTTGACATGCTGGCCCTCTAGTTATTTTGCTGACCGAGATACATTAAAAACTTCTCAGTTATAAAATATTTCGTAAAACATAATGAAAACAAATAGAAGGCTTTGAAAGCATAAGATAGTTTTTTATTTTCAAGGATTATTATCCTATGAATCACTCCCTTGATTTACATCCTAATAATCTGATTTATACCCATTTATTGTTTACTTTTCTTTATATATAATCTTATGTCTGATCCTGGTTATCTTCCTTTTAGGACTAAGAGAGGATAATAAAGTTGTGAAGCAAAGCAACACAAATGCTTAATTCTTCAAAGTCACCATTTTTCATGTGCTGCAGTGAATTTAATAGATTAATGCAATAAATTACGTGAGCCCAAATGGTTGTAATTTTTCACTTTTCACTTAATCATAACTATTGCAATATTCTTAGTTTATTTAATACTTTTCCATTAAAAAGGAGATTTTTCCTCTGAACCTGTACTGGAATGTTCAGAAAGGAAGCATTAATAATACTCCTTAAGGGATCAATTAGTAATAGTCGCACGCTAAGATTTTGTAAATTACTTATAAATCACTTATTCACACTCCTTCTGAGAGATTTGTGGGTAAATATATTAAGTCAATGTAATTATTATTAAATACTATTAATTTGAGCTGAACAAATGAAAATTAAATTTTCTTGTATTTTTGTGCAGTTGTAAAAGCTGAAATTAAAAAACATTTTAAAAGTGGTTGATGAGGTATTGGGATATAAGAGGAACCCACAGACTTGCCCAGGGTCATGGCTGGGAACAGGCCATTGTCATATCTGGTTGCAGAAGCACCTCCTTTAACTAAAAAAAGAAAGTCAAATGAATTTGGAAAAGAGAATCTTTATGGAGTCGGGCAATGGGTACAGTTGTCTCTGCAATGTCAGGAGAACTGTTACACATTCAAACCCTTTGGTGCTTCTCATGTACCTGCACATGTTGGCCATCAGGAGACTCTCTCTTTAGACGAAGGAAATTTGAGGCTACACAACAAATGTGCTTTATTGAAGATTTTGGGATAAAATGTATAGAGACGGAGTTGATTTTTAATAAAACAACCTGGAGCCAGGGCTTTTGAAGTAGGATATTCCAGTCTGCCTTTTGGAACTTGAACTACTGGCCTCAAAGAGTCTTCTTGCAACTGGTACTAAATAAGCTGATGCACTTCACTTGGCTCCTTGAGGTCCTTGAATATGACAAAGCATCTTTCCTCCATAATAGGTTCAGCAGAAAGCCCAAGTGATGAATTGTGGCTCGTATTGAATGATCTTCCCACTTGGGAATGAGGCTTTATGGTTGCAGAAGAATACCAAGAGGCAAGTAAAAAGGGAAGGAGTGGAGGAAAAAGTGAGAGGAGACGGTTTTGTATTAGCTTCATCATCAGTTCTATACAATTATTGATGGTATTGAGGGTTCTTCCATTCATACTACCTTTACAGATACTAAATTCACTTTAAGTGGTGCAAGTGTTCCCTTGCTGAGCCTTTATATCCTGAGTTTCTTCCCAGAGTACATCTTTATGATTGCTCCAAGTCCTTAATAAAAAAAAATTCTGCAAGAATTGCTGTCAGGCATTTAACTAGAACATCAGGAATTAAGTTGCAGAGGAAACTGTGTTGAATAGCAAGTCAGTAACTAGGTAGCTTGTGTTGTGTGGAGTAATTCCCCCAGTATTGCCCCAATAATAAAACAATTAAAAATCAGCCTGTCAGTTACAGTTAAGAAAAAAAGGCGATGTGGTCTGTGGGAAGGCAGACAAAAGGCATGTTGGTGCTAATTGTATTCCTCTCAGTGCCCATATCATTCATAAGCTTTAGCAACAGCCACATCCTGTTTAGGATTCAGTTCACATTCCTCTGCCACATTCTGCAGCCATTGCATTATCTGCAGAGGCAGGAGTGACTACAAATAAAACCAGGATGGAGCCATCCAGTGCTGTCCTGGGAGACAGCAGCTGTTTGCTGAAGTGATTAAAAGAAGTGCTTGCTGTCCCCCAAACATCTCCCCAGCAAGTAGACTCACTCAGCAGGTTTCCATCCCCTTCTACAGGACATTGTCAGTGGAAATGAAGAGCAGAGGGAAGTTGCTCATCATTTGTATTTCTGCTCTTGCAGTGAATGTCCTCTTCATGGTCCAAAAGTGTGATGGTTTGCTATATAGAGATGACATAAAAAGGAGCTTTATCCAGGTGTGTTCACCTAAAAGCAGCTGATGGTGGCTAACTCTGATTTGTGATGGACACCAAATCACAACTGCTGCCCTTGTGTTAATGCCGTGTCTGATTTGCTGAGTTCCGCTGTATTGATTTTTATTTTGATTGCAGGAAGACTGATTGCCACCTTGGAAAACAAAGTTGACCTTGCATAGCATTACATTCCCCTAAATGTTCATTAAGGCTCATGCTTTAATTAAACCAAAGTATTACCGGTAAGTGTTGGAAGTTCTAAACCCTTAGAAACAGGAGCTGGATGTACCCAAGGGCCTTTTCACTCTCACTAGAAAATGTCTAGTGGAGCATGGATGCTATTGACAGTTTGTGAGGTTTTTTGAGAGATTAAGTACATTAAAAGATGTCAATCCCCATGCCTCACTCATCAGTGCAGATCCACCTCTCTTGGCTGTGCTACACTGCTGCCATCCCATATTCCCCTCATGTGCAGAAAGAGCTCTTTTTTGTGTGTAGAACATCTTGTCTGTAGATCTGGAGTTGTTTAACTGTTGACATCTCTGTTTCCCGATGTTGTTACAGCGGTGCAGAGAACACAGACTGACTTCTTAGGGTCACGTAAGCAAGTTAAAAGCAAAATAAAATGTTAGAAGAAATTGTATGGCTTGTCCTGCTTGTGGAAAATGCCTGTGTGCAGCAGGTACCTTGAGGTTCTGCATAGCTCGTGTTCCCTAGGATGAGTAGGGCTGCTTAGTGGGACCGTGTGTACTTCTGCCTTTGCACATAGATTGTAACTGAAGAGCATTTTACTAATATTTTCTGCCTGACACATATGTGCCTGTTTAGGAATTTATCCCTTCTGCAGTAAAATAGCTGTTGTTGAGTCAGCAGGTTCCTAATACAATGTAATCATAAAGAATGTAAGAGATTTGGGCGAAAGAATTTGCTTAGTGCATGCTGTTTTGTGATTAGAGGTGGCATCTGGGCTTTCAGGTAAAGTGCTTGAGGAGTTTAGACAATAAATACTGTATTTATGCACTTAGGGATGGGTACATGTTAGGAATAGAATAGAGATCTGAACATCTACACATTTACTTCAGTCCTGTTAACTCTGGAAAAAACCACGGAGGCTCTCTGTTGCCCTTTGTTACTCAGCACTGCTCACCCGGGCGAGTAGACTCTGAGCACTCTTGGCATTTGATTTACCAACACTGCTGTCTGTAGAAGGTGAGACAGCCGTAATCAGGATTTGCTGAGGTTTCTTAGCACTTTAGCAGGACTTTGGAAGGTTCAGCACATACACAGCCTTCATTTGCCTCATCTCACTTCATAGAACTTGAAAAAAGCCTCCGCTGAGGTGTACTCCATGGCTCATTAGTCACTCAGAGCCTTGACAGGAGGGCAGTGGTCAGATAAATCAACACACAGCATTGAAGATAGACATTTACTTTTCAATGGTATGACTGCCTCCAGAGGTGGATGCCAAAGCAGCACTGTGGCTAAAGAGGCATTCTGTGATGATAGAATTATCCCTGGCTAATGGCAGTTACTGTGTGGAGGCTCAAGGATTCTATTTTTTTCCCAGGGAAGTCAATCTATGAAGAAATAAAATGCCATGTACTGCTTTGGAGTAATAATTGAGACTGAATGACATACCAACCACTGCTTGAAATCAGGTTTTTAAATGATCACAAGCACATAGAGGCTGGTCTAACTGACAACATGGGCATGAAAATGTGTTATGGTAGCTACAGGCAAAATACCATTTCATTTATTTGGTCTAGGTGATGCCGCTCTGGCAGGGGGATTGGACTAGATGATCTTTCGAGGTCCCTTCTAATCCCTGGTGTTCTGTGATTTATGTGATTTATGAGAATTTCTGCTGGTAGAATTCTTGTACATATAGGAAAGACCAAATGAGTTAAAATCATGAGATTCCACGGACTTCCGTTGCCGTCTAAGTTGCCGTGTTTCTAGTGGAAATATCTGCATCCCAGATGGTGAGCATGGCCTTTGGATTTTACAGGCTGAGAATTTTTACCTACTTGCTTTTGGGGGCAGTGGGCAGAATGGATTTCAGCTTGGATCTCTTGGAACTGAACTGTTCTTGTGTTCAAGTCCAGGCTTTCGGGAACTGCAGTGTTTGGAGATCCAGTGCGTCCTGTTTCTCACTCTTCCGTTGCTCTTAGATTGATGATAAGTAATTCTGACATGAAAAGAATGGAAGAAAATTAACGTCTTCTTCCATTCCCTCTTCTCCTTTCATCTCATGCAAAACCAACATTTTCCAGGCTTTGATGACTGCATGTGGCTGAGCAGTTTGTCTCCAAACTTATTTAAAACAAATTTTACCTGCAAGTACCCAAAGTATCCAAGCCAAAAGATAGCCAGCACAAATTGTGTCTGGAGACTGCAGCGTTTGAATAAGCTTTCAGACATAGGCTCTGCTGGTGGAAATGACACTTCAACAAATAATCTGATGCTACAGCTGGCTTTGAGGAGGAGATCAGTAAAATTAGAAGGTTTGGGCTGTGGAGTTGGGGTCCTCATTAACATAGATACTTAACAGTAAGTGCTTTGGTAGAATAGTTCTACCTTAATACAGAAGAGATCCCTTCTCCTTGGTGTTCGCATCGGGATTTTGGAATTATTTGTAACACGTGCTGCAGTGTTGAGTTTGAAATGCAATTCAGAGAGTTTTGCCCAGTGTTTGTGTTTGGTAGACAGAAGAAAAGGTAGCAGGGGAAGCTTTTGAGGAGTCGGAGCTAGTAGACTATAAAATAAAAAATGAAGACTATTAGGCTAAAAGATAAGTTATTGAAGCCATGCCAGCAAGACTGGAAGAACCTGTAGTCAGCACCAAAGGGAGGATTAAGAAACTTTTTCCTATCTAATTTTCATAATTTTCTCAAGTTTTGTGTGTTTGAAGATTGAGAGGCTTGGTTTGAGGTGGTTTAAAAACTTGAAATGAGCAACAATTTTTAATTAATGTGGGCCAGTCAAGTTATTAATTGTTAATTTACTTTCTAACAATGGAAGTGTGGGAAAACCAATGAGACTGCGAATGGTCTTTAGAAAAAGTAATGAAAGCGTTCACTAAGAGACTTAATTAACCACCACACTGTATGCCCTGCCCTTTAGCAGCAACTCTTTTTAACTTCATTCTTCAAAAGAGCCAATGCATCGCTTTTCAGAGCTGTTGCAACACATGAAGGGGTGAAATAATTAATCATGGTGAAGCAGCGCAAGTGATTTCCAGCTTGTGTTTTCCTGATCTTACATTCAGCTCACTGAGTACGAACCATCCACTAACTCCTTTGTGTTTGTGTATTAACAGTATCTTTAGATTGATTTAGGTTTGCTAACTGTAACATGCAGTGAAGGCAGACACCCATTTTCAAAGAGCTCTCTCTGTTTGAATGTTTCTCTTTGCACTCAGGAAGTTTGTTATTTGATGAATCAATTTAGCGAGTTTCTGCTCCAATAGAAATTGTCCCTGTGCGTTTCCCACTGATAAGAAGGTGTTGAGAATGAACAGCTGCAGTCCATCACTCGTTCTAAAGCTGAAAGGTTTGGTGTCCAGGTCTAGGGTGGCTTTGGGTTATCTGATGAGCCAGAGTATTACCCCTCATGCTAATAGTCCAAATTTTGGAACATCTATGACTAATTAGTTTTCAGACAAATAATAGTTTTGTTGCTTTCCAGAAACACTAAAGCAGGTTCCAAATACCTTAAAAGAAACCGGTGCAGATAGAGCAGACTTATTTGTAAAAAAGTTCTCTACAATTATTCATATCTAAACCTATATTAAACAGTTAATTATCCTGTTGGATTTTGCATCTAAGTACAAAAGGAAAAATAATTCAAGTGTTGTACAGAATCGCTCCCTCAATGCAATGAGTTACAGAACAAGAGGAACTAGCTTCAAGTTCTGCCAGAGGATGTTTAGGTTGGACATTAGGGAAGAGTCCTTCCTGGAAAGGGTCATCAGGTCTTGGCACAGGCTGCCCATGGAGGGTGTTGAATCACCGTTGATGGATGTGTTTCCACAGTCATGGAGATCTGGAGCTCAGGGAAAAGGTTTAGCAGTGGCCTTGGGACAGTTAGGTTAAAGGTTGGACTCAATGACCTTAGAGGTCTTTTCCAACCTAGATGATTCTGTGATTGTGTGTCAACATCCAAGTCTGAAATGCAATTGCAGATTATTTTTTAACGTGAAGGCTTTTTCTGATGTCTCCTTTTCTGTCTTCATATCTGCTGCTTTATTTTCAATATTGATTAAACGGCAGCATGTTTTTTGCTCTAATGAAATGATTTAGGAAGTCCTTCCAAAACTGAGTCTAAAGAATAAAATACAAATTAAAAAAATTTCAAAAATCAAAGAGCTAAACCAGTTTTGTTATATGAGTGAACAATCTGTTTCTCTCCTCAACACTAAACACAGAAGCATGTTTCTCATTATGTGCTTGAACTCTATCTGTGCTGCTGAATTATCTTTGATAGTGTGATTTTATTTTTTGTTTCCCCATTGAGTTTTGTCCCATTACCTCCTCTTGGTGCATATCCAAAGGTATTTTGTGCCTAGATCTTAGAATCATAGCATTGTTCAGGTTGTAAAAGACCCTTGGGATCATTGAGTCCAATCATCAACCCTACTTGACAAGGTCTTCTCTAGACAATATTTCCCAATACCATATCTAAGCATCTTTTACACTCATCCAGGGATGGTGACTTTACCACTAACCTGGGCAGCCCATTCCAGTGCCTGACCACTATCTCCATGAAGAATTTTTTCCTGATGTCTAATAAAAACCTGCCCTGTTGAAGCTTGAAACCATTCTCTATGGTTCTGTCACTAATTACACAATCACAGAGTCACAGAACATTAGGGATTGGAAGAGACCTTAAAAGATCATCTAGTCCAATGCCCCTGTCACAGCAGGATCGCCTAGATCAAATCGCACAGGAACATATCCAGGTGGGTTTTAAATGTCTCCAGAGAAGAAGACTCCACAATCCCCCTGGTCAGCCTGTTCCAGTGCTCTGTCACCCTCACTGGGAAGAACTTCCTTCTCAGACTAATGTGGAACCTCCTGTGTTCCAGCTTACACCTATTTCACCTTGTTCTGTCACTAGATGACATTGAGAAGAGCCTGGCTCCGTCCTCCTGACACCCACCCGTGCCATATTTATAAACATTAATGAGGCTGCCTCTANGTTGGACTCAATGACCTTAGAGGTCTTTTCCAACCTAGATGATTCTGTGATTGTGTGTCAACATCCAAGTCTGAAATGCAATTGCAGATTATTTTTTAACGTGAAGGCTTTTTCTGATGTCTCCTTTTCTGTCTTCATATCTGCTGCTTTATTTTCAATATTGATTAAACGGCAGCATGTTTTTTGCTCTAATGAAATGATTTAGGAAGTCCTTCCAAAACTGAGTCTAAAGAATAAAATACAAATTAAAAAAATTTCAAAAATCAAAGAGCTAAACCAGTTTTGTTATATGAGTGAACAATCTGTTTCTCTCCTCAACGCTAAACACAGAAGCATGTTTCTCATTATGTGCTTGAACTCTATCTGTGCTGCTGAATTATCTTTGATAGTGTGATTTTATTTTTTGTTTCCCCATTGAGTTTTGTCCCATTACCTCCTCTTGGTGCATATCCAAAGGTATTTTGTGCCTAGATCTTAGAATCATAGCATTGTTCAGGTTGTAAAAGACCCTTGGGATCATTGAGTCCAATCATCAACCCTACTTGACAAGGTCTTCTCTAGACAATATTTCCCAATACCATATCTAAGCATCTTTTACACTCATCCAGGGATGGTGACTTTACCACTAACCTGGGCAGCCCATTCCAGTGCCTGACCACTATCTCCATGAAGAATTTTTTCCTGATGTCTAATAAAAACCTGCCCTGTTGAAGCTTGAAACCATTCTCTATGGTTCTGTCACTAATTNTCTTTCGAGGTCCCTAATGTTCTGTGATTCTGTGATCTGCCAGCTCACTCTGTGTTCTAAGGTTGTAATCTATATGGTCTCATAGACTTATGACTTTCCAGCTCATGATATAGCTTCATAACCATTTTCTCCTGGATTATGAAGGACCTATTCTGTTTCCTATCTGTATTTTCCAGCTCAGGAAGCCGCTCACCCAGGGAAGTACTAGTCNGCTCTGTCACCCTCACTGGGAAGAACTTCCTTCTCAGACTAATGTGGAACCTCCTGTGTTCCAGCTTACACCTATTTCACCTTGTTCTGTCACTAGATGACATTGAGAAGAGCCTGGCTCCGTCCTCCTGACACCCACCCGTGCCATATTTATAAACATTAATGAGGCTGCCTCTAAGTTTCCTTTTTTCCAAGCTNACTAGTCTTACTGTTAAAGACTGAGGCAAAGAAGGCATTAAGCACCTCAGCCTTATCATGATCCTTGGTCACAGTTTTCCCTTCTGCATCTAACAACATGTGAAGATAATCCCTATCCCTCTTCTTACTGTTAATGTTCTTAGAAAAACCTTTTGTGTTATCCTTTCTGTAATGTTTACGTGTAAGCACATGCAGAGTTGTGGTGAGGTCAGACATCTATTCCCAGAAGATTGAAACAAGCAAGGGAGAAATTAAACGATGCAGTAAAAAAACCCCCTTCGTGGCAGCGATATATTAGGTTGTGAAAAGTCATTTTAGGGAAATATTAGAAATCCATTCACTTGAGACTTTTATAACTAAAATTGACAGAACGCTAGAAAATGGTCTGTGGAGAGAGCTGTGCAATGCAGAGAGGTAGATGAAATGGGATAATAGAGCTTTTCAATCTCAAAATGTAATGATTTGGGGAGAGTGAGACAAATCACATCTGTGGGATGCGCTTCAGACTTGCCTGTGCTATCAACATGTACTCAAAGCTTGGCCCATTTGAAGAGGGAATTATCTGACTTGCTTAAGTTGTTCTCCCGCGACAGCTGGTATGAAAGGAATAGTTTGGATAATGCCAGTTGCAGCTCACAATGGTGCTTTGCAGAAAGATTTAGATAAAGAGTCTTTGAAACAATTCTGATATTGATAGACTTTGGGCTTTTATTGTCTTTGTTGGTGTTTTTTGGGTACTTTTCCCATCTT
Organism: Rhinopomastus cyanomelas; assembly: GCA_013400115.1. NCBI lineage: Eukaryota > Metazoa > Chordata > Aves > Bucerotiformes > Rhinopomastidae > Rhinopomastus > Rhinopomastus cyanomelas. Next base: position 12,289 of record VXBP01006378.1, on the reverse strand, counting down.
AAACTGCCTCTCTTGTGTTCTGGTTGGATATCTAAGTGTGAATGAAAACTTGTTCGTTTTCAATACCTTGAATGCCTCAAGCTTAATGAACTACAGAACTTGGTAGCTGTAGTTCCCTCACAAGTTCGGTGATTCTGTGAAGTTCAGGTTAAACTGTTGGATTATTGATGTTCCCTAACAGTCTTTTGGCAGAAGAATTTCTTCTTTCTTCTGTAGAGAAGCAGAAGTTTGTAGCCATTGATAAAAAATAACTGCTTACTCATGCAAAGACTTCTAAAAAAAAATAAATAATCAGATTATTTCTGTGGGGTTTTTTGTTTTTGTTTGGGATGGGAATTATTTTTTTTTAACAAATAGAAAAAATATTGCCCCTCTGCAAGGCTACTGCAGCAGTGCTAAAACCCATTTCTATCTGCATGAATTCAATGAGTTTGCTGCTAAATTGGCATAATATTTTAACAAACAGTTCTAGAAGTTGTGAAGTTTCTCTTAGCTAAGGCTTGAGCTAAAGAAGCTTTATGGTGCTTAAACCAAACCCAAATGAGGTCACATTCCGATGCTATAAAATCAGAAGTAGTAGTAAAGCCCAAGCTACAGTTAGTTTGGGTGATTCTTGGATAACTTGGTCAACTTGGGACTAGAAAGTGCTTCTCAGTTTAAAATTTATGGGATTTCAACAGGTAGAGCTGCTGGATTTATCAGAACCAGATGGATGGTGGCTAAGTTCCCAACACGTTATGCTGAAATATCTACCTCCATTTTAGAAAACCATGTAATTGTCTGGATCAGCCACGTTTTATGTGTTAGATTGGAAATTACATTGGGGTGAAAGTCTGGATTTGCATTTCCACCTGGTGCTAGAAATCTTTGGTGGTGCTGTGAGTCTTTTTCTGCCTAAGATGATGGAAATTGTGTCTGAATGTAGTCTGGGAAATGGTGGTTTTTCTCTTGTGGTTGTGTAGTAGAGGAGGATTGGACTGAATGTTCGGGAATGCTTTTACAAACCAAGAGAGAGATGGAAGGAAACTCACTTTGATGTGTCAAAAGTATTATTTCATTTCCTGAACTAATTTAAACTGTGAGCATTGTGGTTATTGGGAAGCAATCTGTAGAAGGACCACACGTGTTTTACATGTTGAGGGGACTGTGTGCACACACAGGTAATGACAATTTATAATTTCCTATTGATCTTTTCATCACTGGAGACTCATAATCTTTGCATTACAATGCAAAATTGACAGATTTGAAAGTCATGCTGGCAGATATAAATGTCTTGGCTGTTATCCTTCTCTCAGTTACACCTAGAATGGTCATCCAGAAATCATTCTGCTGTAGAAGACCTGGAATTGCCAGATTTTTCTCTTGTTAGAATGTTTGTGCAGATCCACTGGAATTAAGGTAATTACTTGGCTCTACCAAGTTAGTGAAAGAGACCCCCTACGTGCTGGATTCCTACATAGTTTGTCTTTGCTACCTGATGAATAATGTAGTTGATACAAAGCTGGAGGAAGCTGGAAACATTGATACTTATTTAATCAGAAACTGAGATTGACTTAATCAGAAACTTTGAGACTTATTTAATTGGTTCTGTAAACCTCTACCAGATATCAAGCACCTTCTGAGAATGAGCACCCTGATGATAAGGAAATGGAGTGTTCGTAGATTTGGACAGCAGAATGAACGGTGCCCTGGCAGCGTCTTGCATCTGTTCACAACTTGGGAGAGCAGCGTTTTGAATGTTGCCATCTGTAATCACCAACTGCTTAAAGAGGATAATGAATGTTTGCAATTAGCATTAACCTGGATCTCAAGGCTTTGAAAAGATTTTGTGAGCCTGAGCTAGGTGACATTTTGTCGCGTAATACCTTGACTCCTGTTGACTGGGAATGAGCTGTAGTTATGGACTGCATCACCTGTCCCAGGTGTCGAGCATTCTCTCTCCTACAGCAAAATGACTGTAATGTTAAATTTTTGTTTTGAGGGACCTGTGATCCTGCTGGAGTATTTAATGCTCATTCCCCTGTAAGGCTAATCAGGTTAAAAATGTAGTCCTTAGCCAGAAGTTTCTCTAGAGGTATAAATTGCTGTCTTCTGTCCTCATGGAAGGTCTCCTGAGCTCTTTCTGGGGGCACAGGTTGGTGAACACGAGTTTTACCTGATGTCAGACCTTGGCAGGTAAAGGTACATTTCAGTCTCCAAGTCACCTTCTTGATTTCAGCACTAAATATTTAATTTTGGTAGAACAAACAAAGATCTCCCCCAGGGAATCCCCACCGGGGCACGCACCAGCTTTCTCCAATAAACTCATTTTGAATTGCCTGCATTTTAAGGAAACAATGTTCTGGGGTGGAGATTAAAAAAAAATAAAAATCAACAAACGATTGGTGCCATTCTGGTGGGAAATGGGCATTTTTGGATTAGCAGAGGCAGGACCCCTTTTAAATTCCTCTGCCATGTCTAAGACTACCTTGAGAAATTTTATTTATATGCAAATGTTTTGGAATGTGACACATACCTGGCCTGTCTGCATCAGAATATATCTGAATCTTGTGGTGGCTGTGGGTATCTTTTATTAACTTTAATTACTCCAGCAGAGTAGGTTAGGGGAGAAACAAACTCTAAGCTGAAGAAGGGCATGACAGGCAGCTTAGAAATACAACAAATTGTGTGCAATTCTGGGCCCCTTACTTCAAAAAAGTGATTGGGGTGTACTGGAGCGTGTCCAGAGGAGAGCAACGAGGCTGGGGGACTGCAGGGAAAGTCTCATGAGGAGAGGCTGAGGGAGCTGGAGGGGTTCAGCCTCGAGAAAAGGAGACTCAGGGGAGACATCGCCCTCTCTATAACTACCTGAAGGGAGGTTGTAGTCAAGCGTTGGGTCAGGCTCTTCTCCCAGGCAACTAGCACCAGGATGAGAGAGAGGGCAGAGCCTGAAGCTGCTGAGGAAGCGTTAGGCTGCATGTTAGGGAGTCCTTCCAAACTGAAAGGGTGATGAGACCCTGGAATGTACTGCCCAGCGCAGTGGTGGAGTCCCCATCCCTGGAGGTATTTAAGGACAGACTGGATGTGGCACTTAGTGCCCTGGTCTAGGTGATTGTGGTGATGTTAGGTCATGGGCTGGGCTGGATGATCTCGGAAGGCTTTTCCAGCCTCAATAAATCTGTGATTCTGTGGATTTCCTAGGAATGTCTTTAAGGAGATCGATATTTATGCTTTTTCTACACCCAAATCACTTGTGTGCAGAGAGATTTGACTTAGGTGTGAAGCTTTGAAATACCAGGGCTTAAAAATAACTGTATCAAGACTTTTGTTAGAAGGTCATTTTTAATGGGTGTGTGGCTGATGAGCGATGGTACCCCCCATACACGCAGTGTGCGTTGTTCTCTCAGTTCATGCCAATTATATAGGACATATTTTTTTATCTAAGTAGACTTCCTTGCTTGAACTTTGGAGAGCAGCTCAGTAGTGCCTGCAGCAACACATCTGGCGTGTGTGACTAAGACTTGATTTATTTACCAATAGATTAAAAAAAAGGGGAAAAAAGCAACACTCTGAAGAAATAGGGGAAACTTTAAAGCTTAATTTTGAAAGGGACTCCAGGGTAACGACATGAAGCTTTTTAAATTAGTTTTGAAAGTTTATTTCTTAGACTTTTAAATGAGTCTCAAGCAGTGTCATGTAGTACCGTTGTGACACAGTCTTAATTTTGTAAATTTGCTTTTCTTTGGTGGGGAGTGTGGTGGTGGTGATGTTATGAGTATTGTTAAGGGGGGTGCTGAGGAATATTAATAAAATTACCGGAAAATTCAACACGGTTGTAAATACCTAGCAGAGAGGGTAGTTTGCAGTGACTGCCAACGGAACAAGAATCCAATGAGAAAGTGCTTATTAAAAATGTGGCATGTTCCTCCTGGCTGTTTTTAACACACTGCAGAAACTGTGACTGACTCCCCTCTCTGCTCACACTATTTCATTCGAGCTGTCAGATTCCTGTCGCATGCACCACTGTACCAAATAAGAAGTCTTTTCTATTGCTCTTATTACTCCATTCTGAAGATGTATAAATATGTGAAATAGATCTCAAAATAGAAGCACCCAATCCCATTAACTTTGCTGACTAAGGGCAGCACGTCAAGTTTTGTGCTTTGACACTGTAATTCTGAATTGAATCCCATTTAGATAGTTGGATTCAGTATTTCTTGGTAATTTTTGTTGTTTGATGTTGATTTGGGGTTTTTTGGTATGAGACTAGTTCTAATTCAAACCACTTTCTGGTGAAAAACCTTGACAATCACAGAACTAAAATGGATGAAAAATTGTCTATGGAGAAAATTTGTCCATTTTCCTAGATCAACTGAAAAACTCCAGCCAGAAGAGGGTGAGTTGGCTTGTTTGTGGTGTGTTGATTTGTTTCCACCAAAGTGATTTGGCTAATGTGGTTTTTGAGAGGCATTTGGACAAGTAACAACTGCTGGTATAAATAAAAGTTGTGTGGATTCTGTTTCTCTTTGGTTGTGGCAAACAGAAAATGTTTGCTTGCTTGTGTTATGAGTAATAAGTTCAAATGCACATTGGAGAGCTTTTCCTATAGAGAAAAAAATATCTTTAATAGCTTCATTCATCATCATCTGTGGAACAACAATAATATCTGTGTTTTTCCAATTCCATCTCAATATTTACAAAGTTTGAACCAGGTTAGGTTGTTTTTTTCCAGACTAATTTTTTCGGAACTCAATAGCAGCAGGAGAACTGCTTCTCCATAGGTAAACTTGGCTCTTTTCACCCTACTAATTAGCTGGTATTGATTAGGAGAGCATACTGAAAATATAAAATGTGTCGCAATCTGAGCAAGTCTCATTTATCTCTACAAACACTGCTATTCCTTAAATTTTCACCAAGATTCAGTTTTGCTTGAGAAACATTGTTATCCGGCTCTAGCTGTGCTGCTTGAGGTCTGCAAATATTTTTAGAGCTTGAGACACTAACTCATTAATGTTGATGGAATGGACTTTGCTGTTGGCTTTAACAAGATTTAATGTAGGCACAGAATCCACTGAAGATACTAAAAAAGATCTCATTATACCAAGATACTGAACTAGGTTGTGGTCTGGCTGTGTTTTGAAAATACAGTATTCTGTTTGGAACGAAGAACCACCACAGAGGAGATTATTATTGGCTATTGCAACTCACTGGGGAAGGCAGGTTCTGTAGAAAATAACCTGTATCGTGCCTTATGTTGTTAGGAAATGCTTCTTAAAGAAGAGTAATCTATAAAAGAATATAGAGCATGAGATTTATTGTGTGTGTCAGCAATTCTGAAATATGATTTGAAGTGAAAATATTATACATCCACCGGCTGAAGCAACCAAGGACCCCAATCAGATTAGTGTGTATCAGCAAGTGAGAAATGCTCATTTTAGAGAATGTGACTTGAAGCCAATCATATTCTGGTGGATAACATTACTTGACTTGAAATAAGGTGTTATGTACTTTTACTTCCTTTAAAATCAAATTTAATTAGACAATGATGCTTTAAAGCAATCAAGAGTGAAGTAATCAGCCGGTGGAACTAATGTGGTCATGGCTAAGGGAAATCACTGCTTTGATTTCAGATCTGTTTTAGGCTACAAAGGAAAAAAGCCTGCAGGTTCTTCATGAATTCAAAGCAAAAGGGGACGAACACTATCAGTGATGGGACCTCCAAGAATACAAGTCCTGATGGGAAGTGTGATGACTGTCTCTATAGGAAGTAGAAAGTCCTAACGGTACCTGGCTTCTGTGACATGATAATATGGGAGGCGGGGAGGAGAAGACTCTGATGAACAGAGCTGGGGTCATTTTGATGATAGTAAGATTATTATACCTTTTTCTGACTTCTTTCTCTTAGGATGCCTATACCAACACCATCCCTCTAACGGCTCGAGTTTATTCATTGAAAAAAATTCTGCTATTTAGCAGCTCTGTGCTGAACAACTTTTATTAGGGATTATCAAGTGATGTTGAGCTTCTGAGAGAGAGAGACTGACTCATCCCTTTTCTTTTAGCAAAGCCTATGGTGTGATGGCTGTGTTAACTTTTCATTGTGCATGGTACGTCTTTATTCTTTGCTCTAGGAGAGTGAATTCATAAATAAAAATCCACTGTTCCTCTGCTGCTCTGCTGCCATTTAAATCCCTATTTATCTCACTCTAGGATGCCAGAAAGGAAATTTAATGTTGAGTCTTGGTTCAATAAATGTCAGGGAGGGCAGGCAGTTTATATCCTCCTTTGCAATAAATGTTTACTTCTCCTGACAAAGACAGTGTCAGAATGCTGGGAGAGAACAGCTTGTCTGGTGGACTCTGCTGCTTTCAGCAGCTGAAAATGTGGAATGGTGTTGGTGGCCACACACCCAAAGCTTCATCTCCAGAAGTGGTTGATAGACTTTCAGGCATTGAGATGTTTTTCTATTAAAAATCAGCATTTCTCTTTTAGGAAGTTGAGCTACATGAGATTCAGTCTTGCAGAGTGCTCCTGCAGTTTTCCTTTCCCCTCTAACCATTATGTACGTTTAAACTTTTCATGGCCATTTAGGCATTTGTTTTTTTTAATGTTTTTTTTTGCATTGACATAGCAGACAATTACATCTCTTACCCATCGGGTTAGTGAGTGATATGAGACGTCTTGAGCTAAACTTGCTCATGCTATCATTCAGGGTGCTCATTAGTTAGGAAAAGGCAAAAGTACAGATTTAGAATAACATCATGTTGAAAGTTATCTGTTAATTTGTCTGGTGAGTTAAGACACCAGGTTAAAGAACTTGCTATGCAACTACTTGTTTAATCTCTAATTAGAATCATAGGATCATCTAGGTTGGAAGAGACCTTCAAGATCATCCTGTCCAACCACCCATACAGTCTCTGAATTTTGCAGTGAAGAAATCAAGTCACAAGTAGAAATCATAAGGTCGATTAGGTTAGAATCATAGAATCATTAAGGACTGGAAGGGACCTCGAAAGATCATTCAGTCCAATCCTCCAGAATCCCAGAACATTAAGGACTGGAAGGGACCTTGAAAGATCATTCAGTCCAATCCAGATACTGGAAGTCCTCCTCTTCTCCAGACTCAACAGCCCTAACTCTCTCTGTCTGGCCTCATAGGAGGTGCTCCAGCCCTATGATCATCTTCGTGGTCCTCCTCTGCACACGCTCCAGCACGTCCACATCCTTCTTGTAATAAGGGCTCCAGAACTGGACGCAGGACTCCTGGTGGGATCTCACCAGAGTGGAGTAGAGGGAGAGAATCACCGTCCTCGACCTGCTGATTACACTTCTCCTGTTGCAGCCCAGGATCTGGTTTGCCTTCTGGGCCTCAAGTGCACACTGCTGGCTCATGTTGAGCCTTTCATCCACAAGCACCCCCAAGTCCCTCTCCTCAGGGCAACTCTGCAGCCTGTATTTGTGCTTATCATTGCCTCAACCCAGATGCAGGACCTTACACTTGGTCTTGTTGAACCCCATGATGTTAGCTTGTGCCCACCTCTCCAGCCTGTCCAGGTCCCTCAGATGGCATCCCTTCCGTCCAGCGTGTCTGCTGCACTACACAGCTTGGTGTCGTCAGCAAACTTGCTGAGGGTGCACTCAATGCCTCTGTCTATGTCACCGACAAAGATGTTGAACAAGACTGGTCCCAGGACCGATCCCTGAGGAACACTGCTTGTTACTGGCCTCCATTTGGACATGGATCCATTGACAACCACTCTCTGGGTGCGGCCATTACTTCCTTACTCATCTAGTGGTCCATGAAAGCCATGTTCCACCATCCAAAATGTGGTGCGGGACAGTGTCAAAGGCTTTGCTCAGGTCCAGGTAAATGACGTCAGTTGGCTGCCCCTCAGCTGTTAATGTTGTGACCTGTTCATAGAAGGCTGCTAAGTTCATCAAGCATGATTTGCCCTTGGTGAAGCCATGCTGATTGTACCTAATCACCTCTTCACAATTCTTCTGTCTCAGTAGTACCTCCAGGAGGATCTGCTCCATGATCTTACTGGGCACAGAGGTGAGACTGACTGGCCTGTAGTTCCCTGGCTCCTCCTTCCTACCCTTCTTGAAAATAGGAATGACGTTTCCCCTTTACCAGTCAGTGGGGACTTCACCAGACCGCCACGACTTTTGGAATATAATAGAGAGGGGTTTAGCAACCTCATCTGCCAGTTCTCTCAGTACTTGTGGGTGTATCCCGTCGGATCCTATGAACTTGAACACTTTCAGGTTCTTTAGGTGGTCATGAACCTGATCTTCACTTGTGATGGGCAGTTCTTCCTTGCAGTCCCTGCTGTTATTTTCCATGTCTCCAAGAGTGTGACTGGAGGCCTTTGCAGTGAAGCCTGAGGTAAAGAAGTCATCAAGAACCTCAGCCTTTTCCATGTCACTTGTGACCACATCACCTGTTTCCTTTCTGAGTGGGCCCACACCTTCCCTAGTCTTCTTTTTGCCATTCATATACCTGTAGACATTATTGGTGTTCCCTTTGACCTCCTTGGCCATGTTCATTTCAAACTGGGCCTTGGCTTTCCTAACCACATCTCTAGCTGTTTGGACAGCTTCCTTACATACCCCCCATTCTAGCTGTCCTCCCTTCCACTCCTTGTGGAGTTTCTTTTTTTGTGACAGCGTGTCCAGGAGCTCCTTGTTCAGCCAGGCAGGCCTCCTAGCATTCTTCCCTGCTTTCCTCTTTGTTGGTATACATTGCTCCTGGACACAGAGGAGGTGATCCTTGACTACTAACCAGCTGTCCTGGGCCCCTCTTTCCTCAAGGGCTTCATCCCATGATACTTTGGCCTGAAGTGATCAAAGTCTGCATGCCTAAAGTCCAGGGACATAAAAGCTTAGACAACTTCCTCCTGGTTGCGCTGAGGATCTTAAATTTCATCTCTGCAATCCAAGGACAACCTGGATTGCTGGTGCCTTGCTGTGTTGTCCCTCCAGCAGATGTCAAGGTGGTTGAAATCCCCCATGAGGACCAGTGCCTGTGACCTGGAAGCCACTTCTATTTGCCTGTGAAGGGCCTCATCTGCTTGGTTCTGCTGGTCAGGTGGCCTGCAGCAGACCCCTACAGTAACATCACCCTCCCGTCTCTTCCTTTTAATTATAACCCACACACTCTCAACCAGCTCATCATCCTTCCCCAGGTGGAGCTCCACTGATTCCAGCATATTGGAAAAGACCTTTAAATCATAGCATCCAACCAGGAAAACCAAGGATTTTTTCCAAAGAGGAAATATCTCTGAATTCAGAGGTACTGAAGTTAGACCTTTCAAGTACAAGGTGATCACCGTATCCATCATGGTATTCCTTCCCTTCTCCATTCATTTGGCGACTTTAGTGTAACCAAACTCAATTTCCAAGAGAAATCATCACTGTTGTGGAGTGGTGCCATAAAGATACTGGAATCCAGCTAGGTTCAGGTTTGAAGTTAAGTCTTACTACCCTCAAACATTAGTGAGATATGACTGTTAATTTGATATAAAATGTGCAATGGACTGCACAGGCCTGCAGCACCAGTGGAAAAACTGCCAATAACTGGTTTAATGCATTTTTTAGAATAAAAAACTATCACATACATAATAAGAAAATAACAAAAAGAAATATATTATTTTTATATATGCATTGTATGAACTCATCTCTGATACCTATAGCGATGCATTGTTTGATGTTCTTTTGCCAATACCAGACATTGTTATGCACAAGTTTTTTTTAAATATTTGTAATAGCCTCCAAATCTGCTGTGTCTTATCTTGACACATCCCCATGACTCCAATATATTTAAGACTCTGTTTCTTCCTGAGCTTTTTGTACGACCTTTCTGCCCTAGCTTTAAGCCTGTGTTTAGAAACAGGAGGAGAAAACCTCAAAGCTACGTGAATAAAGGATAGAATTAACAATGCACTTCAGAGAGACTTTCATCCTTAAGTGTAGAGAGCCCTTCATGCTAAAGCGCTTTGCTTTTAAGGAGTGTTTCAGCTGCTTACTAATCAAGCTACAACTGACTTAGCCAAGTAAGAATTCCAGTCCTTTTGTCCTCGATAAAATGAACAATTTTAAGCAGATGGCTAATGTGACCAAAACCATTGGCAAATCACAATTTGCAGCCCAGAAGTAAAGCAGAGAACATTTACTAAACCTGTCTCCCAGGTACTTCACTTCAGTTTGGGTGAAATCTCCTGGCAAGGGTTCATGGTTTTAACTTTGGTGTGTACTAAAGCACCAGAGAGCTGAGCACTGGGTAGGACTGGTATGGGCTGGGTTAGGCACGATCATTTCTTTTCATCCTCCTCTTCTTTCCCAGTTAAAGAGCTCATTACCTGTTCCGATAGTTTAATAATAGAAAATTGTGGCCAGAAATCTTGATGATGTGAAGATCAGAGATGGCATGTGTTGATGCCCAGACTCAGCACTGGGTGGTGAGCTGCTACTACATGTGGTTGCTTTACTTCCCTTGTGAGTTAGTCACAGAGGACGTCTGATTCAGAGACTTGGAATGAGATGTCCTCTCCTCACCCTCGCAGTGGGTTTGTTTCAAGCAGCAGAAGGACAAGGATTTTTCCAGACAGCTGGTACAGAACAGGCCAGGCCATCAGGCTCGGTCAGCATGGGTTCGAGAAAGGCAAGTCTTGCTTGACTAACCTCATGTCCTTCTATGACAAGTTGACCCACTTAAAGGACGAGAGAAAGGCTGTGAATGTTGTCTGCTTAGACCTTACAAAAGCCTTTGGTACCATTTCCCCCAGCATTCTCCTGGAGAAACTGGCTGCTCCTGGTGTGATTGAGTGTTGTCTTCACTGGAACAGGCTGCCCAGGGCAGTGGTGGAATTCCTCACCCCTGGAGGAATTTAAGAGAGGCAAGGATGTGGTGCTAAGGAACGTGGGTTAGTGATGCCCTGGCAGACAGGGACCACAGGTAACCTTTGTGAACGTGCCTCCTCCTCTCTTGAAGGCAGACCGTTTGATTTCCTCTCACTCTCTGGAGGTGAATTCTGTACTTAAAGGTAGAAGTTAGGGTTAAACTGCTGTCTGATGATTTCATTTGACTCTGTCTAGGTCCTGACTTGTGAATAATTATTTCCTGTCCACTTTTTCCACACTATTTAAAATTTTAGAGCTGCAATTCCACGTCTCCTCAGTCATATCTTTTTTTCCAGCTGAAAAGCTGTAGTCTGTTTAAGTCTTGTCTCCTGTTGAGGAGTGGTTTGACATGGTCAACTTGTTTCAGTTCTCTATACCGAAAAGCTCTTATACTCGAACAATTTTAGGTTTCTAAGGAGCTAAGAAAGAATCATGTTGTATTTGAAATTACTTGAAATAGAATACTACCAAAAAGGTGTAAAACATGGTATAAAATCCTGAAAAGCTGCTCACCCCAGAAAACTCAAACCCAGAGAAAGGCCTACACATGGTAGTTCAGTAGGAGGTACTACATGTAGTAATTGACTGTGAGAATGTCTGTTCCATCAGGTCTCTTCCTTCCAGGACGAATTCATGGAGATCATGTGGACAGTGAGCAGGAGTTGTTGCAGCAGGTTTAAGGAGACTAGAACACTCTAATTTCATACTATATTGTTTATGGCTGAAGTTAATGTCTTCTATACTCTACCAGAACAGGATCAATAAAACGTAAGTTATTGTAACTTCATGTATTTTAAATGTGACTGGCAACCAAAGACCAAGCAGCCACTTACCCACCTTCCACTACAGGGAACAGCAGTAATAAGACCTGTAGGTTTAGATAAAAACAATTTTGTAATGAAAATAAATGAAATAAATGAATGAAAGCAAACTGATAATACATAAACATATGTATTATGAATAAATTAATAAAGGTTAATGAATAAATTAATAAGTAATTTTCAATTAAAATCCTAATAAATACAACAAATGTTCTAGCTGCTAAGGAGAAGGCTACAAAAATGGAAAAAACCCCAGCACTACGCCAGCCAAAAACAACACAACATAATATCATTAGTGTATTACAGGTCCTATTGTTGTCCAACTCCAGGCTCAGAGCAGGGTTGACTTTGAAATCAGCTCTAAATTTGAAAGCTGGAAAAGCTTTTTCATGGCACCAGCACACTGCTACCTTGCCTTTTATTTTGGGATTTACTTGCTTCTTGTTTTTTGATTTGGATAGTTAAAAAAAAGATTTTTAATTTTTGCTTAAATTATGACATCTTGACAGTCCATGTTCACTTATATTTCAGTACATGAAGTACATGAACTTCAGTTGATGAAGTCTTCTACGGCCAGCTGGCAGCAG
>VXBP01006376.1:120060-286093 GCA_013400115.1 Rhinopomastus cyanomelas | reverse complement strand
CAACCTGTGGCCTAGTGCCCTTTTACCCTTATTGTTTCTGGGACCTCAGCTCCTGAAAGCAAACAGGTAGCCACACACAACAACCCAACACCAGGCTGGCCAGTCTACAGGCTAGAGCTGCTGAACTTGTGCTCAAGCCTCAGAATAAGCACACGTCAAGCATTAAAAAAAACCCCCAAAGTTCAGGCAGGAAGAGAAAACTAGCATCCCACATTGAGCACGCTAACCCTCAACAGGTGCTAACACAGGAGTCCAACCAGGTAAGATTAAAACCACAAAGGCACACACGTTAAACTAAAATCTGATTCCAAACAGGGAATGAGTAACTATGCAAAATTAAAGGTGTAATTCCTTTGTCTCCCTTTCATTAGAGAAAAGTAGACTGGGCCAGGAAATGAGAAAGCCAGATGGCTAGATCTCATGGAATTTGGAAACAGAACCAGGAAATGGGTACAGAGAGAGGAAAGCAATTGTCTTTAACAACCATTTTGCTGCTGAAGACAAATTTCACCACATTAAAACCATATGCCTTTTCTTCCTTTCTCCCTAAACATTCGCTAGACCCATGAATATAAATCACGCTACACATGCTTTAAGTACTAGCTTGGAATCTATTGTGATAAAATATCAAGTACTCATGAGATCAGAAAACACTTTTTCCATGTAAACCAATCACTACTTTTGTATTTATTTTTCTTTTGCTAGATCTTGTAATTTTGTCCTCAGTTTTCTCCACCAAAGAAAAAGCATAAGCATCCACAGTACAGCACACCCCTCTGTATCTCTGTCCATAGCAATGCTCCTGTTGGCACAGCAGTTACTTATGTGAAACAGTACATTCCTTTTCACTCCAGCTGCCCAGCCACAGCACTGCGATCAGGCTGCAAAAAGGACACTACTCACCAAAGTTGGTTTCAGTTTAAAAAGAAGGGGTACTTTACTACCAGAACGTATAACCAGTTTACAACAGCAATTAAACCATGTATTCAGTAACAAATACACAGAAGTTCTTTTCTAAGTTGACCCTTGTTTCTAAGCACAAGTTTACTCCGTGGGACATACTCCAGGGCCAGACTGCCCATACACGAGTGCAGGATCACCCCCATCACCACTTTGTAGCTCCCAATGCACACTACATTAATCACAACAGAGACAGAATTGAATGGCTTTCTGCTTGCTCGTGCTCTGGAGCAGCACAGAGCGCTGCTAACCTCAAAAGAAGGGACCTACAGAAGAGGGACAGTTCTTCAAGAACAAAGATCACTTCCGCAGACGTCTCTGCTTGAAGGTTTATTTCATATACAAGAAGTATATTCCGATAGGAGACTGTGGGAGGAATGTGGGGCAATACGTAGGATTTCTGTTTTTCCAGGAGATCTGCTACACAGCAGGATGCAGCAAAGAATGCATTTAGCTGCCCAATGCATAAATTGCTTTGGTGGCTCCTGAAGTGCTTAAACCCTGGAAGAGTCCTCAGACAGCAATGCAAATTACACTAGTATGTGAGCGCTGTCCCACTGTGGCAATTGCAAAAGAAATTCATGTACAAAGCCCTCTTACTGAGCTAGTGAGCAGTGAAACGAGTCTAGATTCCTTTTCCCATTTCCTGCAGAAAGCAGGCACTTAAGTCACTTCTTTGGGTAACAGGGTAATTCCATAGTACAGAAAACATCACATAGATGTAGCAGCATGGCATTAATATTATTAATATACTGTGGCTTATATGCCTCCATTAGCACTGGGCTTCCACAGGCTAGATGCTCTACAAACAATCAAGAGGAAAATTCTGGTAGAGCAATGAACACTGCAGAAGGAAGCGCAAGTGTGAGGTAATCTGTAAGATATTACTGCTTTTCCCAGCAGCATTGTCTTATAGAAGACAAGAGATGAATTATGACTTCAGAAAGCATCTGAAAACACAAAGTAGAAACAGCTTTTCTCTTTAAAAGCCTTTCCTTTCCCCAGAAATAGTCGCTTTTCCCCCCACCTCTTCCACAGAAATGCCATAGAATAAATCTATGGCAGCAAGACACATCTGGATATCCAGAAAGGAGTTCAGCCGGCACAGCAGCTCAACCACCACATATTCCAAAACCATATTTTCCATTCTTAACTTAACCATCAAATACTTCCCAATGTCAGAAAGCGTTTATTGCCAGAATGCTATTCTCTGCTTTGTTCTCATTGTTCAAATAAGGAAGAATGAAAAAAAAAGAGCTTGGGCATGTGGTTCTAGAACTCCAGAAATCAACAAAAAGCTGTATGACTATATGTTGTTTTTTAAAGCACGTTTATCTAAGCATCATGAACANGGGGTAATATGTTTTACTTCGTGATAGAAGAGGAAGCTGGGACTGTCTCCTTGATGGGTTTTCCATGGAATATGAAGAATCAAGCACAAAGTGGAAGCAAAGTTTAGAGTATCATCTTGCATTTCCCCCCAGAACTGCTTCTTATGTAAAAAGTTCCTGGCTATCTTGGCCACATATAGCAGACAAAAGACTAAGTGTCTCTTTTTAATAAAACTGTACAATTTCTCCTAACACTACAGTTCCAAAGATTTTCCATAATAGCTTATTTACCTTGGGGTCACTGCAGGGGGTTGGGACCAGTTGACTTCTGAAGGTCCTTTCCAAACCAAATCATTCTAGGATTCTTTGATCACATCATTTGGTTTATGTCCTGCAATCCTGATCTCACACTTCATCATCAAGTTTGACTAAAATCGCCAGTTCAAATGGGGCAGATGCCAGGAATGGGGCTCAAGTGCTGAAATCACATTATTCTATTGAATAGGCTAAAATAAAAGGTACCATACAATTATTTGTCAACCTATTGAGTGATGACAGAAGGTCCAGCTTTTGTCCCTGCCCAGTAATCCATGGTCCTCATCACCCAGAGTAGAAAGAAAAAAAGTAAATACAAGGTCTTCTACACATACAATTCAACTTGGATGCCCATGTGTATCACTGTCCATTATACGTACTTCATACTCATTAGACCTCAGAAACAAACTAGTGTTTACAGAAATTAGACAAGCATTTATATCCTCTTCAGACCATAATACATTACTCCATGTGCAAAAATGCTTTGATATTTTATGGTGTTGTGGATATATTTAGTTTGTTAAGTTGTGGTTATGTTTAGCTTGCATTCCTAGAATATCTTCATGACCTACACTCATCAGTAGATACAGAAGGAAAACATTCAGGAGAAAGTTCAAAATGGTTTTATGCAGCACAGTGTTCAATATTTCATTCCCTGAATTCCATCTCTTCTTTCCTTGAGGGCCCATACTATCACCTGTAACTGAAGCTTTTACCTTCTTTCTAACCCATTAGTACAGCTGACTAAGCACTAGGGATTTCTTACAGATGCTGGATTTTATACGGGGAATTGGGTGTCTTGGTCATTCCTTCTATCAAAAAAACCCCTGCCATTTCAAATATCAAACACTGAATTACAAGCTGGACCACAGACTAAACTAATTCATATAAAAAAAGGGTAAAACAATAAAACAAGTTCTAAGTTACTATCATAACATCAAATCATTAATTTCAGTTAGTAACTTAAAACAGGAACATTATCTATTTTCATTTTGAAGACATTTTGAAGAAGCCACAGTTTCCTGTTAGAGGCTGTTGTCCAAAACTGCTCAACAGAAGTCTGCAAAAATAATCTTTCTAGTTCTGTTTGAAAAGAAATGTTTGCAGCTTTTCCCAATAAAAAAGGAAATGGGCTTGTCTGAAGTGCAAAACCTTCATATTCTTCAAAGAACACGAGTAAGCAAACAACTTAAAACTTCTTTGTGGGAATCAAGGGCAGAGAACCGAAGTGCTTATAACATGGGATGACTGGATTTTTATCTTGATGCCATAAGTAGACTAAAATACACAGTCTGGACAGTATTTATTTAACTGAGCTTTGCTAAAGCAATTAATTTAAGATACAGCATGGTTAGATGACAATGCAGCAGGGATGTTCTGCTTTAAATGCAACAATGAAATGAAAATTTCCCAAACAACTTCAATTCTTTAAAGATAAAACTGCTATCTAAGTTTACACTAGCAGAATACAAAAAGGTTTACTGAGATATTCTGGACAGTAACTATGTGTTATAAAGGAGCTGCTAGACAAGAGCCATTTTTTTATCTCAAATTACTCCACCCAGTCATCTCTCTGCATTCTGAGGTTTCTCTTCTGCCTATTCATTTTCTTAACTTTAAATGCTGTAGGTGGTTTTCATCATCTCTGTACTGCTCTTCAGAAACGCAGGATGCTGGAGCCAGGAAAGGAAGATGACCCCAAGCTTGAAAAGTGGCCACCACACATACGGTCCTGGAGCAATCTGTTGCTCAAGCACAGAAGAATAAGTCCCTGTACATACCCATCAGAGAGGGGATGAAACAGGTCTGCCTTTCACAGGAGCATGCATATGTGAAGGCTATGGGGTGCAAGATAAGACTCATGACAAGCTTCAGATTTCTTCTGAACCATTCTACCCAGTTTGCATTTCCCTTTCCTTGTGAAAAATGTTCATGGTGTCTGCCAGCCACCCTTTCACCTAGAGAAAACTACAACACGTTGATACCACCACATAGGAGAGATCAGGTCTTCTGCAACAAAAAAACCACAACAGGAAAATCTCAGCAGAAGGAGACTACCTCTGTAGGGTGTAAAATGACTAAAAGAAAAGCTAATGAGTGCCCAGGAAGAGGGCCAGCCATAGCTGAGAAGTATAATCTGGAGCTTGGAATCAGGGGTACTTTTGCTGCCAAACATATGTCACAAGCTGTTCCAATGACTGTCTGTCTGTTCTACAGGAGCCAGCAAAAAAAGAGTCAGGTTCCTGCAAACATTCTTTCAGTTTTGACCTAAAGACTACAAAGGAAAGGGATGACTCCATTTGCATCAAGATTGTGCTTGAAGCACTTAGGGAAAACTGCAGCAATGAAATTCTAATCTGCTCATGTATTTATAGCTGAAACACGGCTTGCAAGTAAGAATTCCAAAACATTTTAACAGAGTCTTGCAAACAAGGACAATTTCATACACTTCATATGACTTCATAAATACACAGCACCATAGAAATGAATCACAAAACCAGTGACAAACACAACTGATTACTTCATCCTCTTAATTTCCTCCCACCGCAAAATTTTTCTCCAGACTATACTTAAAAGCACATTCTAGATCTTAACAAAATTAGTTAACCCTACAACCGTGTGTGGCATAGCAAGACCAACCAGTTTCTTGCGCAGGAATAGTCTAAAAGAAAAAGAAAAGTAAAGCTCTTTCTACAAAATCCCAAAATGCACAAATCTGGGACACTGCAGCTACCAGAAGGTCTGCTCAGGTTGCAGAGCCAGCCCATTTCACAAGGTTATGAGAAGCATGACAGAGGACACCGAAACAGTGAAATGAGTTTAAAGGACTCCTCTAAATAGGGAGAGCAGTGTATTGAAAATTATTTGTTTCAATCAACTGGTCAGACTTCTGCACCTAATTTCAAGCCATTACTCCTAGCATCACTTAATAACTCTTAAAACAACCTGTAAAAATCATTGCCTGAGATGAAACATAGCTTGTACTTCACAGCTCCTTCTGTAGACAAAAACTGTCAAGGATGGAGCCCAGTCAGTCTTATCCAAATCTCCGTCAACAGGAAGGGCAAAACCACACCACCAGGTATCTTCTCTCTAGTGCAGTTTTGACAGTGCCCTCACGCATCTGTATTGGGTTTCCACCACACACAAAAGAGTATTCTGAAAACCCTGTAAACAAATAATTCTAACAATCCAGCTTGTATTATGACAAAGCAAAGCTAGAAGACAGCTAAAAGAGGTTAAAGTTATTTACGTACAAGGAATATCTGGGATATTTCTGTTGTCAGCTCTCACATAAATCCCTAGATGCTGTTAAGTAGTAGACATTCCCATATGTGAAAAATACATATAGGATATGAAAGTTTTCCCTAAGTGTGTAAGTCTTCTTAAAAAAGAGCATTCTTGCTGTCTTTGATGTTGTAAATCTTATTATATAAAACAGACTGTTGTGTAAAATAAATGATGGTGCATGATCCTGCAAGAAGCTTAGCACCCATAAGTCGTTCTAAAGCCAACAAGGGGAAAGGGCATTCGGCATCAAGTAAATTTTTACAATGAACTTGTGCTAGGCAGTTACCTAATGAAAAACCTCCTGAGAGAACAAAAACGACTGCAAACACACGTGCACAAGTTAGCACGTTTGAGAAAAATCTCTCTTTTGGGGAAAACCACACAGACCTTTCATGTGTTCAAGAACAGTCCAAGCTACTAGGAAGATTGCTCCTCTTCAAAAACAATAAAGAACCTAGCACACCATTAGCTTTGCCCTGTAATCCTTAAAGAACCTAGCACACCATTAGCTTTGCACTGTATCCTTAGTAACACAATGAGAAGACCTGTGCCTTCTGAATATCTGAAGTACATGAAGTCACTGCCAAAGGAGCTCGTTCAACCCCATCAACAGCTGTCTGACGACAACACCCACGAATGCCAGTGCCATTCATTGGTGCTTGGAGGACCAGAGACCATGAGAAGCCTTTAAAGCAAGTTCCATAATACCTGTGGAAAATGATGGATTGATTTAACTCTCAACAGATACCGAGCTTGGAATACAAGGAATTTCCAGGCAGTCTTGCGCCAACATGCTTACGCTCTCCTCAGAATCCATGACTTCCAGTAGTAGAAGAATTGTTAATCATCTATGTTCAGCAAAACATTTTCTTCTCTATAGAGTCTACAAAAAGGCACAATTAGAACAAATTGCTCTATTAGGAGCTGGAGTAGAGCCATCAACTCATTTTTACTGTCCCCACGGAGTCAGCACTGATAACGTCTGTCTCCCTTCTGTTACAGGTAAGCTAGTGGCCCAATGTGAAAAGATTTGAATGATCTACCAAATCGTCCATCTTGCTCTTTCCTGTAACAGGACCCCAGATACTTGCTGAAAGGATAAATAATTTGAATTTTCACCTTTCAATCTGGGCCACAGCAGGAGACCATGACCCTGTCACAAGCAGCAAGCTTGTATTTACCCTGCTCCATGGAAACAGCGTATGCCAAGCACATACTTATTTTTAGCTGGTCACTTGGCATAAAAATTATCACATCATGTTTATTTGCATTTTTAGCTTAATTACCTCTAGCCTCCTGTTGTACTTGAGAGAGTACTAATAAGATGTTAAGAGAGAAGCAGTTCCCTACATACATTGCCTCAGGTTAGTTCAATGCCCCATTAGCCCATCTAATGGCTTCTCATCTGCGAGCCTGTGTGTAGGTGTCCTGAAGTCAACATAAAGAGAAGCACGGAGGCTAAGGGAATATAACTTCTTTCTGGACTCTACCTATGCAATCATGCACATTTAAGCTATCGACACATTGTTGGTCAAAGTAAAAAAATCACCCCAATTAAGATATGAAGAGATACCACTTACTCAGAGAGATGAAGTTTCAAAAAACCATACTTGCTTTTGGGGAAAGATCAGAAACCCAAAACAGAGCACATCACTTACCTTAGGAGAGTATCTTGTTCCATGGTGTTATTACTAGGCGGTAGAAACGATAGTATTGTGTTACTCAAATTCTTAGGTGGCAGCTTCACAGCACTGCAGTCGGAT
This sequence comes from Rhinopomastus cyanomelas, assembly GCA_013400115.1. NCBI lineage: Eukaryota > Metazoa > Chordata > Aves > Bucerotiformes > Rhinopomastidae > Rhinopomastus > Rhinopomastus cyanomelas. The sequence continues at coordinate 278,433 of VXBP01006376.1, read as the reverse complement.
ACAAGAAACCTGTGGGGTTTTGCATTGCTTTTGGTAAGAAAATTCTTTCTGTTTCTACTATGATCCCACTCTATGGTGCTTATGACCAAGACTACGCTGATATTTTCCCACAGAGAACCACAGCAGGAACTGACTCTGTTCCTCATCTCTTCTGGTAGCTTCATCAAGCAACTTCTAATCTCTACTACTTTCTCACCTTTCACTGTACAGACCACGTGGAAATAGCAGAAAGCATGACATGTTTAATGTCCTCTGTCCTACTGGTTCAGCAATGAAAGTGAACTTGCGAGCTTAGCTCAGGAGCAAGCAAGTAGAAGGTTCTCTGCTCTGTGGCAGGCAGCAGACTAGAACACCCTTGTTATCAACAACCACGAAGCGAAAAAATCAAAGCTGTGCTCAGACAGTTGTCCTTCTGTGAGGCCAAAGATGTTACTTCACTGGCCCTCAGCTGGGTGTAGAAAGAAACTACAAGATGGGAAAAAAGCCCATGCCCCAGTACTCTGGCTCACGACTTCATGACTTGGCTTGTTAACACAAGTATACACTGTTGTTGCCAAAGCTCAAACATTAAAGAGTGGCCAAGGACCAAGCCTGCTCCCTTCAACTACCCCTGAGACAGCACTGATGGTCTCCAAGACAGCAGAAAAGACAACCCAATCGTGCCTTCAGCTGCCATCTCCACATTTGGGAAGGATGCCTGTGCCATAGTCTACAATCCAGAACTGCAGTGAGAGCTGCAGTTCTACCTTCTGCAAACCCAGCTGTGAGAAAGGAGATAGAGGTATCCAGCAGTGGCAGGGAACAATTTTCTAATGATCCAATGGTACATACATTCTCTATATTCTGAGAAGGCTGGAGACACCACCCTGAATCTCAAATGACAATGCAAGCATCAGTACATTCCCTTATTTATTATTTCCTTTAACTTCAATTATTAAACCAGAATGCAAAAGCACATTTCTAAACCTCTTTAGATGTTTGCCCCACTTTCAACACAATGTCTTTCCAGAGTTCAGCTCTTTTACTGAGGCATGACAAACCATCAAAGTGAGCAAGGACAAGGTAGACCCACTTCCCATCATTCATTTGAAAGAAAACCACTTCTAGAGTTACAAATTTAAGCGCCACTTGTAGGACAACCCAGTTCATCCACATAAAACATTTATTAGCTACTGTTAAGTCAACAGATTTACAGATTACGAGTTCATTAGTCATTCCACTAGGAGAAAAATAACAATCAAGATGCATTTAACAATCAAGATACATTTATTCAAATCATAATTGGGCACATATGGTGTGACCTTCAAAATAAGAAGCACCTCTAACACCAAGTGCTTGGGGTTTGAACAGGGAACAGAATAATTAAAATCAAAACATCCCAATAAACCAAATCATCATGAGCACGACTCTCCCCCCTAGCTAATAAGTATTTTTCCTCTTACAATCACTTATGGACAAAGGAGTATTCAGTCATATCCTAGTCAGACTTCAAAATACATCTTTACATCACTCCACATCATTTCTCCACAGCCACCAGGTATGTCTCAGCACAAAGTCCTCCCACAAATTCTGCATGTTACTTTCTCACAAGTAATTAATGACAAAGCTTAAAAAAACCCCAAAAAGTATTTTGCTTCACGCAAACAGAGGTGAAGAAATGTCTTCATAAACTGCAACTGCACAACACTTTTGAAGACAAATGCCCACAATAGAAAAATATTCCTGGTCTGTCTTAACTTTCCATTTCTTCTGACTCAGAAGTAGAGCCAATGGTGTAGTAAGAGAAACACTTCCTAGATATCCAAGTACCAGTATAGGTTGGGGAGTGACCTGTTGGAGGGCAGTGTAAGAGTGAGGGACCTGGGGGTCCTGGTGGACAGCAGGATGACCAGGAGCCAGCACTATGCCCTTGTGGCCAAGAAGGCCAACAGCATCCTGGGGTGGATAAGAAGGGCAGTGGTTAGCAGATTGAAAGAGGTTCTCCTCCTCCTCTGCTCTGCCCTGGTGAGACCACATCTGGAGTATTGTGTCCAGTTCTGGGCCCCTCAGTTCAAGAAGGACACAGTGCTGCTGGAGAGAGTCCAGCACAGAGCCAAAAAGATGATGGAGTAGAGAATCTCCCTTATGAAGAAAGGCTGAGGGAGCTGGGTCTCTTTAGCTTGGAGAAAAAGAGATTGAGGGGTGACCTCATAAATGTTGATAAATGTGTGAAAAGTGGGTGTCAGGAGGATGGAACCAGGCTCTGCTCAGTGTCATCTAGTGATAGGACAAGGGGCAATGGGTGTGAGCTGGAACACAGGAGGTTCCACATCAATATGAGAAGGAACAGCGAGGGTGACAGAGCCCTGGAACAGGCTGCCCAGGGAGATTGTGGAGTCTCCTTCTCTGGAGACATGTTTCTGTGCGACTTGGTCTAGGTGATCCTGCTGTGGCAGGGAGATTGGACTGGATGATCTTTCAAGGTCCCTTCCAATCCCTAATGTGCTGTGATCCATTCCCAACATCATTTAACACTGTGCATATAAAATCACTGTAAAAACACATAAAATGTAGAAAATAGCAACGAAGAATATTATCTAATTATTTGACTGAAAAACAAGGCTACAACTAATTCCAAGTAAGAATTAGTCAAAGGGAAAGTAAGTGAAAGATATCAAAACACACTCAGACTTCCAAATACTCAAGCTGCTCCTTGTTGAATCAGTTCTACTGGAGTTTTTCAGGATTAGCAGCAATACAATGTACCTTTGAGTGTGGCCAAAGAAAAAACATTTCTGGGGGGCTCTGTAGTAGGTGGCACACAAAATTAGGTGAAATAATACTACTGAAATATGTGGCACAGGGAGGCCATATCTATAATACAAACCCCACCAGTTTAAACCAGTGAATACAGAGCAGCAGACTTGTTGAGGTTGGCAGAAACGCACATAGATGCAACAAGAGCCAAAATCTGTCTGTTAGTTCCTAGGAGCTGGTCAGATAGTTATGCTAATACAGAACAACCTTGGGTGTCCGAATGTCACAGAGACACAGGATGTGTGTGGAGAGTGGAGGTTTTGGATAACCGAGGTAATTTTCAGAGTAATTAACTAATGTCAGGGGACATGACCGTGTTCCAAATAACAGAGAAGGTTAGATAATCGAATGCTGCTGTCTTACCACTTATCTTACTGAATACTGTAAAGGTTTTTATTGAAAAGCTTTTACTGAAAGGAGTTCAAGATCAAATGAGCAGAGAGACCATTAATTTCTCATGCGAAAAGCACTGCTACAAGGCATTTTGTGCCAAACCACACACTGCTCGTCTGCCAGGCAACAGGAAATGTGGTTTGTACCTTGAAAAGTGAATTCCTCCCTCTAAAGTATTTACCATATGCCGCATCCCTTCAGCAGCAGGGTCTCCTGGAGCATCCACCCAGCGTCCCAAGTCTCAGAGCAAGGTCCAAGGGTAAGAGGCTACCAGCTTTCTTTTTCCTCTCCAAACTCAAGCCTCTCTATGTCACCTCAAGTGATGAATTTGCCATTCTAAGTCTCTTACTGTCCTTCAGAAACACCCTGCAGAATCCAGATTTTGCTGGTCCAAGGCCGTAAATGTTATTTAGAATAATAAAAGCTTTCCAGGAACAAGCTGGGTTATAAAGCTCTGCCAACGGGCAAGCAGTAAAAAGCTACCTTAGTATTGGTTGTAACTACCTTAGTACCTGCAACTGCAAGCATGGCCTTGAGACCAAAATTCTCTTAGCAATCTTTCCAATCCAGTGGTCTGTGTTGGAAGAAGTGCGAGTGCCTCCTGGGTCATGTTCTTACAGTGGAGAAGACATTCCCATCCATGTCTTTACAGACGTAAAACGCTTTCTGTAGTTTTCAGTTCACTTACATGACATAAAGGTAAATGCTGCTCGGTTGCAGCCTTCCATCTCTCTCTACTCTGCTCAGCTACCTCTTCTACTTTAGTATTTCTGAATAATAGCAATAATAGCAGCACAATGGCACCAACACCATTACGTCTATTTTATAAGGCAATAATCCACTTCCCTCCTTGAGATAAACTACTAGGAGGAACACAAGCAGGGTTATTGGCTTGTAAAACAGTGTGATGATAGTATTATTGTCTAAATTAATGTCATTTAACACTTTATGCCACAGTTGCAGAGGTCCCACCTCCAGCATTAATAATGCATTTTGCTTTTTAACATGCCTATGAGATAGGACCAGCTTCTGACACCCAGGGATTGTATCTATAAAACATAACTAATTGGTGCCACCTGCAAGAACACACGAACAGCTCACTCTCCTAACCTCTCCCCTGTCTTCCCCAAATACAGTCTAGTTTGCTCTCTACATTACTCATTTTGAACAGTATGAGCAGCTAAAAATGTAACTGCTTCATATACCTTTCCTTTGCTAAAATACATATGCATTACCTCTTCCGAGCACCCTCATTCTCATTCACATATCCTATCTCATTTATCAGTGTAAGAAATTGAAGCTTTACAAAGGAATCAACAACCAAAAAAGACAACAAAAGAGGCCCTGCATAGCTAAGACACAGTAAACAAGCCCTTGGCTGATAAATTTGCTTATGACAATATTGGCAGTAATTTGATTCAAATTCCAGCAAAGTCAATTTTGAATTATAGCAGCCAGGGATAAAAAAATAGCTGCTGTTCTTAGCTGTTAACCCCATAAAAGCTTCTTTTTTGAACCATAACGTAAGTCCAAGGAATTTCCCTGGCGGTTTAAACCAGTGATCAGCGTAAGTGAAGCATGATGAATAGCCACAGCACTATACTCCCCATCAGCTGAAGTTTGCACAGGTCTAGCTATGGAAACATAAAGGTCATTCATTACTCAGTGTGAACAAACAGACGGCACGTTTGTGATAAATAATAGCTATTGCAGAGCTACAAAACACATCGAGGCTTTCTGTGCCATAGCAGTGCAAGACTTCCCCTGTATTACTCTTTAGAGACAATTATTTAAATCTGACTTCCTTGATAAAGACCTCCATACATCTAGTGATTAAAGTCATGAACCTAAGTATGATTATGCATATGTGTGGGTGTGCATGTATCTAAACACACATGCATTTTTAAAACCACTTGTTTGGTTATGGTAAGCAGGGCACAAATTTGTTTGTCTCATCTACTACAAAACAAACAGGATACAAGTGGCACATCTGCCATTATTTTTACCTCCATCAGCAGTCATGATGTGGATCTCAGGACTGTAATAGAAATAGCAATTAGTAAGTCAACCTCTGGTCAGGAAGCACCCAAGATGTCAGTTTGCAGTAGTTGCATTAAAAACTTTATCAAGGGTTTCTTTCCCTATCACAATGACCAGAAGGGCAGGTTATGCCAGTACCATTTTTACTTGCTGGTCAATCTTCTAAATTAAACATGATTTCCTAAAGTATGAAAGGGATTTAATATTATTTCAAACTTGGTAAGTACACAGCTGGTACAGAGAGTCATTCTGACACAGAAAACAGATGTATTGTCCTAACTCTGACAATAAGAGTAACTGCAAAAGCCACAGACTAAAATGTCCCATCACACGGAGAAACACTGCACTTCCCAAGCATTCCTGGTAAAATACAGGTATTATTTGAAACCTTTATGTGAAGTAAAGCTCTGCCACACAACGTTAATACAGTACAGAACAGCTTCTACTTATCTATCTTTGCTCAGCATGAAGTAAGGAGAAGCATCTACAGTGCCTGCTGTCTGTTCAAATCACAGAATGATAAAATTGTTTATGTTGGAAAAGACCCTTAAGATCATGAAGTCCAATGATCAGCCTAACTGTGCTGAGCCCATCGCTAAACCATGTTCTTTAGCCAAGTCCCTACACAATGTTTAAACACATCCAGGAATGGAAACTCAATCACGTCCCTGGACAGCCTGTTCCAATGCCTGGTGAACACCTGGAGAACCTTTCAATAAAAAAACCCCTTTTTCCAAATATCTAACCTGAACCTCCCCTGGCACAACTTGATGGGACAAGAGGAAATGGCCTTACTTGTTACTTGTGAGAAAAGACCTAGAGCAACCTTTCCACAACCTACTTTCAGGTAACTGTAGACAGCAATAAGGTGTTCTCCCTTACAAAGTTGCAAAGAGGGAAATTTCACTACAAGGTTGTCTATTTCTTTGACAAATCTGGTATCTCTGCTAACCCCCTTAGTCCCACCTTGCTGGACTTCTGCTGCCTCTGGCACAGCTGAACCCTATTGTGGTAATGCAGGAGAACAGGATGGATAGCCTATTAAAAATATTAATTAGATATTAAAAATGTGGAAGGATTTTTACAAGTACTTGGGATCAAATTGTTTTCTATCACAAACATAGCTAGTTGCATACGTTCAACATCACTATACTGCTTGTTCTCAAAGCAGCATTAAACGTGATCCTGCAATGTCCACTGTTTTCCACCCACACATCTCTGGTTTTGGACAAGGGCAGTTCACCCTGCTCATGAGGAGGCACCTCCAGCCAGACGCATGCAAGGGAAATTAACTGGTCACCACGTGAATGTGAGGACATGAACGCTTGAGTGCATGAATCTGATCAGAGGAAGGGAGTCCAAGCAGCGACGTGCTCCAATATTCAACAGGAAATTAACTCTTCTGCATTTCCATCCCAGGTCTCTGCTGAATAGGCGGCAGTAGCAATTAACTTTTACAGAGGTGAAAAGGGAGAGGAAAAGGGTGGACGTTTTCAACCTTCGCCAAACTTGTGCCATTCATTGCAATCTTTAAATTCAGATGAAGAGACCAGAGAAGCAAATGATTCCCTGTAAAATTTCAAGTCTTCATTTACATGGCAAACAGAAAACACAGGTCGTAACTCACAGCAACTGGAGTGCAAACTATCAAATTAGCCCAATAGAGGATGTCATTGTTCAGCTTCAGAAACAAACAACAGCCAGCCACGAAGCCTCCTGGAAGTCAGAGATATTCAACTGAGCATACTACACAGTGTGCTAGGATGAGTGTGGTGATTACTGGGAGTAATGACATGAATAACAAAACGATACAGAACATTCATTTCAACCATGGAAATCAAGGAAGCCCGCAGCAATTTAAATTTTAGGCTTTACAGCTAAAGGCAAAGCAAGCTCTGTAGAAAATATTTGTAGCACAAAGAAAACCAGTGCTGCTCCCTTTGTGCTAGCTATATATTTTTCTAGCTCTCTGCGGAAACATAACAAAACTTGAAAAACAATGTTCAATTACAAAACTTTTCAGTTTCTATATATAACACTTCCTAACCATATGCAGCATATACATGTTAGATATACTGCACACACAGAGCAACTCTGCATATGCTTATATGCATGCAAGTGCACACAAATGGATTTTTATCACTTTTTTTTCTAAAGCAAAGCTCGTGGTTTTAATGTGAGAAACCACGCAGAAAGGCTTTAAAAAATTTTTCTCCTAGGTTCCCCTCTGCACCTCTCTACAAATGGCGCTGTAACAGGAGGATCAAAGGAACAGGAACATTTACCCATAATACTGCTCAAAATGAAGACGACTTCTTCCATATTCAGCCCCTAAAGCTCAGTCTTACTGCCAAGTAGAAAGCTGTCACATCACTCAACCTTAAACCACGGGAACTTCAGGAGTCCAAGTGTCCATTTGGACTGTTACTTGTCCTGCAAAGGGGCAGCTGCACTGGTAACAGCTTCTGTTGCAGCTACTAAGGCCAAGTGCTCTTGACAGCCTCACAGCTCAGCACTTAGAAAGCTACAAGACTCAAAAGGCAAAAAGCACCCAGTTATCACAGCAGGGTGGTACCTCTTACCTCACATCTTAGCCCAAATACATTTGTTTGCCCATCAGTAAGAAACATGTGGTACTTGCCATAGAGCATCCAGGCAGATAAACAGAAAGTCAAAAGGCAAAGGCTGCATCCAGCTGTAACAAAAACTTTTGCCAGTGCAGCCACCCCTTCTCCAGCGTCAAACTGTATCAGCAAAAGAGTAGAAGGCAAGAGCGGCTCCACTGAGTTAACGTTCAATTGAAGGGGTTACTGTGACAGTCTCATTAGCTTCTACCCAAAACCAAACTTCCCATCTTGTAGGTAAAGGAAAAAAAATATGTTTTGTATGTAGAAAATTTTCCAGTTGAAACTTTGATTCCTTTGATGAGAATGAAATTTCAGGAAGCTTTGTAGCAGAAATTTGTCCACTGTAGTTCAGATCCTTAGCTGAGAAAACTAGCTCTGTGTGCTGGTAAGCAAAGCTAAACCACAGTATTTTATAGGACATGTCTTACTGCACGAAAAGCGTAACTTGTTTCTTGTTCCAGCTATGCCATCCCCCACCCCATTTCTTAAACAAAGCTGTAAAAACATAATGGGAAAAGCAACAAGTGCGGGGCTAAATTATTTTTCATGTGGCAAGACAGCCAGAAAGTGTTTTACCTGTCCACAGACTTGATGACTCAATAAAAAGAGCTCCATCAGATCTATTTGACACCTGAAAGCTATATGTCATTTAAACAAATCCAAAACTTCAAAGGCTTGGAAAATACTCTTCCACAAATATTGAAAAGTAAGGGAAACTCTGGACCCGTAACTCTAATGACACTCGTACTAAGTAGAATACCTTCGAGGATCTCACATCCAAACTCTCTTTCGTAAATGGCTGATTTGTATTTCTCATCTGGTTGGTTTATAGAAAAGATCCTTTGGAAGTTACAGAGTATCCATTTACTTGCAAAAAAATTACTTGTAGAAGCAACACAATGCTGTTCTGAAAGTTTTTCTTTGGAAAAAAGAGGTAGAATTTTAGGGATCAGAGCTGCCACCCTGACGCAACTTGGCAATCACATTGATTGCAGTAACTTCAGGCAGCAAGATTCCTGCTCCCTGCTTCAGGTAGCAGGTTGACAAAGTGCGGACCTTAGGGTAGGGCTCTCATTTACATTAAGATAATTTTAAACCACTCCCAAAGGGCAACAAACAACATAAATGGTTTTTACGTGGGAGTAAAATACATGTGTACAAAGGATGGAACCAATGCCAATGCCATGCACAGAAAGCCACACATTTCTCATTGAGAATTTGGAATTACTTTGGTCTGTACCTTGCTTAAATTCTTCATAACAGGCATCTTGTTTTCAAAGGAACCATACACATACTTCTGCACAAGCTTTTACTTAGAGAGTGTATTTACTTGGGTTTTGCATCTTTGCTAATAGAGGGGAGCTGAAACAGTCACAGGCAGCTGGATGGTTCTCTGGATCAAACACTGTTCTGAAAATATTGAGGTCAAATGCCCGACAGGATATTGCTGGGCAACACAGCCAGAGACATGTTTAAAGACTCCAAAATACTGATTTCATACCAAATTTCCACATACTCTAAGTCTTTCAGTTTCCAAGGTTTCACACTTGTTTTACAAATCTGTATTTTCAAGAGCTTGAACACCTCAGTCATGCTCTGCTTTAAAATGAACTGTTAAACATGAATCCTAATTTATTCAGTTAGCTCAGTCTTCAGTTCACAGCATAGGCAAAGCTGACAGGACTGACTTCCCTGGCCTCTAATTCAGTGAAAACCTTCCAAGTATGAGCTTTGACTGTAAGACTATGAGCAGCCCCCTTAGCTCAATGGGATTTACAATCACCACATACACTTGTTTACTCACATCACTGAGGACATGTCCATTTACTCACTTCAAAAACCAGGGCCAGAATGCCCAGGTGAAGTGCAGCTAATACACTGGAATTAGGTTCTGGGTTATTACTCTGATCTTAATGACAGTTTCAGCAACACAAGTGTATAGTGGAAAAGTTAACAGAGACAAAAAAAATCCTGGGCCATCCAAAACCAGAAAACAGGTTTTTCCAATGAAGATGCTTGCTATGAAATTTAAGTGGGTTACATTTGCTTACTCACAAATCCTTTCCTTCAACAATCAAAACCTGGAAGAAAGCAGCTTTTTTCTTTGCCATTAAGTGAGGGTGGTTTGTCTTAGAAGCAAAATAAATTACACTGTGAAGAACAGTGCCTGACCACGAGCTGGCATAGCACCAGCTTTTAATGGTAGTCTGAATGGCTCACACGCTGTCCTTTCAAATCCAATGCTCTTGATACTCCTTTTGGAGTTTGTTCAGATTTCTTAAAAAAAAAGCCAAAACTCAACAAAAAAAAAGAAGGCTGATGGTTTATAAGTTTGCTGTCTGTGTCATCTCTACATGATTTGGGTGAGTAAGCCCCTCATTTCCAGTCCTTTTCACAAACTAAAAAACTCCCTCACAGAACATAGCTACATCTGGAGTGGAATTTGCAGTTTGATCAACTCTAGAGATCCAGAACAGGGAGGTCTGACAATGGCAAATTGACTTTCTGCTTGGGGTAACTTGAAGTTCAAATTAGCACTGAAAGCAGTTGAAGTAAGGTGCAGAAGCATGGTCTGGTAGTTAAAGCACAGGCCTGGAAGACACGGCTGCAACGTTCAGTTCCCAGCTTTACCGATGACTCACTAAACCTGATTCCACAAAACAGTTGCAAACACTTGGGATGTGGATAAAATTATTGTACTCCCTGAAGAACATCACCAGCTCTGAGCCTGGATGACTGACTCCCTTTAACTTCTCCATGCCTCAGCCTGTGGTGACTGCAGTAATTCATTTAATCTGTAATACAATTTGAGATCCCTGAATAAATATGCAATTCTCATAAATATTAATACTTTATTAAGTGAGTGCTTCTCGCTTGTAACTGACCTAGTAAGTTCCAAAATATGTGTTGCTGACATCAGTGAGGAAATTTTTAAATTTATATGAAAACCTGCTAGCAAGTGCTAAAGCTATGAAAAATCTGCCGCTTCACCCTTTTTACAGCAGATTTTACTATATGCTGAAAATTTACAAAATTTACAAAACCCTGAAACATCCATTTTCCACGCTGCACTTTTTCCTCAAAGAGCCTCAAACCTCATTCTACAACCCAAAGATACAGAAACAGTTCTGTCTCTCCAGACCACCAACAAATCTAATGAACAGCCAAATGTGCCAGCACCTCGCGCTCCGCCCAACACACCGACGTCCCAGGAATGAAACAGCAGATGAAGTACACTGACAGAGTCTTTCATTCCCCTCACTTCACGCAGGTTTCCAGAACAGCACAACACATTTGAGCAGCAGCTGGACGGTTGCTGGACACATAACTGCAGTTCATAAAATAGCATCTGACCTCCTGCACTCCTACCACTAGAATACTCTTAATTGGCAGCAGCCTGGGAATGGCTGGAGGTTCCTAAAATAGCCAGTTAATGAAGACTGACGTGTGCCAAACTAACAGCAAGGAGAGCAGTGAATACGGCAGCTAGAGCAGGATTAATGCCCTGCATATGTCCACGGCTGATGTCAAAGCTCCTGCACTTTTCCTGAGCTATATGACCTCCATAAAACTAAAACAAACAAACAAAAAACTTCCACACCATAAAGCCTATTTCCTAAACTACTTCTGTGACATTAACAGTTTATGTACAATGACTCGCTGGATGCAATGAAATCACTCAAAGGATCCGTGTGTTTACATAAGTCACTCTCCAAAGCACATTTATTGCCAGAGGTAACCAAGAACCTTTGTCTCAGGATCTCTTAGAACAAGAGGCAGCAGGTTTCAACAGCGCCAGTGCAATCTGCAATTGCAAAGGCACATAAATACATGAAAATGATAAAATAAAAATCAAGGGTCACACTGACATGCACTGCTCACAACTTCTCACTGACATTATTACTATTCAAGACATGACAGTGCACAAAAAGAAATACTTCACTTCAAAGTACTGTGAAGTGTGTTAGTTACAGACACAGTAGATGAAGAGAAAGGTCTCAGTTATTAATCAGAATCCATATTGAAGAAACAGTGGTTGTTAAGTAACTCCTCTGAATCCTAATCACAAGCAGGAAGATGCCAATTATTCTGACTCTGTTACTATTCATTAATATCATGCTGAAATAGGATTTACTTTTAGAAGCTGGGGAGGGGGTGTCAGGTAAACAAAGCTCCGTCACCGTAACAACACAACACCTACGTCCTTGCAGACTTGTCATTATTTCCATGTATCTCTGGCCTTAAGACAAATACAATCTGTATTGAAAAACGTGGAGTCTTCTTCACTAGAGACGTTTAAGACCTGCCTAGATGTGTTCCTGTGTGACTTGGTCTAGGTGATCCTGCTGTGGCAAGGGGATTGGACTAGATGATCTTTCGAGGGCCCTTCCAAACCCTAATGTTCTGCGATTCTATGAAATTAAAGAAATATTTTAATATCATTCCATAAATATTACTTTATGGAAGGCTTTCCCCTCCAAAATTGACCTGATGTTTTATTTAAGCAACACAGAGAAGTAAAAGATCTAAAGCTCCAAGCCAGTGATGACCAGAAACTGTTAGATGTGATTTTCAGTATAAGGATATTCTCTTACTGGCATAAGAAAAACAAGCATGAGCAGTAATAATGGTCAAGGTGTGTTAACACATTTTTGACTTTAAGCCTCTGCTGTTTGGGAAGGTAGCCAAAGTATAACTCTGCCTCTCGTCGTTGACAAAGCCTCCTATTACCTTTAATTAAATCTGTGACTATATGAGACCCTTTTCAGTAAGAAAAAGGAATTAAAAACCAATTTTCTAAAAGAACCACTTCTTTTTCTTACAAACAGTGTATTTTTAAAAAATAAAAATTTCTTAAAAAAAATAAAATAGCACAGTTAGCTGAGATAGTGCGTATGACATTTCCAGAATAAAACTAATCAGTGTTCCCACGTCCTCCATCATGCTGCTTTCTTTGCATTTTTTTCCCTAAGAGGCTTCCCAAGAAAGAGGAAAATCAGCTTAGAAAAAGGCAAAATGCCCTGAACATACCATGAGGGGGGGGAAAAAGCAGAAAGCCACATAACCAGCACTTGCTACACCTAATCTCCCCTTCCACACTACGAGTTACACCTCTCTGATAACACCACTGGACGTAGAAGGAACTTGAACTACAGAACACATGCGATGACAGCAAGTCTACCCAGGTCCTTCACAGTACAGAGGAAGTAGAGCAGACTGACAGCTACCAACACACTGGCATTCCCAGCTGCAGAGGAATTCCATGAAGAAATACAAGAAGAATGTAGCATTGTTGAGCTTCCTCATGATCTGAGGACCACCATTTGCCCAAACACATGACAGACAGCAGTCATGGCTGTGAGCTAACCACCTTAGAAGAGAAAGGACTTCAGTAACTCCTCTTCAAGAATGTGATAGTCAAATGAAACTGATGGAAGGTATTTCTTATCACTTTTTGGAAATGCAGCTGGCATGTACATGTAAACATCTGGAATCTTGTGGATTCCAGATCTTATCAACTTCCAACCAGAAAATGAGGTGGGGGAAATAAAAGTCAGGTTTCACACAAAAGAAAAATGACCCAAAAAGAATTAGAGAAAAACTCAAAAGAAAAACCAGAAGCCTACTTATTTCCTTCCTCTTAATGGTGTGATTTTTCTTACTGTTCCCCATCAGGATTAGGTTTTTCAGGGATTAGGGCTGAAAGAACTGAATCTGAATACTTTCACCCTCACTGGAGAAACTGGCAGGCTATCAGGAGGAAGGGAAGTCTTCAGGCAGCTTTCACCTTTATTATGGGATAATCAGGTCTACAAAGATCCCTCTACTTCCAAGAGTACCTAAGGGAACAGACAAGCTAAAGACTGAGAATGCTGTGCTATCTACATTTGTCTAAGAAGAGGTAAACTTGAGAAATCTAGTTCTAAAGCAGCAGCAAAGGCCACTGAAGAATCACAATACCTGTTCCTCTGCTATTGCTGATCCTCTAGAAGATAAAACAATAATTGCACAGGACTACAGTGCAGCCTCAAAGCCAGCATCTTTTCATGCCAAAATTGCTGGTTTTAGAGAAAAATATTCATCTGCAGGCCGATCACTAAGGGGAACGAGACAGAGTCTGGTGCTTCAGCCACGTCCTGGCAGAGATTTGCTCCTAGAAGCAGTAACAAGCAGTCGCTAAGTGACAAATATGCTCATGAGGATCAAATGTCAGATTCAAAGGGTGTGATACAAACCTGTCATCAGCTTTCAGTATGAAGTTCCCTAAGGCACGTTCTGAGGGAATCTTTTGAGCATTATTCACTGACTTTTTAACCAAAGTACTGCTCTGGGAAGCTTTAAATGGTGTATCAAACACAACTTGTACTCGCAAAACTTTCCTTCCTGAACAGCAACTACATTTCTGCATAATGGTGGATTAAAGATCAAGCTCATAGAAAGCGAACCTTTGAGATTTTAACATTAGGTGCCATTCCACTTTGTTAAAAGTGACAGAATAACTTAATGTTTACTTACTTATCTCTGTCATTAGCTTGCCTACTGCAGCTCATCAGTGTAGGATCTGGGAGCCTTTCTGCAGAACAAAACTGCTACAGGGAAGTGGACAGGAGAAATCAAAAACCTTTCTCCATTTTCAAGTTTCAGCTCTATCTACAGTAGAATCTTCTTGATTAGGGAACACTGAGAGGTCTAATGCATCTGCTTTGTTGGCAATGGCGGAAATACTTGAACAAAGAGCTTTACATATGATACTGAGCATGGCTGTTCTTTGTGTTTCTCCAAACTCCTTAAGCTTGGAAGTAACAAGTTACACATTCTGCTGCTATAACCTATCATTTGTCTGATAACTGCAGAAAACTAAACACATCAAGGTCTGTCTGATAACTGCAGAAAACTAAACACATCAAGTTTTATTCAAGCACAGTTACATAAAACTACAGTTTATCTAAGATCTTAGTACTTGGCAGCTGAACAGAGAATTCTTCCTCATACCCTTTTTTTGAGGTGGATAGGAAAGAGGATAAGTCAGAGAGTGATGGACGACACACTGACATTTATAATACATGAACCATGACTTGAAAATACAAGTACAAAAGTATTTCCTGTCTTGCAATCCTGACAAACTTAAGAATTTACTCATCAACTACATTTACTCTCAAAATTCAGCGATGCGATTCATTCTCAGTTATGACTTTTTTCCCTTTAATTGATTGTCAAGTTCTTTTACTTCCAGATATTATGCTAAATTATTATTTTAATTTTCTGAGAAACTTGTGACACTTTTATTTTTATCTTTAATGTAAAGCAAAGACAGCGTTTGTGCTACTTTACAGATACAATAAGCCCACATGAATGAAGAAGCTAAAAGTAAGTAACCAGAATCAAAAACTACTTGACTCAAAGGGTATGAACAATCTTCAGTTTTGCACTCTTAACACAAACATACAAATATAAACAGAACAACCTCAGTCATCATGACTGTGCTATGTCTGGCTGTGCTGATCTCACCAAACTTCACAGCAGCCCAACACTTCAGCGCTGTTTTTACCAGTGAATCCTAAACATGGCTTATTTTCTTCCTAGCAAGGCTGGTTACCTGAGTCCCTACAAGCACCTCTCACAGGAAAGGGGTTATCAGCGTAGTGCTGAAGATCTAACCATCACTCATATAAGCTGCATGGAGTTAAGAGACACATAAGCAGACACTCCATCACCTACCCAGGGAACTGAAATCCAGATTGTGACAGCATAGCCCTCTGGCACTCAGAACAGTCTCAAAGCAGCAGGAAACTGCATTAACATACTTTGTGAGCCAAACGTTGTGTCAGGTGTTGCCTAAAATTTAATAATCTAGATTTGCACATCTTGCTTCCTTGAGGAACCATCCACCACGTTTTCAAATGATTTGACAGTCCACCTCAATATTCAGTCCAATATATATAACATAATCAAATTACCAATCTACTCTCTGGAGTGACTAAGCTTATCTAACAGAAGCCTGCAATGATTTACAAATTCTAAGACATGATGTGGAAAGGCTACTAACAGACCAACCCTGAAAAATGGGTTTTCCTGAAGATAAGGAGATTGAGATGCAAGTCTCCACCCCTTCTCTGTACTGGCAACTCATCCTTGAGCACTGGATCCAAAAGATGCAGACTTCTGTCTAGATAGATAATACATCAATCTAATAAGCAACAGTGATAAAAACTAACTTGTTTCATTACCAAATTAATATATGTTTTTGTGAAGCTTAACACACATCCTATCACCATGTCCAGGCTATTTCTGGCCAGCTCGAATTGTCAGAGCAGATGATCCACTGGTCAGAAGGACATACAGGAGAGCCACAATTAGCCCCCACACTCGGATTCCTCAATTACCAGTGAAGTTACTGTCAGGGCAATAAAGGAAACTGTTCAGATTTCACGTGTCTCATCTTTCAGGCACACATGCACATGCATAATGCAGTCAGCATAACTCACACCAGCAAAGCTGCACAAACACTTGAGCAATTCCGGGATCAAGCCGTAGTTAGCAACCTGACAAGATGAGATTCTATGTACTAATTTTTAACATTCCCCCCTCCATTCCACTTCTCTGCTGTAAGCTACATTATTTAAAGTATAAAAGGATCTCTCCCTCAACAGCCCATCACGACAAGGACCTGTTTTAAGCAATGAGATTCTTCAAACAGCTAAAACTGGCTTTTTTTCAGGAGTTTGGTAGGTTTTGATTTTTGAAATCAAACAATTAGGTTACTACCAGAAGTTCTGTGCACACAGGAAGGCAGCACCAGGTCATTTAATTATTTCTCTGCCAGAGGTCTTTTAAGGTGACTCTTGGAATGTCTGAACGTCTCCATTTGAGAAAGAATTGATTAAGACAAAGTCATTAACAAGTGAATGTGTAACAGCAGGAAGAACCTTGGCAGGTCTGCAATGATCATTCAAGCACTAAAAAGGGCTTAAAAGAGTATTTTTAAACAGGTAAGCAAAACCTTTAGACTTTTTAAAAAACAGTCAATTTTTTATTTCTTTTTTCCAACCTAAAAATTGTTAAATAAAAACTTCTTAAAAAGTCAGGCCTCTACATCCACACAAATTACCAAGTATGCGACATTATTTCATGCATTACCCTACATGTTCTGAAATTCTCCTATGTGTGCATGACTAGGTAATGATTTTTTCTGGAATTTACTCAGGACAGTCTGTGTTTTATTTCCTTAAATGTTCCGATGAATTAAAGAACCAAGAAAAAGAAAAGTGTTCCAAGACAGCAAAACCACCAGGCTTACATCCATGAAGGTATTTAAACACCTAGTTCTCATTCAAACATGAGCTGCTGAAACACACAAAGCATGTAGATTTCAGGGATCAGTGGAAAAAGGACTACGAGCAACTTCCAGTGAATACAACACTTTTATAAACATTCCAAAGCTGTTCCACTGACTTTCATACAACTATGAATTAAAGTGGGCTGCTTTATTGAAATCCTAACTCTTAAGCGTAGCCTTAATTTTTTAGGCTAGAGAAATGGTGCAGTCCAGCTCCCACATCGGTGACAACGTAGCCTGGGCTACTGGTCATGAGAAATCCAGAAAAAAACGCTGGATGTTAAAAAAAAATTGTGGGAATTTGACAACAGGCGAGTTTGAGTCAGAAAGGGAGGTCACGCAAAGGGGATGCAACTTTCCTGTCCAGGCTTCCATCAGCGTGTGAGAAGTGTACCATGAGATACTTGAAAAGACACGAGCATATCGGGAGAACAAAGGCTTTGCTTCATTTGCAAGGACTGCAAATGAAGAGACTCAGAATTTACTGAGGCAAAACAGACACATTACATACAATGTCTCTTCTTTCGTGCCTAAAACGTAGCCTAAAACCTCCACCTGAAGAAACCTGCTCAACTCCTCTCCAGTCTGCCTCAGCAGCATCAGGAGATGAAGGATTCCATTCCGTGTTGTGAACCACAAGCCACTGCAGCTCAGGTCAGAAAGAGAGACCTTCATTCTGCGTTGCAATTTCCTGGTAATCAGTGCTTTTCCCTTCTTTGTTTTAAGCTTTCCTATTTGAAATGGGGACAGGTAGTGGGTGTGCTATGCGTAGGAACCATGCAGGGTATCCACCCATTAGTGAAGAGGCTTTTCATCAAGAACAAATTGTCATCACTGCCATATTTTGAAAGATACTCCCTTTCCACCCTAACAGCTTCCTTTGCAGACAATGGGCATTTTTATTATTTTTTTTAAAAAGACATCTCTCAAATACATTAAAAACTGCCAGTCTTAACTGCCCATGCAGATGCTCCAGGATATGGTGGATGATACTGCTTGTTACCACATCTCTCCAGATGATTGCCAGTCAACCTATCTACCAGCATAACGTGCAACCACCTATTTTAGGAAGATGTATTACTGTCTCTTGACACACAGAGGCAGCATGTATAAAGGTTAGAGAGGGAGGCTGAAAGTCACCACTGCTTGGCTCCACTGGTAGCTGTCTTGCTGCCTCTTCAGTGGTAGCTGGGTCAGGTATTTAAACTAGTGGTTTTAAATTGTGGTTGGTGGAACACCAGTTGCAATAGGAACATTTGCTGGTTGATGTTCTGAGAAATTGGTTGGCCACATACTGCTGGCTGTCCTTGTTCCCGCACATGTACGTGGGATTTATTGCCAAAGAAAAGGCAAAAGGGATCAGATACTTTCCTAATTATACCACATAAACAGCCACTATTGTTGTTTGAAAGGATGTCATGAAATGGCAAATGGTTAGTGCCTCAAATATGAGACTTGTGAACTAATATGTTCTGTCATCAGGGAAAAGATCACAATTCTTCCTCTAAAATATTCCAAGCTTCAATTTATTTGTACAGAAAAAAAAGGGTACATTTGTGACACGCCTAATGGGAAGCCATCACTCTTAATTGAGTTCTGCTTTCTCTATCCTTTGAAAACCACAGGGCTTGCGAAAAGAAAACAAGTGTTTTGTGACCATAAATGCCTTCCAAAAGCTGAACTGGGAAATAAAGCAAAGATTCAAGTAGGATTCTGCTGAGCTGATGTTACACAAGGGCTCATCTGTGCTGATGTGTATCAGCAGTGCTCTATCGATTACATTGATTTTACCCAGCTAAAGGTTTGACCCACAGTCTCTGAGGAAGAGCTAGAGCTAAACAACCTCTAACTAAAACCAAACAACAACTATCAAAGCAATAACTATCTTTAAGAAAATAAGCAGGATCAAAATCAGTGACCGTGCAATAACAGCAGGACAGCGATGAACAACAAACGTACATAAACCCATACAGGCAGACCCACATCAGAAAAAGCTCCAAAGGGGAAGAAAATACAGTATGCTGAGAAAAGCACCAGAAAACTCCAGGGGACCAGGAAGAAGAGGGAAGAGAGAAGGTTAAAAGAAGAAAATGGCTAATAAACGATTCCAAACTAAAACAATTTGACGCTGAAGTACAGCACAGACTCTGTTTCTCATTAAGACCAAGAAACCAAGACTAAGAACCACAGCCTTCAAAACCCCTTTTGATACATATTTTAAGTACTGAAATTATTTCCCATTTATCAAACTTTCTGACACTGTGAAGAACAGTCTTCAAAGTTTAGAGACACATCCATAACCCTTTTAGGGCTATAACCTAAGTAGCATCCCTGCCTGCATAAATCGCTCTGCCAAACACCACTTACACCTTCGGGGGTTCAGCCAGTCCATGCCAATGCTCAGGACTTGTCCGAGTTCAGGTTCAAGACTCTCAGTGCTCTCTTAGCAACACTAGCCTCTAGCTTAGCTATTACTTCAACTACTAGTGTCTAATTGTGGCCTGAGGAGCTGGTTGAATATGAAGCGATTTGGAGACTGTTTTTCGTCTCAGGCCAGTTTGCTTACACCAACAGCACAGATATGACAGGAATGTGGCTTTGCACTCACATGTAAATTGTTGCCCTTGCTACAATCCATGCTGTTACCCTGCAAATAGATCCCAAACAATCCTGCTCAAAAACCCGTGGATCCACGACCTATACTCTATTCACAGTTAATATCTCTAATGCAACAGAATCGCTTAAAACACATCCGTACATAAAATCGTTTTCTGTTAAGACAGCAGCACGTATCTCTGCTCTGAGCTGAATAACTGATTACACCCAAGCTCAGTCAAACCCCTTCACACAAAAAGGCCCATCAGTAATATTGGTCTGTATTCTGTGCTCTGTCAGCACGAAATGACACTGCCAGGCACATTTGCTGACCATACAAAATGCATCTTCAAAAATACTGAGATGAAATAGATTATCAAAGAAGCCTAATGTTCAAACATAAACTACTCCCTGCTGTTTCTTCTCACTGGGCTTTGGTCAAATTTTACTGTAACTGTCTTCCAGAACAACGCTCTTTAGTGGGCTGTGTGGACAGAGGGGATGTCCTGGCAGCTCAGAGCAATGCCTCAATGCCTCCTGTTACCTCTCCAGCAGCAGCAACTGAAGGAGCTCTTTAGGAAGAGCACGAAAGCATGCTGGATCAGGAATGTTACAAGGTGTGCCTCTGGCAAGCCCCATTAGCTCTTGTTCACAGATCCGTTCTGGTTAGCACTATCCCTTTCTTCAGGTGAAAATACCAGCATGGCACAGAGCATGTGCACATGTGTCTCATGATACAGGCATACTAAGGTTTTATGCAGCAACAACATGAAGTAAACTTCTTTCAGAAACCTCCTAGGTTGGCTCTGCTTCACTGTCAGAAGATTATAATTACATATATAGCATTACCACGCTACAGTACTGTCTATCAACTCATGGGTCTACTGCCACCTGACCAAGATTACTGGCACAAAGAAGAGCAACCGCATTAAAGCCACTCTATCAATCATCTCCATTTTAAGGGGTCTCCGAGAACAGTCTTTAACACTCTCACAGGGCAGTGATGCTGTATATTCTGCCCAAGAGTCAGATATTGAGGCATTACCGTTAAAGATCATAGGAGCTCTAAAGGCGCTGTTCCGGTCTATGGTCTCGGTGATCTGGCATTAGAGAGTTCCCAGACAGGCCTTAATATGAGCCTTTAATGAGCAAGTCACAGGTTGTTGTGTCACATCCTACTCGGGGACACTTTAATTCACGGATCACTTAAGTGAAAGGCAGTAAAGGCAACTCTTCAGAACTTCTATCAACCAGCCATCCATGCAAAAATGCCAGCTCCTTTAACCCTTACAGGAAAACTGCAGATCCTCCCTGTTCTTGCTATTCTTTCTCCACTGGCAGAAAGTAATCCACATTACAAATGAAGCTTCTCTTCCCTCATCCTACTTCAACCACCAATAGATGACAAGAATGTAAAAATGTCATTAATAACTAGTTTGCTCACTGTAATTAACACCTTCTCAGTCTTCTTACCAGGGAGAAATTGGCACACTTAAATACAGCTCCTCAAGGTGTTGTTTACTTAAAAGAAAACATTAAAGCTTTATGTGAAAGAAAATGATCTGTTATCTCTCATGGCTTTCAAATACATTTACAGCAGTGACTTTTCAGCCTACATTTAAGGAAAAAAAAAAAGGCAAAACAGGAAAACCTTTTAAAACAATCCATTAGAACTTTAAAGTATTATCTACCACTTTGCCACCTTCTTCCTATTGAAACTGCCAACAAGAAATTAACAAGATTGTTTTGTGACTGGTTTATTTGTTTACTTTCCTCTGTTGATGAGAAAAAGCAGCAACCATTCCTGAGCATTTTTAATGTCTCACAAGCACAGTGTCAGCCTGCAGGGGTTTCACATCTCCCCAGCCAGGTACAGCGGCCCCTTCAGAGAGATGGCACACTCAGACTATATTTATAGGGATTAGAATTGCTCTTGGGATGTGAAAATTACAATAATGGGTGGAATCTGATTCTCTCCCACTGAGACAGTAAGTCTCCACCACTGTGGGGATCCTCACTCGATCCCCATATAGGATTGGGAGAGCATAAGTAGACTGGTTACACCAAAGAACAAGTTCCTGACTGCACGTCACATTTCCCCCTGTGCTGTGATTACAGATTAGTTTTGTTTACAGACAAAGGGAAAATGAAGAAGTCAAAGAGAAAACACTATTGATCTCCATCCAACATGGCTACACCAGAGGGATGCCACTGGAGGCTGGTGTCGGACTCTCATTCATCACAGCAGGGGGGAGACAGAATTTCCTTATTTTAAGGGTTTCTTAAGTTCAGTAAACTTCTCCCTGTTAAGCTGGAATTAGCATCTCCTGTTGTCACAGGGAATACATCTGCCACCTGTTGAGATCCATCTCTGCTCTAACACCATGGGTATGATGAACTTCACATGTTCAGTTACTTACAGAGCTTGCCTAAACCCAGGACAGGCATCACTTGAACATTTAAGAAGAAATAATCAGATAGGAAGATGATGGCCCCCTACATCTAAGCCTCCACTAACACAACTAAAACATCAAGCCATCCAAAATCATGTACACAGTTTGCCCATGGCTTGAGCAGAAGTGTTTATAAGTCACGGACAGCCTAAGCTGGCAAACCAGGGAGCCTGGGGCAAAGCTGCTAATTTCTTCCTTCACTGCTGGTCACCAGAATGTGAAAAGGACGTTTTAACAAGTCTGTTTTTCTTCTTATTATTTCCATTCTGTTCTTGCTGTATAAGAGAATAGCTTTTTAAGAGAGAGAAGTCTGTTTATATAAATCCAGAAGATAAATCCCCTGAGTTTATTGTAATTTCAAATGTTGTTTTTAAAGTAGCGGACTTTGAAAAGAAAACACCACCTTCCTCTGGTTGTACACAAAATAAAGGACAAATAATTTTTCACACTATTCACACAACTAGCGCAATTCCACACTAGTAACAATAACAATGAAAGCTCAACAACTGCCCCCACCCTTACTGCTGCACAATTACAAGTGACGGGCGTTTGGTTGCTATTGCAGCCACCAGTCAAACATCACAATGAGTTTCCCCCACTTCATGGGTTAAAAGGGCTTATAAACTAGAAAACTCTGCAGAATACAAAGTGCATTAAAAAAATCAATATCTATTTAGATATCCTCTTAAGGAAGCTTACTTTTGATTAATTTTCTGGACTCTTGAGAAATCTGGTAACAGGAACAGAGAAAGAACACTTGTATTTATAAATTGGTTTGTCTAACAAGTTTGAAGATTTTCTTTTTTTTCAGCTCTCATTTTGCATTTAAGTGCTTCTCCTCCTTTGCAGAAAATACTCTGCCATATGTTGCTGTAAAAGGTGCTCTTTTGAAAGCCAGAAAAAAAAAAAAAATCATCTCCTCTTCAGGGAGTGGATTAGCTCTTACAGACTACCCTTTCTTGTAAAGATAGCAGAGACACTGTCATGTTCTCAGCCTGGCAATAACTACATCAATGTAGTTTATAATCTTGCTATGGGAATGGTGCATACAGACACGAGACTTCTCAGGAGCCTAAGGATCTCTCAAGTTCACTGTGAAATTCACCAAAATAAAAACCACTGACTTTAACAAAACAGTGATGAAGATTTTCAACACTAACTCAAAAATTTCCCTAGCCAAGCAACACAGCTTAGAGGAACTGGGAAAGAGAGCAGCTAA
The DNA here is from genome assembly GCA_013400115.1 of Rhinopomastus cyanomelas. NCBI lineage: Eukaryota > Metazoa > Chordata > Aves > Bucerotiformes > Rhinopomastidae > Rhinopomastus > Rhinopomastus cyanomelas. Next base: position 254,973 of record VXBP01006376.1, on the reverse strand, counting down.
TGAACCAGTGTCCAAGAAATTCTTACCAATACAAAGGAAACCACAAACCTGTTAAACATCCAGGCATGATGTTTTGCTTCCTGAACCTAGAATAGATGGAATGCTGTCCCATATTACATTAGCATCATGATTGGCACCTGGTTGGCTCAGTGATTAGAGCATGTGACTCTGAATTCCTGGGGTCATGGGTTCAAGCCCCATGTAGGACATCTTGAGACAGTACTGCAGGCTTACCCTGCTCCAGCAGGAGGGTGTTGGACTTAGATAATCTTTTGAGGTCCCTTCCAACCTCTAATATTGTGTGACACTGTGATTCAGTTCATCCACATCGGAGAGGCAGCATTAATTTTCAGTCCTTAGTTCTCAAATCAAATATGTGTCCTAAGACCACTAACAACAAATCTGAGATTCTCCCCCTTCCTAGTGATTCTATAGTGGTTAATACTTAAACAGTATAGTTAGCTTTAGTCAGAATGCTTCACAGCCTGTAAGTTCTTTCAAGTACCTGACTGCTAAATTTTCCTATGCATTGTCTGTATAATACCCTCTTTCTCCCTTAGGCATTCATCAACACACAAATGCATTTCTACCCTATATAACCACAGCAGATGGGGACAACATATTGATATACAGCACTACTTTAGGCCAAGATATGAATATTACATTAGCTGACTTATCACTATAGGGTTCTGACCTTCAAATATCCAATTTTAAATTCATTAACTTTCAAAGTATTAAACTTTTCTCTATTATATCACAGAAATCAACACTGTGATGTTAAGTTTTCCTGACAATGTCCAAGTCAAAACAAACTATGACATATTAGTAGAACTCATAAAAATATGTACTATCAAAAATTTCAAAGGACTCTGTAGCTTGTGATCAGGATTTGACCCTGAGACAAAGGTTAGGTGTGTTATCAGTTTCTGCTCTACCTACCCTACACCTGGCTATTTTGTATTTCTGAACTACTATGCATGAACTTAAAATGAAAAAGCCAAAGCAATGTAAGAGCTCCCTCAGAACAAACCCAACTGCTTGCAAAGAAGCAGCAGGGAAAAATACTCAACTAGGCTGTCAGTAACATAGTAGTTAAAGCAGCAGCAGCATCACTACTTAATGCAGGGGGATCTGCCATTATTTTACTTAAACACAGCCCCACACCTTCTCAAGCCCTCCTACCCATGGAGCTACTTGTTTGGCAATAGCAGGCTACCACAGCAACATGCAGACATCCTAGAAGGCTATGAATGTTTAGATGCCAATAAGAGAGACCTGTCTGTCAGGCTCATAAACAAAAAACGTATGCAACAACCACAGGGAACATTCTGACAGAACCACACAAAATTTTTGCTTCTGTTTCACTTACGTATGTTACAGGGAATACACCACAACTCCTCTTGACAGCTTCTCCCTCCATTCACTAAACAGTGCCCGAAAAGACAGAAATATATCCACATGGGAACAGGAGCCATTATTTTATCAAATCGATTTCTGCTGAAACCTTTGAGCTCTAAACAAGTCTTCACTGAAGTCCTATTGGCATCTAGGTTAACAATTATCTTTTTACAAGTTCAGAAGACATAATGAAAGTAATGGCACCCTCAGTTAACAGAAAGCTAATTGATGCAAGAAAGGTAGGTACTGGGATGTTACTATTAAAAACAAATCAGTCAATCAGTCTAACTTTGTTCCAAATAACAGCAAAAGAAAAGAGACTTTCCAGGATTGCCTTCTAAGGAAGGTACTGCATGCCACAGCAATGGGAAATGTCACAATCCTAGACAGCCCAGTGGAAAAAGGAACCAAAACCAATGGAAATGCCAGTCTGTTGCAATCATTAAAACAGAGAACGTGAGCCCAGGAGGGGCATTGCCCATTAAGAAATCAGGCTGACAGCATGACAGAGATCTAGTTGTCAGTTTCAGGTGGGTGGCCATTTTAATCAACCTGTTGAGCATGTATTTTGCATTTCTATATTAGAAAGAGGAATTCTTCTTTACTCCTTTCTTACAAGCTTTTTTAATTGAGACACTGCCTCCTCTGCCATGTCTTCTCTTAAGAGTTAGAAGTCAGAATTACAGGAATCTAGGCTAAAAAAAAAAAATAAACTCAATGCTTTTCCATAAGCACAGGAACTTCATCTCAACTCAGAAAATAACAGCAATTCTTGAACTTCAGCTTATGGCAATATAAATTTCTTGCTCAGCTGAAGATTTATCAGCTCTTTAAACTACAAAACTGTCTTCCTCAATTCAATTCGCTCTTTTTCAGAATCTTCCTCAGACAACACAGCTTCTTCCAATTTTTATAACCTTTTTCTGAGGGGTCTTAATTTATGACAAGAAAAACGCTGTCTGTTAAATAGCATCATTAGACTCACATGATTTCTTAAGGTGCATACGAAGTATTTGGTCTCCTGCTTGCTAAATGATCCTTACAGTACAAAAGAAAGTGGTATAAACAGCTGCTGTATTTTGTGCTCTGATAACTGAGGAAAAACAGCCCTCAATGAAGAAGTCATCCTTCGCTTAGGGGAAAGTAAATGGGCAAGTTAAGAATTACATGAATATATTTAGCAGTTTGGGGACTGACTGCTTCCCCAATGTGCATGTGGTCCGAAGGTGGATATTCCAGTTGATGTTTTTACAAGCAGAGCTCTGCCTTTTCTTAGAGACTAATGTAAGATTAGTCTGTTCACCTGCTTTGTTTCATTGCTCACAAATACTCAGTAAATCAAGAAAGAGGCAGCAGAATGAGGAAACAGAGATTCAGACTTCTTTTGGCTTCTTTATTTGGGTGTAAGAAGTGTTCACAGCAATCCCAAAACATTCATCAGGCCACAAAGTCACAGAACATGGGACAACAGCCAGGTAACAGACAACTAGCAAACAGCTATGTGATGCCCATGTCTCCACATGTCTCTACATCTAAAGCCAGTGAGCGAACAGGAGGTGAGAAGTGGGAGCACAGAGGAAGGAACAACATGAAGCCAAACCATTACTTCCTTAGATTAAAGGTGACAGGCAGTGAAGAAAACACAGTATTCTTCTATCTTTTCTTCTATCTTTTCCAAGCACAGGGGCACACAAAAAATTAAGGGGATAGACCCAAACTTACCTGCAATATCCTACTGCCAAGGAAGGATACTTCTCAGACACCTAAATCTTTTTTGGGGGCATGCTTTGGGTCTGATCCAAAAGCCTGACACAGGCACTAGAAATGGTTATTGGATTAAATTCTTAGACAGCACAGAAAATAGCAGGCTAAAGAATCTTAGCAGACTTTCCAAGAGCATTCATTCATCTCTGGCTTGGGAAAAGCTTGTGAGGTGTCAGACTGAAGGAGAATTTTGCCAGGAAAATCTGGGTTTGAACCACATGAGCAGCTGCCTGTAACAGAATTGCCCAGAGAGGTATCAAACAGGTGCTATAACAAAAAAGAGACAAGAAAACCAAATAATAAAACAAAATCACTTTGAGCCCTGTAAGTAAGTTTCTCCATGATGAATAACAAATCAACAACTCAGAAGAACTTCTGAAAGGCATAAATGTCAATTCAGCACCCTACTCAGGCTGACCTTTACAAAAGAGTTTTTCATTTTCACAACCATTTTCTATAGGAACAGAAGACTCCTTTGAAAACCTCCTCCTGGAGACTGCTAGAGAAGCATGAGCCCTGCAAAAAGAATGAGATAGCCTAATAACCCTAGTAGAATTGAATTTCCAGATCAGCACAGTTCCTTGCAAACTCTGCTGGCGATTTGGGCAGGGGAGAAGCAAGTCTCCCCCTTCACATCTTTTGCTGTCCCAGTGTCTGCCCCATCTCAGCACGGTCAAGCAAAGTTACATCCCTGGAAGAATCTGCTCCAGTGAGTCATGTTTCACCACAATTGCTAGCAAAGGGTGAAACAATGACAGCTTTCAACATTCCCATGGCAACAGCTCCTTCTCTCTGCAAACTCCACTGGCAGCTTTAGCACCGCACAAAGTAGCAGCAGACAGAGGCGATTTGAAGCCTCTCGTGAGGTAGCATTACTTTTATTCCACAAAAAAAATTCAGAAGCACCAACTGCTGACCACAGCTGGGGACGTAACCATAAACTGAGGTGCCTAACTGTTGCACTCCAGTTTGGAGGACACTCCTGTGTTCCTATCTTTGCAATAACGGGCTTATCTAAAATGCTGGAAATTGGGTTTTTAAGGTCAGTAGGAGACCTTTAAAAGCTCTTCAAATAGAACCAAGGTCACGACTACTTGTGGTCACTGACGTTACAGCAATTTTTGTAACTACAGGGACATTAATCTCAGGAGCCTGACAATTTCAATTTTAGTAATGACATTCTGTCCACCTGAAACTTTTAGCAAAGTACTGATCTGCTGTGCTCTGTTGTTAAGTGTTGTTAAGCAGTTGCTTCACTTCACTGTGGAGCTGACTGACCAAATTTCAGCTACGCATGGAGTAAACTCTGTATATTGTAGCATTATCACTCTTGGAATAATGATCATAGACAGTTGGAAAGTAGTAATCTAATACCAGCTTTTCCCTTAAAGCAGCAACATTTTGTAAAAGCAGCAAGTTATTTCTCCCCCCAGGGAGGAATATAATGCAAATATTAATTATACCATGCTTAATTTAATTTTAAAATAGAAAAGATCCACTGCAAAACGCCCACTCCATCAGTATTGATGTTACTTGGGGAGAATCAATGACTTTTTTGGAAGAAATTTGAAGAGGATTACAACAGGATTGTTATGTATTTCATGCATAGGTGGATGTCAGTACTCTGCCATTATTAAGAGCATACATGCATTCACGTTGATAGTTTTACAGTGTTATTGACATGAATTCAATTTTGTGATTGCTTAAGTGACTGCAAAAATTGAGCTCATGAATTTATTCTGTGTAGGTAGGATTCAGACCAACATTCATGGACATTTTTCAAAATGTACGTGTCTCTGCTGTGTAGCAAGACACACCCAAGACATACTTGGTTGACAAAGACCCGTGTCCTCAGCACATCTAACAGCATCAGCATGGGTATCTAATCTCTCTATCATACCAAATATTTTCTTCTTTGAAGTGATAAAAATCCAACTGCCAAGCACTGCTTGATCTGACGTAATGCCTGGGGAAAGCTCATCAAAAGGAAGTCTTATAGGTCCCCTCTACTTAAATCCACCCAACCGAAAAAGCACGTTAGAATTTTTATCAAGTAAAAGAGACTCTGCTGTCACAGCCCAGTGCTAATTGGCACAAAGGTCTGAGAACACCTTAGTTTTACTGAACTGCTTTGATTTCAAGACTTCTGAGCTGAATTTTCTTGCTTCTTTATAATCCTGTCTTAACTATCAGTGAGTTTGAAGTGAGAGAGGAGCTTAGACAGATCTAAATCAGTGTTCATTCATGCCAGACTGTTGCATTTTCATCTGGAACAGGGTTTGAAAATAACTCAGACTGAGGGCTGAAGTAGCAATGGGAGCACAGGGAATGCTAATCCCCTGTCTGGTTCTTCTAGGAGCAACAGGTGATGAGTAGTTATTGGCCACAGAGTGAACCACCTCTTACACTCCTCTCTGACTCTTCCAGAATCACAGAATATTTTGGATTGGAAGGGACCGTGAAAGATCATCTAGCAGGATCATCTAGACCAAGTCACACAGGAACATATCCAGGCAGCTTTTAAAGGTCTCCAGTGAAGGAGACTCCACAACCACCCTGGGCAGCCTGTTCCAGTGCTCCGTCACCCTCACTGTGAAGAAGTTCCTTCTCACATTCATATGGAACCTCCTATGTTCCAGCTTACACATATTGTCCCTTCTCCTATCACTAGAAGACACTGAGAATAGCCCAGCTCCATTCTCCTGACACCCACCCCTCACGCATTTATAAACATTAATGAGGTCACCCCTCAGTCTCCTCCAAGCTAAAGAGACCAGCTCCCTCAGCCTCTACTCATAAGAGAGATGTTCTACTTCCTTCATCATCTTCGTTGCCCTTCGCTGGACTCTCTCCAGCAGCTCCATGTCCTTCTTGAACTGAGGGGCCCAGAACTGGACACAATACTCCAGGTGTGGTCTCACTAGGGCAGAGTAGAGGGGGAGAAGAACCCCTCTTGATCTGCTAACAAACCTCCTTCTGATCCATCCCAGGATACTGTTGGACCTCTTGGCCACAAGGGCACATTACTGGCTCCTGGTCATCCTGCTGTCCAGCAAGGCCCCCAGGTCTCTTTTGCCTACACTGCTCTCCAACAGGTCAGTCCCCAACCTACACTGGTACATAGGACTGTTCTTGCCCAGATGCCAGACTCTACACTTGCCCTTGTTATAGTTCATTCAACTTCTCCCTGCCCAGCTCTGCAGCCTGTCCAGGTCTTGCTGAATGGCAGCACAGTCTGCTGGGGTGTCGGTCACACCTCCCAGCTTTGTGTCATCAGCAAACTTGCTGACAGTGCTCTCTAATCCCTCATACAATTATTAATGAATAGATTTAATGGTACTGGACCCAGTACCAAACCTTGGGGGACTCCACTAGATACAGGTCTCCAGCTATACTCTGTGCTATTGACCACTACTCTCTGGCTTCTATTCTGTAGCCAGTTTACGATCCTCCTCACTACCCAATCATCTACATCACACTGCCTCAGTTTGGCTGTGAGGATGCTGTGGCAGACCATGTCAAATGCTTTATTGAAGTCAAGATAAACCACATGCACCACTCTGCCATCATCTATCCACATGGTTATGCCTTCATACAGGACTATCAGTTTGGTCAAGCATGACTTCCCTTTGCTCTCTAGAACTATCTGAAAGGACATTGTAGAGATATTAGTGCTGGTCTCTTCTCACAGATGACAGAACCAGCGGGAAGGGCTTCAAGTTCCAACAGGGGAGGTTTAGATTGGACATCAGGAAAAAATTCTTCACTGAAAGAGTGGTCAGGCACTGGAATGGGCTGCCCAAGGTGGTGGTTGAGTCCCCATCCCTGGATGAGTTTAATAGTCACTTAGATGTGATGTTGCGGGATCTGGTTTAGGGGTGAACTTGTAGACTAGGATTGATGGTCGGACTTGATGATCCCAAGGGTTTTTTCCAACCTGAAAGAGTCTATGATTCTGCCAATTCCTGCCCCAGAACCCTTCCAGAGAAAGCAAAAAAATCAAATCTCATCCCTTCTTCTCTCCCTCTGGGTTTTTACAGAAGACATAATGACGGACAGTGTGCAACAACTCAGCCCTGTGCAGGACCATCTCCCAGGACACTTCTGAATTACTGTGTGAAGGAGGAACACTCGCAATTCAGCAGTGAAATTAACTACATACAGTAAAAGTTGCTGCTGCCCTGGTTTACTTCAATCCTGCAGTCTGGTTCCATGGCCCTTTATCTCACAGCTCTAGTCTTACAGCATGTCATGTACTTGTATTAAACACTCATTTGCTGCTTCAGTTCCCAGCCATGCCTGGGTACTTCAAAAGGCTGCACGTCCTCCATTTTCATCAGGTGAAAATATTATCACCAAGACTGTAGAATATATATCATCACAGGTCTCCACCTCCTATTTAAAAACAAAACCCAAGATGCCAAAGCAAGGGTATATACTATCCCAGCTGGGTGCTCTCTGATATTAAGCTACTTCAGAAGAGATGACGAGATCCAAAATTAACCTTGAACTACAATATGAACAGGAGGGAATGTCGCTGCTTAAGGACTGACAAATGTTTTGTACATCATCAGGAAAAGTGTCAGTGATGGATCAACACCGTATTTCACATGCAGTGCTCCGTTTCAAGAGCTATCTTGGGTTTTTTCTCTCACACCTTCAGACACATATAGATGTTTTATTGTAAAATTCCCCTCTGCAACTACAATTGAACTAATGCCAGTTCACCTGACGGTCACACCTACAATGAAACACCGCAAGATTCGCGCCATCCCCAAACCTAAGAATACAATCTGAAGCACCTGATGAAAAGAGTAGTGTCACATCTCGTACCGTTTACCATGGAGCTTTCTTTGTTTCAATTACTTTTCTTGCTTCTTATTTTCATAGAGCTGAGCAACATGTTTTTACTGACAAAAACCTAAGGTTCCAATTCTTCCAGCCTTACCAAATTAGAGCCACAAATTACAAAAGTGCCGGACAATGGTTTTGACAAGGTACCCAAACACTGCATTTTTCTCCACTAATACTTTTCTACCAATATTTTCTCAAACACTTATTTAAGCCATAAAGCCTTGCAAAGATTGCCCATATTTTACAGCGTACAGTACACAAACTTGAATCTTATTTTACCAATTTCTCTGTAAGCGCCTGAGCAGCCTCCAGTCTCTAGTAAATATTATATCTTGTCACAGATAACCAGCCATTCAACTAATTGCAGATTTCTATTAAGATTTCTCCTAAATTCTCCCTTACAGTAGCGTTTACTCATCCAAATTCATCTTCTTGAAAATAAAGTCCTACACTTTCCTGTATTATCAATTTCTGTAGGAGATACCGGTACCATTTTGGATTAAATAGGCAAAAAGCTTTAAGTCTGCAGAATGTATTCATGCTGTAGGTCTTTAAAGTGCCTTCTTAAGCCACTGAGGGAAAAAGTTTCAATCTATTCAAGTGCTATGAAATATGTATTCTTCTTTTCCATCACATGTCTGTGCTTTACTACCCATATTGAATAAAAAATCAACAGGGATCACTGAATACTATGAGAGAAATGAACTACCAAAGGAAGAATTTCATTTAAACCAGTTTATAATGCATTTCCTATATAAAAATTTGAATATTTAGCATTAAACACAGAAAATCTCACTTCATATTCATACAAGTTTGCTCTTGAGTCACCAGTACAACAAGTGATAAGGGGAGCACAAAACGACACAAACTCACTTTCATTGGTTACCAATCCAATGATTTCCACCTGCCACAGCCGTGTTACATTATACCTGTTTCAAGTCTATCAACACTAATTAATCTAACAGTACCCTTCTCCTGAATCCTCCTTCCAATATTTTAAAGGTAACTGTTATCTCATAAATCAAAATCCTTGACTGATAGTCCTGGTGGTCTGTACGTAATAAAATTCCGCTTACAGAAGTTGCCTGCGGGGGATGCTTCTTCCTTTATTTGTCCGTTTTGAAAGGGAAGAAGGACCGAGTTCCTGACAGTTCAGTCTGTGAGCCACTTAAGTCAACAGTCTAACAGTTTCCTATGAACCATGTTGAGTTTCACGTCAGGGTTTTGGGTTTTTTCCTATCTCCTCATACTGCAGGGAGAGAAATACTCCTGGAGCAACTCTTGACACAGTCCCACAGCCCAGCTCACCGCAAAACAATCTCTATCAGCATACTTTGACAGACTGCATAGGTTTAAATCACACCAGGAAGCAGTCAGGACAGGTGGCTGCAAAAAATAAAGGCTTCCAGGGAGCCAAAACCTGAATTTTTGGAATTGATTTTGTTTAACAAGTAAGCATTCGCTGTCAGCCCCCATGAAGGTAGCACGCTTGAGAAACACCTCTCCGAGGCACTGGCAGGACATGGCTAGACTGTCTCCATCCACTACTTTGGGTTCGAAACCATATAAAGATGGCATTTTTAGTGTCACTGGAAATAATTTTTCCTTTATTTGGAGAGATAATGTACTTCCACAAAGATAATGGGATCCAGTGTCTCAAAATTCAGCAATATATCCTTTTGTGAGAGCAAGTCCTGGGGACACAGGACACAATTATTCAAACAAGTGTTTTGCAGGATATACTGAAGAGCATAACTGGCTGGAAATCTCTGCCCTGTTATGGATATGCAAAGAAGAAAGATGTGTGGAGGCAAAAAAATCCTGAGGATTCTTTACATGAGATAATGAGACCCAAGTCTATCACCTCTAGCTAAATTCTGACCTACACTGAAAGCAGCAGAAAGCAGAACCGCCAAGTGATTGGAGATGGGGTTCACTCCAGGTGATTCTGCTAAGCACCCGCATCTCACAAGACACAAATAAGGCCTGGAAGGTCCATATAAAGTCTGACCTGTCTCTCTGCCAGATACAAAACCTCTCATTAGGACAGGGGCCTTCTGATAGGGCTATGCAGGTAGATAGATATGGACTGCACACATTGTACAGCAAAAGGATTCCCACACACACAGTTTTTCTTCTTCCAGATTTGGAAAAAATCCATCTTTTCACAAGAGCAAAAGCTAGAATGGGTGCTCTCTGCTTCGCAGCATCAGTGCTCTCCTACTATGGCTAGGTTCAGCCAGCAGCATATTATATTATTTATTCATGCAAACATTCCACTGCTAGGGGTCACAGAAGTCATGATCCTACAGAAATAATGAGTGTGCCCATACAGGGCCATCGGCATAGCGGGGTGTATTTGCTTTCCCCAGACAAGCTAGAGGATGTTAAGGCTTTTCCAGGGACAATAGGAAGGTTGAGGTTTTATTTTTTAAAAGCCTTCACTAATCAGAACTTCAGTGGTGGTTCAACAAACAGAGAGTTTCTCAGAGCCAAGCAGTGCCCCAAAACTGCTTTCAGCTAAAGGTATTAAAATTCAGTTATCTGCAAAACGAGGATAAATTATTCTAATCTGAACTTCTGCAAGGGAGCTACAAACTATTTTTGGGATGAGAATTAAACTCACAGAAAACTAACAAACACACCCTAAAGCTACTGTAGCGCCTTATAAAATACAGAGAGTTCTCAGGTGGAGAGAGACTTGGGGGTGTTAGTGGATAGCAAACTTAACATGAGTCAGCAGTGTGCCCAGGCGGCCAAGAGGGCCAGTGGCATCCTGGCCTGCATTAAGAATGGTGTGGCCAGCAGGTCAAGGGAGGTTATCCTTCCCTTGTATTTGGCACTGGTTAGACCACACCTGGAGTATTGTGTTCAGTTCTGGGCCCCTCAGTTTAAGAAAGATGTCGAGGTGCTGGAACGAGTCCAGAGGAGGGAAACTTGAATAGTAAAGGGGCTGGAAGATAAGCCCTATGAGGAGAGGCTGAGGGAGCTGGGTTTGTTTAGCCTGGAAAAGAGGAGGCTCAGGGGTGATCTTATCGCTGTCTATAACTATTTGAAGGGTGGTTGTAGTCAGGCAGAGGTCCGTCTTCTCTCCCTGGCCACTGGGGACAAGACAAGGGGTCATAGTCTTAAGCTCCATCAGGGGAGGTTTAGACTTGACATTAGGAAAAGATTTTTCACTGAAAGAGTGATCCAGTTTTGGAATGGGCTGCCCACAGAGGTGGTTGAGTCACCATCCCTGGAGGTGCTCAAGGTTAGGCTGGATTGGGTGCTGAGTAGCGTGATCTAGATGTTGGATGTTAGGATTACTGGGTTTATTTGGATTTAGGTTGGACTGGATGATCTTTGAGGTCTTTTCCAACCTTATCATTACTGTGATACAGTAACCAAGCAAAACTAGTCCTGTCCTGGATGCTGAACCATCCCACCGATTTGACACTCCAAGGCAGGTAACATGCTCCCACCTGCTCTGAGGCTTCAGCAAACACTACACTGTGAGAACGAGGCCTGCTCTAGCCTCCCTGATTAGAAAACAGGCGCGGCTGGACCAGACCAGCGTGTCACACCATGCACAAGCAGCCTCTGTCTTGAAAGGGATGAAGCACATCTACAAACTGGGATTTTGATTCTCATCTTATAGAATCATACAGCCATTAAGCTTGAAAGAGACCACCAAGATCATCAAGTCTCAGCTTCCTCAGTCTTCTGGATAGCTCAAGACAGAGAGTGGCTTTACTTTCTCCCTTACAATGACTGGGGACAACAACCTCCAATGTTACAAAGTGCTCCAAGTAAGGACATTGTAGACATTCCCTCGGTGAAACCAAAGTCAGCCGTAACAAATATACAAGCCACAGTGAGCTCAGCATCATTTTCATGTCTCAGATTCTACCTGGAAATCTGATGGTAAGAAACAAGTATTTTCCTACCGAATCAGCACACTGGAAATGGAAGTAATGGATTTACTAAAGATCTTTAAAACAGTGTTAGTGCTGTGTTCTGGGTTCATAAGGCCTGTACAATTTGGTACAAAATTAATCATCTAGGACTGTAGTAATAAAGTCTCGCTTGGAGGCTGCATCTCTGTTTGGCATAAGCCCAGGCGTGCACACTATGTTAGGCTGCTGAAGAGCCATGGGGAGGAAACAGAAATAGTCATCTCCCCTACCCAAGTGCCTCAGGTATTCTCTCCATCACTCCAAACAAGGAAACACAACATCTCCTATCAACTTTGTTAGATTTAGTGCCAGGTACAAGATAATTTTCTGTGCTACTGCAGTCATGCAGCAGCTCAGAGCATCATTACAATACCAGACCAAATTTCTTTCACAATTAGCTTTATTTGTTCTTAGTTCTTGTTCCCAAAAGGAACACTAAAACAGATAAAACTGGTCTAAAATGTAACATCAACTCTTATTGACTGAATAATTTTCTCATTGACAGGGAAAAGAATGCAAATAACAATGTTACACATTTAGCGACTGTTCTGTAAGATTTCTAGTAAATGCATATTGGTGCTGTTAATTGCCATTAATTCCAGCTTAGTTACAATTTCTGGTATAGGCAGCTATAGTACCTTTCACCAAAACCACATCAGACTCAGACATGCTCTATTTCCTATTAATGTCATCTCTTGTAGAGCTGGGGGCACGCACGGACTGAAGGCATCTGTTCCACACTGAACAGGGCACTGCATGCTTCTCCGGTTGAGACAGTCATGCACAGGGGTGGGTGGCCGAGGGACAAAAACTCATCACATTTCAGTCTCACTGTGCCTCTTCTCCCCTTTCAGCTCCACTGAGGATGCCAGACTACCCTTGCCTTTGCATTTTGGGAACATCGGGAGGATAAGACTGCTCTCAGTTATCATACTGGTACACTTGGAAGGAGAGGAGAGAGAAGTATTCATGCCTTCTTCCTTTCTTTTTCTCCTCATGAGCAGGACTAGACATGAACTAGTCCCAGTTCTACACAGTAATTTAAAATCAATATAATCACAGTGAACTTTGTCACCTCTGCTTCAGCTGAGTAGGTTTTTCATTTGGGTCCCTTGCCATTTTTCTCCCTGAAAATAAGTTCTTCAGTTTCTAGTCTGCTTTGAAATGAAATACAGTCATCCTTGGCCTCAACACAGCAAGTAAGCAGTCTCTCAAGTATTAAAAGACAGAGTAAACTTCCATCATCTGTACATCCCCACGTTAAAAAACAATTATTTCCATTAAATATTTAGGACTCAAATATTTATATCCAGCCAATTAAATTGAGCATTACTTAGCCTCAAGGGAATTCTTACCCTTGCTCAGCACTGGAGACAGTGCCAAAGTGCATTTCCTAAACTCACTAATAACACAGTGATACCTAGGGCTCTAAAGAAATCCATCCCACTGGATGCAAACACCTTGGAAGTATGCACACAAATCTAGTGGAAATGAATATACAAGATCTTATTGCTAGCCAACACAAAAAAAATTACCAAAAATGTTTATAGTGTAAGCTCCAAGAGACAGGAAAACAGGGTTGGGGGTAGGAAAGAAAGGTGAATGACGTAGAAACCTTATCATACAGAAGTACCTTCACTCTTGACTACCAGAAATTGGCAACTCTGACAGGCTACAGAGTAATGTCCCAGGAAATGAACAGTAAGTACTACAGCAGAAGATCCAACCACCAGACCACTGCTCTAGGTCCTACTGGAAGGTTTTACAGCTGGCATTTTGTACAGAATAAGCTACCAGCTAGACTTGTTAATCGTGTTATCATGTGCACTAATTCATATCTCTCTCCTACATCAAAACCTTTTTATTACAGAATTTCAAAAAGCAATACTTAAATTTTAAACTTTAATATGAACTTACATTTTAAAACATTAAATTATCCAGTGAAGCGGACGTGAATGTGAAAAAAGGCCATTTCCTCCATCATTTCATTAAATTTGAAAGTACTTATTTATTTTAATAAGTTGAGATGTCCATATGCCAGGAAATTAACATCAAAGAGTGTTAAATATGCCCAGTATCACTTAAAAGCTATGGAGTACTATGCGTTTTCAAAAATAGCATAACTCAGCAAAACTACCTTCCCAGCAGTTACTTTTTATTAGTTTCCAACAGTACTTTGGAGGAAAAAGTTGAAAAAGTTTACCATGCTCTGCACTCCACTTCATACACAGCTCACATGATGCAACGCTAAAGCACATGTCCAGGCACCACATCGTAATCACTTTCCCTAAATTAAAGTCTTTTGTTAAGAAGAAAACAGCTTGTTTTTTACCACATGGTCCTCCAAGAGTTTCTACACAGACCTGGCATGGACGGCCACAGACAGAAAGGTTGCAATGACTAAAACAGAGAGACATGGATTTGACAGATAGACCACTCACTGAGCAGTGAATTGGCTGGATGGTCATACTAACAAGGTTGTGATCAACAGCTCAATGTCCAAGTAGAAATCAGGCACAAATAGGGGCTATTTTAGGTCCACTGCTGTTTTAACATCTTTGTTGGCAGCACAGACAGTAGCATTAAGTGCACCCTCAGCAAGTTTTACAATGACAGCAAGCTCTGTGGCGTGATCAACATGCTGGAGGGAAAGGAGGCCATCCAGAGGGACCTTGACAGGCTTGAGAACTGGGACCTTGACAGGCCTGAGAACTGGGCCCATGTAAATTGTATGAGGATCAGAAACAGATTAACCTCCTTGCCCAAGTACATAAGAAAGCTGAAGGGGAACGTTTTACCTTTTGACAGGAAACTCCTCTGATAGAACAAGGAGCAATGGCTTCAGGAGAAGAGATTTAGATCTTAGGAGGAAAATTCTTCACTATAAGGGTGGTGAGGCACTGAATTTGTTCACCCAGGGAGGCTGTGGCTGCTGCATCCCCTGGAAGTGTTCAAGGCCAGGTTGGATGAGGCTCTGGGCAACCTGGTCTAGTGAGAGGTGTCCTCACTCATTGCAAAGGAGTTGGAAATAGATCATCTCTGTGGTCACTTCCAACCTACACCAATCTATGATTCTATGACTTAGATCGTTCCCTCTTAAGAGCTGTACTTCACACAAGAGGACAGAATTATCACTAATATTTTGATCTCCTGAACTACCCACACGTTCTCCAGACTTCAGAATACACCTGCTCAAATTTCAAGGACCTGCTTGCAGAAGCAGGACTTTACTGGCACTAACTCTGAAAAACTAATTGTGACAGCTTGCAGTTTTAAATAGGGGCCCAAGACAGAACAGCTAAAGGCATAGGCTTGGGCATTTGAGCCTTCTATTGTGTTTGGTCTACTAATTTGCCTTCCCTCCCTCACCACTTCCAAAACTGCTCCTTATACTTTGACCAAATCTGAAGGAAGTGGGTGATCACACAGATACAGCTCAGCCACATGGGAAATGGTGGCAGGGAGCACTACTGAATGCCCCAAAAGAAACTCAAACGTTCCTGGGCATTAGAGACTTTCCACAGGAATATGAAGCACTTAGCTGTTCACAGAGCTACACAGTTCCTTTTTTTTTTTTAACAGCAAGAAAAAGGAAGGCTCTTAGTACCTTCTCCAGCTCATAGTCCTCACCTCATTACACCCTTCTTCAGCCATTCATGCATTTAACACCAAGCCATCTCCCAGATGGCTTGTACACGTTTAAGATAGAGGTAACTTTTCTATGTTTGCACTGAGAGCAATTAAGTCCTGCAGATATCTGGGGAGCCCTTGTGCAATATAAACAGTGACTGAACCACATACACTGAACCCTTCTTTACAAAAGTCACATCTAATTCTCTCTGCAAACTTATCTTCACATAACAAATGCTGCTCCTCAGAGATCAGCATGCTGTATCATGCAGAGAAGTGTCTCCATCTCAAGTCTCCAGCAACAGAAATATAAATTAAAGACATGATTTGAAGTGTCACAGAAGCTTCCAAGTTGGAATCTATCTCAAAAGTTCATGTCACCTCTGGTTAGGAGCAGACTAGCATCTGGCATGTAAAATGGCTTTTGATACCCCAGGGGGCCAGAAGGCTTCAGCAGCAGCCTGAGCCACCCCACCACACCTCAGGAGCAAAAGACAGCATGTAAAACTGAACATGAAGTGATCTAAACTCTCCATGACTTCACTGCCATCATTACCTCAGGGTAAATCTTATTTCTGTACTTGAGAAATATACTCACACGCAAACGCAAAGCAAATCACATAACGTTCTGTTCTTCCTTGTGAGCACATCCACTCACCCTTTGTTCATACAGGAACTCAGCACGTGGGGACCTCAGTGCACGAAGACCAGATGATGTGAAATACAGAAAAGGAGTCCTGTGAAGTGCTGACTCAGCATGGTGCAAAAGCATGCGGTCAATACGGAAGCGACATTTGTCACCTCATGTCTAACCGTGAGTGTATTACAGGTGAGCTGGGAAGGGGACAAGAGACATCTGTTTCACTATTCTGCATAGGAAAAGCCACAGAAACTGCAGTCCACATGTCAATATTCATCATCTTCAGGCAATCAACTGTAGAGATATTTCCTCTTTCGTTCATTTCTGAGGAAATTTATGTATGAAGACAGTTGAGAAAGTCTCGGAAGTGAGTCAGAAATAAAGAGCCTCATAAGAAACAGCTCCTCCTGAGCTTTCTGGCAGCTGGACAACTTCAATGTTTGACTGAATGTTCTAATTAGAGCCAGGTAAGAAGAGCAGGATGGGCCAGCTTGGGAGACCTTAGTTCAGCCCTCTCTGCTCAGCCACAGTGGGTAATCTGAAACACAGCACCCAGTCTCTCTGTGCCCTCCTGGTCTTTACAACTGAGATCACAAGACCTCACCTAACAGCTGCTATGCTAGGACAGATGTCTATCTGCATACACACACGCAAAGATAAAATCCTATAGCAGTGTGGAGAAACCATGTATGAAATAAGACTGCAAAGATAAATGCAGGGTAGGAAGTGCTTACTTCAGCTACAGGTAGAACAGACTGTCTCATGTTAAGCTGTTCCGAAGAAAACACGGTAAGATTTTATTTGAGATGGAGAAAGAAGATATCTGCTGGTAGAAGAGTTGCTTCCTGGTCTTCAGTCCACCTCAGTGATTTTAAAGCACTTACATGTCTCAAAGGTACTTCACCCTATGGAGGGTTCAACCATAAGGGCTGTGTGAGTCAGTGATACCAACCAGTCCTTACTATGTCAGCTCAAGTTGCAATCTTCTTATTTCTGCAACAGGAACACAGGGCTCCTAACTCTTCATGAATTAAATCAGTCATCTCTGCCCTGAAAACATTCTAAACCCTCAGTTTCACTCACCTCACAACTAGGCAGTTTTAAGAGATGAGAGTAGGTGGGAACACACAAAACATTCATTCAGGGTTCACCTGAATTAAACCCACTTGCTTTCCCAGCTCTATAAAAACAGAAGCTCAATACTCAGGTTCTCAGGAAGGCTTGACACTACTTTTATACTGCAGAGCAACGTAACTCTTCAATAAATCGTTCTGGTGCAAACAGCCTCCCTCAAAAAGGAAGGCTACTGAGATGACCCTTAAGAGTTCAGAGGAGAGTTAAAACATTTCCAGAAAATCATCCAAGTGCTGTTTAAAGATGCAATTTATATGCACAGCTCTGCATGCCATTGCAGGATTTCATATTTATTTAATTTGATGATTAAAAATGTGGCCATCCAACACCTATGGCACATACACTCTTAAACTTTGTCATTTAGAGCCAAATGTTCCGTGTGTAGAAGAGAGAAACACTATCTTCCTACTCAAGCCCAACATTGTCCCAACCCCACTGAGAACACCATTAGACCAAGACCTTCAACAAAGCAGCAAGCCCAGAGAGAAATCTGCTGCTGAAGGAAGAACGTGGCTGGATCATCTCCAGAAAAGCCTCCTGATAGCTCAGCAGCTTCACAATACCTGTTCTCCTGCCATGGACTACTCTAAGAGGAGGCAGTCTCCAAGGCAACCAAGATTTCTTCAATTACCATTTGATAAGGTTGGATATGCAGCCTGAGAAACTGTGCAGAGCACTGGGACTTGGGCTGTATCTTCTCCAACTCTGTTGGACCACATGGGACGTACCTGAGAAGTTACCTAAACTGTGTTGCCCTTCAATTCCCACTATGCAAACACAGTTGCCTCAGAGACTACACAAAACAGAACCCTCTCAACTGCTAAGCACTCGGTGCAGTACTGAAGGATACCTCAGAACGTGCATAGATTAGACTGTCTTTAATTTTACCTTTCTCTAACAGGCATGTGACATTCCACATAGAAGAAAAGCACAGAACCTTCAAACCTTCATCT
The DNA here is from genome assembly GCA_013400115.1 of Rhinopomastus cyanomelas. Taxonomy (NCBI): domain Eukaryota; kingdom Metazoa; phylum Chordata; class Aves; order Bucerotiformes; family Rhinopomastidae; genus Rhinopomastus; species Rhinopomastus cyanomelas. The sequence continues at coordinate 236,662 of VXBP01006376.1, read as the reverse complement.
ACCCACAGCAGACTGCCCCACTGCCACTGGCAAGGCATTGGGCAGGACAGTCCTTTCACCAGCCACCACACCACTGCTTCTGCTCACTCTTCCCTTTAAAGGAGAGCCCTGTGGAGCAGAACACTCCTCTTGCGAGCAAGAGCTGCTTCTCCAAGTATCAATCAGTACGAAGATCTGGACAAGATCTGGAGCAGACATACCGAAAAGCAGCTAGCCTTCTGAACAGTGACTGAATGACACAAAGCAGCCGTCCGACATCATAAAACTAAGACATAATTCTACATCTACTGCACCAACTGCAGGCTGGCCTTGCTTAGCTGTTAGGTACAAAGATTCCACATACATTCTGCAACCAGAACTCTGATTCATTCTTTGATTATTTCATGCTTGGACTACTGCAATAACATTTGAGCCAAGATACTTTCTTGATTTTGGCCCCATACCACAAGGCTATTCAGAGCTTCCCTACTTGCTTTGTTTCTACTGCAGCATCCTTGCTGGTCACAGGCTGTACCCCCATTTTTATTATCCTGCGTGTTCTGTTACACATGAAATTGAGATTCCCAGTTCAATGTATTACTGCAATCATCCAAGAACCTCAAGGCAACAACAGACTCCAACCTTATGTGTATTCTCCAGTCCATTTGCTGAGCTTGTATCACAACTGCTACCAAAATCCTCCTGTCTTCATGTCTTATGTCTAAAATATAGTGTTTCACATGTTTTTATGACTCGAGAGCTTGAAATATTTTTGTGCTGATTCCTATGCCTAGAAATTGTCTATATTAAGAATTTTCTGCTACAATTCAGCACACTTCCAGTTTTATGAAACGGTGCACTGGTTACTGCCATGCCACAGTTTTTCTGCAATGTCCCAGTGTTCAAAAAACACGGCAACAAAAAGCAAAGCACATTTACAGAAGAGATTTTCCCTCCCCAGCAAAAGCAGCTCTTTGTGCTCCCTGATTTCAGCACAGAGAGCCAAAGCTGTGACTGCAGCAGTGCAAAGTAAAAATACTTTGATGTAGTATTGGAACAACTGCATCTGAAGATTTCATCTAGCATCTGCTGTAGTTACTTTACATTTTTCTGCTGTGGTAGGGGAAAAGCTTAATGGCAAAGTTGAAGGAATAGCTGGTTCTTTGCACCTCTTATATTTAAGTTTCTCAAAGCTGTTCATCTGCCAGTGGTCTAACCATTCAAAAACAGACAGGAAAAAATTCAGAGCATTCAAAAAAGGAGAAACTTGCTTTCATGTATTTACACCATGAAAAACATCAAGTTCCAGAGAGAACCTTGCCAAGAAAAATAAGCAATTTCACCATAACTGAGTCCAACATTTAAAAATTTAGTCAACCATTTCATTATAGACTGGGTACCAGGATTGACTATGACAGGACTTGGAATAAACTGTAAGCGTGGCAGGCAAGAAAAGGTGGCAAGAAGAGAGAGTAAACGGTATTAATGGTGTTCAATAAGGAAATCGTGTCTGTGTCTAAGCAGAAACTAAATTACTATCTGAGAGGTTTTTAGCAGATTATTTAAAAACTTGCCAATAGACCAACAAAGTAAATGACAAGACTCTCAATCAGAGCTGTGTTCCCCAGCAAAATGGCTTAGTAAAAATGATACAGACTACTTGGACTGCTGCTGGCGATGCTGGCTCTCCTTAGAGAACTGTTAATGTTAAATACTGAACACAAGCATGTGATTGTAAATTCCTTATTCACTCCAGCTTATGGTTTGAGAGATGTATCTTGTTCTCAGGGACAGGAACTTGAAACCCTATTTCTTCATTCTCACAACAAAAACAAGAGCTAGTATTTTGTATTTGTTACTTCACCATGCAGAACAGCTAAAGATAGATAGAAAAGCATTCTCCTTGACATTCTCCTACTAAGCACACAGTTTGACATAGATTCTGCAGACAAGTATGCGTCTAGTGCACATTTGTAGAGTGCCTATGCTCATGGACATGAAGACTCGTGACCCAGTACCGTCAGAATACAAACAATCAAAACATACAGATGGTATTTCCTGTTTATTTGAGAACACACACAACAGTAATCCACTCGCTTTAGCTGTGAGCATCCAAAAATCTGGTCATGCTTAGACAATCACAGCAAACTCTCAACCCATGGTTTCCATGGTTCTCTTCTGAAAGAGAAAAGCACTGATTTCTGAGATAATTGTTAGAATCATAGAACCATTAGGGATTGGAAGGGACCTCGAAAGATCATGTATTCCCACCCCCCTGCAACAGGATCACCTAGACCAAGTCACACAGGAACACATCCAGACAGGTTTTAAACATCTCCAGTGAAGGAGACTCCGCAACCTCCCTGGGCAACCTGTTCCAGTGCTCCGTCACCCTCACTGTGAAGAAGTTTCTTCTCATACTGATGTGGAACCTCCTGTGTTCCAGCTTACACCCATTGCCCCTCATCCTATGGCCAGATGACATTGAGAAGAGCCTGGCTCTATCCTCCTGATACCCACCCTTCAAATATTTGTAGACATTAATGAGGTCACCCCTCAGTCTCCTCTTTTCCAAGCTAAAGAGACCCAGCTCCCACAGACTCTCCTCATAAGGTTACTCAGATAAGACTGCACATGGAAATGAATGCATCACAGCAGGCTTCAGTAAGGTTCAGTGCAGATTACCGTTATCTCTGATCAATGCAGATAAAATATTCAAGGCTAAGTTTACTGATCAAATATTAATTTGGATTATTTTTTCTAGCTCCCTCAGCTTGACTCCTCTTTATAAATTCAACTTAAGAGTGAGGAAGGGAGAGAGCCAGAACCTGTTCATTGTGACCATGCCGCATTTAACTGAGATGAGTGCGCTCACAGTGGAACACTAACTGTGCACGCCGTATGCCAGAGTTTCAGTCAATATGAAGATTTATTATTCTAGGGACAGAAAGACTAAAATACAGGCCATGGCAAATAGGTCATTAGTTACCTCTCAGTTCAATAACTCTTGATGCTTTCCTTACTATGTGCTGATTATTTCCTGTCCAATTCACATTAGCAGCTTATTTAATGAGAACAATCTAAGCAAAGACAAGAAATTCACACATTTACAAAGGACAGCACCAAGTTACATTTCATCACAGTTAGCACCATTTGCTATTCTTTCAGGAAATAACCTTTACTGATCTTTCCTATTTTAATGCCAGCAATTGCTTTTCAGAAGAACACTCAATCCTTTTATTCCCCACTAGTTATATTTTAAACAATAGTACCTTAAAGGACAGCGATAACTGCTTAAGTATTGTAGGACAAAGCATTCACACACTGAGTGTCCACTCGCAGGACAGCACAGCCACAGTTCCTGCTCTTAATGGACTCTCTTCACTCCTCACAGGGTCATCCCTAGCCTTGTGAAACCCATTTATCGTCTACTAATTTCTACTACTGCTCATGGTAGTTGCACAGAACCAAACTTTTAGACAGAAAACACATCAGTAAAGACCCACAAAAAGAACAGAAGCATCATAAGCAGTGCTAATAATTTCACACGGGGGAAAAAAAAAAGAGATAAAAAGACCAAAGGTACTAAGAGGAAAGAGAGACCTTGAATACACCGTAAGATTAAAGAGAAAAAACAACCACTTGCACTTTCTACATAGGGTTCTCTTCACTTGACTACAGCTTTGTAAAAAGAAGACATACACAGCCTTGGCCAGCCTCTGGGTTTTTCATCTTTGAGAAGCCCAAATGGTTTTGAAGACTTTAAAACTCATTCCTTGAATGAGTCAGCTTGCAGCACTGTGGCAGACCAGCAGAACAGTCATCAAGAGATAAACCTGCCCTGCCAGTATCAGCACCACAGTCTGACTTGGAAACTCCAGTGACAAAAGCACTATCACCTACAATAACCTTCCCTAGCATGGTGCAGCCTCCCATTCCATACCCACTGACGACATCTGGTAATACTGAGAATACCACATCCCGAGCTGTATCAAAAGTGTCACCAGCAGGTCAAGGGAGGGGATTCTCCCCCTCTGTTCTGCTCTTGTGAGACTTCACCTGGAGTCCTGCATCCAGTATTGGAGTCCTCAATATAAGGAGGACATCAAACTGAGGATGGTCAGAAGGCTGGAGCACCTCTCCTGTGAAGACTCACTGAGGGAACTGGGGCTTTCCAGCCAGGAGAAGAGATGGCTCTGGGGGGCACCTTCCAGTTTATGAAGGGGCATACAGAAAAGTTGGAGAAAAAAAGTTGGGCTTTTTACAAGAAATTCTAGTAACAAGACAAAGGGGAACGGTTTCAAGCTTAAAGAGGGGAGATTTCGATTGGATTTTAGGAAATAATTCCTCATTGTGAGGTACTGGAACAGGTTGCCCAGACAAGCTCTAGATGACCCTTTCCCTGGAAGCATTCAATGCCAGATCAAATGTGGCTCTGTGCAACATGGTCTGGTGAGAGTTGTCCCTGCCCATGGAAGGAAACTGGGACTAGATGATCTCTGAGGTGCCTTGCAACGGAAACCATTCTGTGATTCTATGAACCTGTAATCAGGTATCACCTCTTCTATCCAAAGGTTTCACGAGCAGTTTTCCGAGACGATTAATAGTAAAGTGCAACATTTCTCTGTGGCCACTTCTGGTTTTCCAAAATCTCATGCAATGATTGACACATTAACTTACACAATAGTTTCAGAAAAGCAGATATGAGTAGGTACAGGCCATACAGAGCTACTATCATTTAAGATTCCAGCATCTGCATCAGCAAATCACATTGAAATTTCCTAACTCCTGATCCTCTCTCACTATCTACTTTTCATGCTACTGCAGCACGTGAATCAGGTCTGCTCATGTCACCAGCTAAGTGTTCTCAGCACTGACACATGCAACTCTTAACACTGAGAGGCACTTTTATGCGTCTGGAATATTACACTGTGTGAAGTACCACATAATACACAAGGGAAGGTCAGTCAGAAAGCCCTAGATCTAGCAAATGCTTAAAAGAAATCCAATACAAGTAGGTGATTTAAAGTTTTTTTTTATAAAAGCAGTTTACATGTTTACAGAAATACTTCCACAGTCATGACAGGGTATCTGAACTCCTGTACCTACATACTGAGTTCTGTGGCCAGTAGAAGGGTGCACCAATAGTAATTTTGAACTTGTTCATTCAGTGATTCACCTAACAGAAAAGATCACTGTGAAAAGGCTGCCCTGAAGCACATTCTGGATTCACACCTACTTCTTGCTGTGCCTATGCCACGTTCCTGTTACACTGCAAGTACTGTGGCCAGTCACAATTGAAGAAATCTTTTGCAAACTTAAGATGTGCTCATGGAATAATTACTTTGCCAAAACATACAAGAATACACACACAGAGAAATCCCCCATGAAATGTACTTACAGCTTCCTGAAAAAAAGAACATCTAGGAAATCTCAAGTTTCTGTTCAGTCTTGCAGTTCCTATTTAAACAAGTTCGTCTTCTGTTTTCAGTGTTTGCTCACTTCTGAATTTGGTTTAAAGAGCTGCTAGCTTAGACTTAACGAAGTTTCTTCTGAATGGCAAATTGTGCTTCCTTCTTTCTTTCTGACAGAACCCATTTAAAATAGGCCTCCTTCATTTAATTATCTAGTCTTTATTTCTGGGAGCTTTATTTCTGAACTGGAATCAATGCTGTAGTCAGAATTGCATCTGCAGACAACATATAAAGTAAGGCTTAAAATCCTTTCCTTTCCAATCAGACAGTGAAGCAAGAGCTCTGTAGCACAGACCCTGTGGCTTTCTCCAGGGCACGTGCAGTATGAACACTGGGCACGGAAGTTCACAGGATCTTTAGGTAAGTAAGGTGCCTTACCCGTATTATAGACCTCACAGATTACAGGTTTGACTCCAGATCAGTAACTGAAATTTATCTTCTTCAAACTCGTGCCCAAAAAGAGAAATAGTACAGTTTATGACACTAGGAAAATTCCTCATCTCCAGGAGGTTAAAACCTGTTCCTGGACCATGCACCCTCTGCAGGAGCACAGAGCAGCAGAAGGGTTTCCTGCAGGCTACAGAGGAACTACTCAAATTGCACGTTCTAAGACAGACATACTCTGTGGAAGATGAAAGAGTTGAGAGCTTTCTGCAATCTGTCTGTGTCCTTTTTCCACCCCTAGGCAGGAAAACCACAACTGGCTGGCTGCTTTCAGACCTCTCCACCTCCACAGAACACTTAAGCCCAAAAGCACAGAAGCTCTGCAAGCAGGCAGGTACAGCCATAAACAGAGTGGCTTTTGCTGCTATAAATCAGTACAGCTCAATCCAAATCAGTATAGAACCATAGTTGAACCTAGTCACAGACCCAGCAGAGACATGGAGCACTGGTCTCCAATACTAACCAATACTGACTCTTCTGTTGGCAGAAGAGAAGCTGGTTTTGGTAATCCAGTTAGCAAATTCCCTTAGAAGAAACTTCAGATTCACCAATCACACAATCTAGAACTGCCCATAATTGTTCCCTGCCCATAACTGCTGGGGCTGGGCCAGCAAATGTTGTACAACTAACCAGAGGGGAGCTGGCCTAACCATTTGAGAACAGGGCAGAGAAACAGCCTGACAGACAACATCTGTAAAAGAGCTTGGAAACCACTGACACAGGCTAATTGCTTACTGCAGAGTGTCCTCTCTCCATAGACTCATTTGATGTAAACTTCCTAGTCAAGTTCAAAACCCTACCCGCACAACAAACATCCTCAGTACATAAACTGCACAGCCAAGCGCTGCTCAGGGTTCCTGGGAAATATTCTGGAGAATGAGGAAACAAGAAGGAAAAAAAGATATGATAAACTCCCTCAGTATGCTTAGCTAGCTACAAACATCTGTCTGCCATTTGGGTTCTGCCACCCACCATTTATTTCCATCTTCAGCTTAAACTCAGAACGTAGGTATTTTCAAGAACACTGGTCCTCTCAGTGAGCAAATATGGACAAAAGGTATCAGGAAAGAGGCTGAACCAGCTGCAATCCCACACAGAACTGAAAGAAACCAGGTGAGGGGAGGTAAAAGAAAAGAGAAACACCTGCATATAAAAAGCCATGACATAGCAGCAGCCTGTAGAAACCTCCCATTTCTAACGGAGCATGGGCTCCTTTTCCCATCTAATTGCTCATCTTAGTTTCTTCCCTTTCTCAGGGAGATGATGGCAATACTGAGACTCCTGCAGGGCACAGCATCAATCTTAGAAAATTCCTTTTCAAATAACCATGTCTTTACCAAGCATCTACTTGCCTTTGCCTTTTTCCTCTCAGACACAACCCTCCCTACTCCCAGGCATACTGTGGAGCTCCATGGGGCAGAGCTGCTCCTCCTTGCAGGCAGAGACTGCAGCATGGCTCAGGAGGACATTGAATCTCCATCTGCTTGTTGGATGGGCTTGCTCAGATGCAGTATACAGGCAACCCACAGAGCTAGGGTGTGCAGCACCTAGGCTGTTAGCTCACACCTGAATTTCATATAATGGAACCTTTGGCAAATATCCTGTTTCTGTGGCTGGAATAGTTGGTCTCAAATCACATTCCCCTGGAACACTATTGAATCTTCTGCTGTTTTCTTGCTAAGTGTTGCTAAATACATCATTTCCACCTTTTTCATGTCCTAATTTACTCCTTTTAACAGCATTAACGATAAAGACCTTCTAATGAGACAGCAGTAATCGAGTAGAATGGCGTATGATCCACAGCTCAAAAGTCACCATCCTTCTGTGAAAAAGACTGGCTAATTTCTTCATGGAAGCAGGAGATTTATCAATAGGCACAAGGAAACAAAACCCCAAAAGCTAAGGTATAATTACACACGAGGACTATATATTTTATTTTGACATATATCCAAAAGGATCCGTGGGTGGTAAAAGCTGCTTTGGAGGAGTGGACAAGTGATTTCACAACACCACAAAAATAGAATCATCAAGAGCTCTATAGACAAACTAATGGGTTTGTAGTTTTTTGCTGCTTTGCCTGTTTTCAGGCAGGGTGGTATATGGTTTGTGGTTTCCCCACTCAGGTTTTTCTTTTTTAAGTACAGTAATTCCAGCGAAGAGTTTTTACACACATGACAAGAGAGTAATTCCACTAGTGTTTTACCTTTACAAAAATATTGTCATATAAGTACCTGCAATGAATATTCCAAATATATTTTTCAGTAACAGAAACAAAACAAGGCTGCCAAGTGGTACTTAGCTTGCAATATTTCACATAAGACAGCAGATAAGAACAGGCCATTCATTCCAACACACACATTTCTCTTCTATTTGCTTATTTCTATTCTTCACGAGTTTGGAGATTTAAAATATCAAAGTTTTATTAAGCTGCAACATGGAGTCTATGTTGTGGCAGTATTTGTCCATCTGATAATCTCAAACTTTAACAAAAAATGGTCACTTGTCCTATGTTATCACAACACTTAGATTTATTTTACTTGCTCAACCTCATTTGCAAGCGAGAGTTTCTATTTTGAGAGAAAACTTGTGACAACAGGAATTATGTGCATCAATGGAAAAAGCCTCTAAGCTCGCCTATAATAATTCATTTCCAATGAAGTTGGCAGTTGAAAATTAACATTTACTTGTTTATCTGGTATCAGTACTCAGACATCTTAGAAAGTAATTTCTAATACAGATAACACCCAGCCTGAACAATACTACTCTTAGATGAGCATCAAATGGTTGAAATGCATCTTAGCTCTTCCAAAGAAAGCATGAACAAAGCCATTATGATACTAAAAACCTTCATTAAAGCTTTCTAGATACTAGGTACTACTTTTTCTACAACTTGTAATTATGTGAACAGCTTCAAATAGGGGACTAGAAGTTTCTAGGTCTGAACCAGCCATCAGACGATACAGAGTCATCACCCTGAGGTATATTTTAATTTGTGGCATTCCCAAATTGTTCAGACATATCAGGATTTCCATGAGATTTAAAAAACAGTGAGAAGAAGAATAAATACCTTGGCAATATCCTGCCTTCTCAGCATCACAAATCCTGGTGTGATGCTGTGCTGACTAGTCTCATTGCCATCGTTACACACTACTGCAAAAACGTAGTCACATGAAGAAATATTAGTACAAAATTCCTAGTTTTTTGGCTTTGGGGTTTTTTTAACCTGGATGTCTATATGGACACTTAGGCTTTCTAGAAGACTTGACAGCATAAGCAAGGAAATGGTGAGCTCTGGAATGTATTGATTGGATGTGTGGTAGTCCGCCCTCACAAGAATGCATTAAGAAACAAAACCAAGAGAAGAGTAATTAGGTAACTCCTGAAGGTACAAGGCAGGAATGCAAGAAAGAAGATGATGTGTGTAGAGGGAGTTTGCAAGGAAGTCAGCAGAAGAAAACACAGTATAAAAATAATTTCAAGTATTTATGTGTGTAGCAGTTAGTGTTTCAGTGCGCTGAAGAAATGAACTCACCCGAGTATGCCCAGTAAGGATCCCCCGAAGCCTTTCGCCTCCGTATCTGCACAGAACTACCATGTCTGTTTTCATGCAGAGAGCCAACATAACCTTCACTCAAAGCTGGGAAGAAAAGAAACAGACATCCTTAGGAAGGTGGTATTCACTCTTTGGGGTTTACACTCATTAAATCTTTGGTGAAGACAGACTACACGCTTGACGCTTATTCAAAAAAAGCCCCAAACCAACACATCCAACCAACCAACATCTTAAAGCATGTTCCTCCCTCATGAAAACCCACTGTCCAAAGATGGCTGACAGACGTAAGGACTCACTGATGCCATAATTCTGACCTGGTGCCTGCCTAGGTCCAGTAATTTCCATAAACAAATTCTGAGATACACAAGCAAACAAGGTCAGCCATGACATACAACCAAACTGTTTACTCAAGTGACAGCTTACTCTGCTATTGAGTACCAAACCGCTAATTGCAAATTCAACACAAAAATTACCATGACCCTGAAAAGATTACTGCACAGACACATTCTGGATGTTTGCACTTGTGTTCTCCTGGTTATCATAACTGCACCTATCCAAGCCGCGTGGGAAAATCCCACAAAGAACAGTTACACACCGGACCCAACATACAGCCTGCAGCCCCAAGCCCACAGTGCACCGGGTAACGGAGCAGGGTTCAAGCAGTACCACCTTATGCTAGTCGCTCAGGCAAGGGAGATGTACACGAGGAAGGCTGCATCCGTCAGACAAATGTGCAATCCCAGTGCCTTACAACATGAAAGGGAAAGGCTGCTAATGAAGAAACCTTTTTAAAATCTCACAAGCTCGGAAGACTTGAATTCATCAATCACAACACCACACAGCACACACCTACACCTACACCGCATTGCATCTGAGGATTGTTCTTTTGTACCTCAAACAGGGGGTTTTTTTTTCTTGTCAAGGAATGGAGAGTTTCCCTGAGGATGTGGATTGCTTGGGTATTTATGTGCAAATTTTGCTTATTGTTTCTAACATCTGAGTGAACCTAAGTGCATGAGTTTGGAGGTGTTTGAATTCACAGACCTCAGCAAAAGGTCTGTAATCAATTCAACTCCTTTTCTCACAAATACCACAGCCCCTTATCTTCTGTGCTGCAATAAAGGCACACAAAAAACCCCCTTTAGATCTGCAGATGTGAAACATGGAAATTTAAGTCCAACTGATCCCAAGCCACTTATTTGATCAGTAAGAAAGTAGCTGAATAATTCAAATTAAAAATTTAGAAAACCTTGCAAAATCACTGTTACCTGCATGCAGTCACCAAGCACTGTGCTCCTTTCTATTACCAGGTCAATGGCAGCTGGGATGAAATGAAGCTTGTAACAGAACTTTATTGAACAAGCACCTGTGACTCAGAATGCGTTTTTCCCTCCCTTTGGAAAAGCTTCTGGGTGACACTCCCTTTGTGCCACGACAGGCAAGAGCATGCCGTGTCCAAGGGCTATCCAGGTATGCTAAACAGACCTACCGAGAATCTCCGCACTGCAATGGCGATCACGAATTTCTGCAGATTTTGGAATCCTGAAGTGCTAGGAAAAGCTGTGCAATCTCGGGACAGGCATTACGGGTAGCCCCTGCCAAATTTTCCCTTGTGCAAGCAAAGGTACCAATTGTGGAGTTTATTATGAGCCTCTGATTTGAATGAGTTTTCCGGATTTCTTGGCATCCTTCTAAATGCTAATGCTGTCCATGGTGGGACACTTCATCCTATCCAGATTTGGTAGAAAATATGTACATCCTATTTTTACTTTCATCCTTTGATTTACCCTAATATGTCTTCCTAGTTAGAAGACAACACTCATGTGAATAGGAACAAAGAGGATGAAGAGACCCAAACCCTCTTGGCAAAATACCCAACAAAACAATGAACATGGACAAAGATCAGAGACCACAAAAGTCCCTAGGAAGAGAACAGAAATTACTTAGGTGGATGGCTGGAAAAGCCAGGAGAACATGTCCACAGTTTTCACTTTAAAAATCACATGTGTCAAGAAAGCCCATCCTCATTAGAAAATGAAAAACAACAGCAGCTGTCTTCTGAGCCTCCTCTACATGGAAAAGTAAAATAGTTGTGGACATTTGTCACCTAGAGAAATGGATTCCTGCAGGCACAAGGAAGGTTTCACCCTGTCTCCTCTAAGGAATAAGGACTTGTGCAGATACCTGCTCAGTGAACCCTCTGTGGCCTTACCATGAGAAGAAAGAAATGTCTACATAAGCTATAGTCTTGGAAGGTTAGAAGGCTCTGAGTCAGTGTGAAACATCTCAAGCTGTAAATCCCTTTGTACTCCTTAGCCTGAAATGGTCAAAAAGCCACATGGCAACCATGGTCTGGCTATGAATCATACTATTGATTTTCAGTACCCTCTGTGCAGAAAATTAAATTATGTAAATCTAAGCCTTTATGAATGCCTAACTTCAATGTGAAATTGAACATTTGCTTCAGTCAGCATCTTATTTATGCAATTAAAAACCTGACTTTCTTGTGAAATCATGAAGGTTTCATTTTCTGCACAAGAACTTAATAAAGTTGTATGATTCTCTGCACTTAAAGGGTGAGGAGCTGTGCTGTGCACAAATTTATTTCCATCAAAAAGGATATGGTAAACCAGGAGACAGCTCAAGTACATTTCAAGAGAACTGTGGGAAGGAACTTGCTGCTTAAACAGCTAACTATGTAGCACTGAAAAAAAAACAAGTTGGAACATCCTGTTCTAAATAAAAGCCCTGCATCACTGTTAGGCAGACCAACATTAATGCCAGCAGTCAAATCTGCAATCATTCAGTAGCCATCTGCAATTTAAAGAAGACACACATTTATGGGATAGCTACAGAAACTCTGGGAAAAGGATGTCAGGTCAAGATCTCTGGTCTTGCAGTGACTGGAAAGGTAACAGTCCGTCACTATGAAAAACCATGACACCATCTCCTCGCCTAAGTTGGGTCAGTTCCTCAGCCTGTTCACAGTAGGTCCATGCATTTCTGTATGGGGTCACACAAACAATCCAAGAAAACATTGTGGGAACAAATAGCTATCATTGGCAATATCTTGTACTGGGAAAGTCATCAGGAAATCACAGACTCAATCTCATGGTGCTTTTGTTCTGTGGTGTACACTGGGGTCAATGGACTCTTACACGGAAGAGTTGCAAGGTACAGAACAGCGTACTGTGGCTTTTTAGAGAGAAGTTTGTAAGAGCCCAGGCATTCGAGTCAAGTTATTTCAAAAAATAAAGTTCTTAATTTATCAAAACCTCTTATGTTTCAGAGAGAATCATTACTTTTCCCAGATTTTGGGAGAGGCTGGGGATATGCTTTTTGACATAAAAATTTTACATCAGCAATGAAAATTTAACAGGCATCTCAGGATTGCTGAATCTGCTTCTTTCATCGAAAATATATAGAACTCAAGTATTTTGTCAGCTCCGGTCATTAGAGTACATTTATTAATTTCTGTGAAATGCTACAAAATTCCACAGTTTAAGAGACTACACCTGCAAAGAGGTGACACGAACTCCAATAACACGTTCCAACATTTCTAACATCCCAATAAGTTAAGGAAAAAACACTTAAGAATTAAGTGTTAGCACCAAATCGTAACGGACTTCCATGAGTCTTTTGCAGCTGGGAGACAGTTAACAGCTCAAGAGTAGAGAACAGCCAAGTGGTTTCCTGCTCCACTCCTGCAGAACTGGAGAAAAGCCAGCAATTAGGCAGGCTGGTCTGGCACAGAACAAACACAGGGGAGACTCCTCTTTTTCTGGGAACCCTGGAAAAGTTGGGGAAGGGGAAATTGGGACAATAGGAGGGGCAGGAACATGCTCCAGGAAGGCTACAAAGGGTACAGCCAAAAGAGAGGGGTGGGGTGGAATGCAGGCACAAACACACCACAGGAGGCAGAGAAGGGACAGAGAAGCCCTTGCTCTGCATGGTCTCATTTGACGCATCATGCCAGCGCTGACAGCAGATGAGTAAAGAACACATAAACCACAGTTTGAGACTTGCATATATGCAATTAAAAGAGAAGGAAGCCAATCTTACACTGAGACATACAAGCTTTAAATAAAACCCCAAGCAACTACCATGGCTGCTGGTGCAGTAGTAGTGGCTAGGAAGCCTAACACCTGCAGGCAGTGGAGCTGTACTGTGTCTATGGGAACTAGGTCCACAAGGAACAGAAGATCCTTCAAAGCTAACACGGAGAAATTTCTTACACACAATTTCATATAATTTTAATTGGTACTGAACGCTACATGATTTTAGATGATGTGCTAAATGAATCAACCCCCGCTGCATATCTGCAGACAGCAAAAGTAATGCAACACTGAGATATGCCTTAGCATTCTGATCAGCTTTCCATTCATTCTGTCTCCATGTGTTAACTTTGCAATAAAAATTATTTGCTAAGTGCCCTCAAAGGTACGATAAGCTAATTCCTGCCTGAATACCTTCCTGGTATTCATAGTTCACATGAAAACACAAAATTTTATCCCCAATCTACCTCAAATATAAAGCTATTATACTATTCAGAGAGATTATCCCCTTGGCATTAGTATTTGAAAGTTATCAAGCCATCAGCTACGTAAGAGAAATCCTTTAAGGTCGGTATTTTATTTCTGAATGGTGAAATCATTAGTTATGACGGTAGACTGACTAGATTGTGGGCCAAACTCAGATTGTCTTAAGCCTTCTTTGAAGGCAAGGGTTGCACACAAATCTGTTTTCAGCTGTTCCAAGTAAAAAGGTGCCAAGTCAAAGGTACATTGCCCAGCTCATCGTCATTCTGTGACTAGCCGCTGCAGACTACACTAACAATTGAATCCACTTTAGTCCTATTCCCTGATGCAGGAATACTCCTTTACTCATGTTGGTAAACCTGGGGGCAGGGAGGTTTGTACTAGATTATCTGTAACCTGGTGCTACTGCTGGAAAACAAAATACACTCCAGAGACATAGTGAGAATCACGCTATGAAAAAGAAAACAGGGAGGTTAAAAATTAAACCCTGATAGTTTATTGCAAAAAAAAAAAAAAACCAAAAACCAAAGCTCTAGATCATACGGAATGCTAGCAATCACTGTATGAGGTCGGTGTCTGTACAAAGGAAACTTCTCCAAAAACAGCAAAGCCACTATTTTCTTGAAGACTGCACAACATTATTTTAACAGAGGGAGGGAGCACAGAAAAGTTACCTGAAGGGCTTTTGTATCATCTCTTAAATGGAGTTTGTGAGATCACTGAGCCAAGACACTTACCCATCTGCAAGCCTAAAGCTTCATGCAAAGCTCAGCAAAGAAACACTACTCTTTATCTAAATGCATTTACTGTATTTTTAATGGTACTGTGCTAAAGAGAAGCAGGTAAGCTGAAGACACTACAATGCTACGCACTGTAACACGGGCTCTACTGAAAAGCATTTAAGCTTGCAGGCAGTTTCTTAGATAAATGTCAAATGGGCTAGAAGGGAAAAAGAGAAGAATGAAAAACCCCTCAACTGATAGGAAATACATTTGTAATATTAAACAATTGGCATATTTTCAAACTATTAGAATAAATAATGGTTAAATTCATCTCTCTTAGCATCTCTCTAGGCTCCTAAACAAAACTAGGCTATTTGCCTTAAATATTTTATCACCCCTTGACAGCAAATAAATCTAGAAATATTTCAGGCACAGCTAATCTATTCTGATAGTGCATTACTTCTAAACAGACTCTTCAGCCACAGATTCTCGTATTTGGGAGATATAAAATAATCTTGCCAAAAGATGAAAGTTAAAACAGCATATGGTGGTCAGACAGCATCAACAAATCATATTCTGAAGATTTCCTTTGATTATGCTGCAGAGATTTCCTCTGATTAACAGATAAAAGACAAATTCTATTCTCCTGTGAATGCACATGCAACTTTCACAGCTTTACATTAATGAAATATGGGAGATACAAATCAAGTTCCTCAAGACTAAGTTAATAACAGACCTGGATGCTACATCTGCCAAGAGATGCATATCCTGTTCCCAGATGACAGTCACCCAGGCATCTCCCTAATTCCTGTAGGAGCACAGTCCATAGGTCTACTCCTAACAGTGACACAGGGACTTTTCACACCATTCATTATCTGTTGTTCACGTGCCTGACAGAAGATGTGGTAAGAGAGCAAATCCCAAGAACAAGAATATAAATGCAGAGCGCAGCAGGCCTTTACAGGAACTAACCAGCAGACTGCAATTTGAAGATGAAAAATAGTCCAGGGAACACACTGTCAAACTGTGGGGATTAAATTAACTGGCGGAATTAAAAGCCTTTATCCCAAACATGAATACACCAGTTGCAAGATGCATTAACCCTTGGCAACCTGTTGAGTTCAAAGCCAGCAAGTTAAGTATAACACAATTTTGTATTGCTCCCATGTATCACCAGAACTCCCCAAGCGTTAGAGCTGACGCAGGCAAACAACAAAGAAAAGATTTTGAGCACAATCTTTTCTTACATACAAGGAATGGAGTTCAAGGGTCACAGGGAAACTCCTACTTCAAAGCAAGCCTTCTGCCAAACCAGAATGAGGATCCACGAGTCTACTGCAATGCCCAGTGCTACCAGCCACGCCCCAGCAGAGCAGATGCCCTCCCAAGGAAAAGCAAACCTGTCTCCTCAGTCACAAGTCCCCACAGATCCTTCTCTAAGCCTGCTAGGCTGTACAAGCAAGAAGAGCAAAGCTCATTAACAAGACAGTTAAGGCTACTTCAAGTTGCATTAATGATGCCCCATGAAGGGGACTCAGGAAAAAAAAGCTTGAGAGGCCAAGAGGCAGATGCTGCTGAATTATTAGAAAGGGCTCAATTTTGCATTTTAATGGCTCACACTCTGTGGCATCAGCTGTACAAAATATGACATAGCTGGTGAATTTGGTCCACTGATGTCAACTGGCATCACCTGCAGCACTTTTGCTAGGAATAAGCAAAGTCAGCCAGAAAACAAGCAGTGCCAACAATTTCCAGCTCAAGAAAAAAAATCCCACACAAATGAAACCATCTACATCATCACCCCTTCCAGGAGGATGGTGCCCTGCAGCAAAGCCTCTGCCAGAGAAGTTAGGAAATACCCTTAGACTAAAGGTTCTCAGAGCGCAATAGTTGAGCTCAAACCTACCCATGTGTGAGCAGCATGATGTGAAAAAACCCTGTCTGTCATCTTTTCCCCTGAAAAAATGCAGAAATGCTAAGTTGAAAAGAAATAGCCCAGGCAACTATCTGCACTGCTCCTCTAGGAGAAAGGGGCTGCTCTTCATGTCACACTGCAACATCACACAGTTAATAGCCCTGACGTTTGGAGACTCCAATTTCAGAAGCACTCATCATCACGAATTGCAAATATGCAAAACTACTGGTGTTCCGCTCAAGTCCAGAGTAAGAGCTTTATTCCACTGAGATGTTTCTGGATACTTTCCTGTATTCAGAAAGACACTTCCTTTACCTCTAAGTCTTCCAACAGACTCATACTCCAGGCATCTAAGTTGAGACACCTTAAAGAAGACTAATGCACATTACTTCATAAGTATCAGGTTCCTTTTAGACATTTGTAATTTTGGTAGTCAGACAGACAAATAATTAGTAGCACCTGGCAGCTCTGTAACTTTGAAAACTCTTAGTCTGTGCATCCTTCACAGTCCCTCAGACTTCTGTCAACCATCATTACCTTCATTTCTTTAAAGGAGAAATTTTCACCCTTGTTCGTGGCCTCTCCATGCTTTACATCAGAAAGGTCATTGCACCACTGAATTTTATTCATAACAATGCATGACACAAACAGAAACAAAACTTCAGAGCTGAGGTTCAAAAGCAAGGCTGACCTCCTCAAGGAAGTCGATGCTCTCTCAGCCAGAGCTGCCTGAATCACAGCAAATACTATGGAGAAAATAGCTAAATCTAGGGTAGGCTGGGCAGAGTGAACCAAGGCAGTGAAAACCCAGGATTGCTCACACAGCCAGCTCCAATGACTTTGCACTGTTGTCTTCCCAAGAGAAAGCTTAAAGTCAGTCTTGCAACAAACTGGAACCCAGGGCCAGAACAGGGCATTTTTGCAGAAGAGACTGGAATCCACAGAGGAGAGACCATCTTGGTGTCTCCACTCACATCATGGTTTATCTAGGAAATTTATAAACCACAGATGTAAAATGGAGCCTTGTTTGCATGACTAATTAGCAAGGGCAAAACAGGGCTTTATTTCACCAAGTACCTGAATGGGTTTTCAATGGAAAATACTGTGGCTGAAACCACCAGTCTCATTCATTTTCACAAAATCATGTGCTGCAGCATTCCCAGTGTTAGAACAGCAGCCTCTGAACAGCAACTAAATGTGACCTTAATGGAGTATTTTGTACCTTCAATCCCTTGTTTAATGCAGAAACACACAGTTTTCATTTCATTTAATACAGTAGCACTCAAAAAACCCACGCAAACTCATGCACTATCACCAGTATCACCACTTTTCTCCAGGAGTAATTTACTTACATCCAGTGGCAGCATTTATCATAGTACAGCCTTATTAGACTTTCAAAACAGATTCCCTTAAGTCACATAACAAGCTGGATCTTGGTGAAAAAAAAAAGTTTTACTAGACTCATCCAGACAACCACAGTGAGGGCCTCAAGATGCAGACCTGCTCTGTGCAGGAATTCTGTTCATCCAGGCTGTCACCTTGCCAGAGATATTGACACTTCCGTATAAGTAGCCTACAATTCTATTCACTCATGCCATCCTCTCATTAAAGTCACCTTTGCATTACATCAGTAAAGATAAGCACGTATCTACAAACCAGA
The DNA here is from genome assembly GCA_013400115.1 of Rhinopomastus cyanomelas. Lineage (NCBI taxonomy): Eukaryota > Metazoa > Chordata > Aves > Bucerotiformes > Rhinopomastidae > Rhinopomastus > Rhinopomastus cyanomelas. Next base: position 218,377 of record VXBP01006376.1, on the reverse strand, counting down.
GAGTTCTTTGCTAAATGTAAGCTGAATCCCCAGAGGGAGATGCTGTGACTAAGAACATACTAGATGTGTCCTGGGGAAGCACTCAGCATTGAGAGTGCCTGGAACCCTCACACCAAGTCAGCCCTTCCCACTCACCCAGCACTCATTCAGCAGGCACAGCACCGATTTCATTCACGTGGAGAACAGCGAAGCACCTTATGAAGCAAATGGAGCTGTTCCCACAGCACAGCATGAGATCGAACTCGCCCATTATAAAGTCTTCAGAGACAGGGGCTCTATCAGCTAATAAAAATCCCTCACTCTTCATACATTTTTTTTACCTATGTCCTTAGGCCCATTTAACAGTTTATTGACTGTGGGAAATAAAGTGAAGCCACATCAATCTCTTCCTAGTTATTTGGTTTAGGATCTCAAATTAATGCGAAAGGTGGAAAGCTCAATAAAGAAGTTTTTAAGAAAAGAAGGAAGAAATTATCCAGTCCCATTGTGAAGTATGTTCCTCTCCCTTTGCAGTCACGTCTCACCATTTACAGCTGCGAGGAAAGATGGAAGGGCATAAAGCAGCATGCTCCCCCAGATAGAGCAGAAATACCTTGAGACTTGTATCACTCTGCACTGAAATGGATCAGTAGTGCTCAGGTAGCCAGATTCAGGGTCTCCAGCATGTGACAGCAATTCCAGCCAGATCCACAAAAATTATTTTGAGATCTAACTCAAAAGCTGAGTAGAACCCAAGCAAACAAGCTTTTATTTGTGTAAAAATGTATTTAATTTGGCTTATGATCTACAAAACAGGATTTTTCATCTTTTTTATGCTGACAGCTTGCATTACATAGAGATTTTGTAGCAAAGGGCTTCATCCACATTTAATTTACCAAAATATAAACCTGAAGTGGTAACTGAGATAATTAAGGACTTTTTTTTTTTTGTGCTGACTGAACGAGTTGTTAGCTAGGGACGTATGCCCCAAACATGTGATCAGTCTTTTTGAGAACTCCCTCCTTTCCTTCCAAGTAATTTGTGCTATTCAAAGGGCAAAGACACTATAAATATTACAAGTTGATCTGTAAACCCAAGTGAACTTCCATCTTTGCTTTGCAGTTCACCATCAGTTTTGTGCCCAGGCAAGAATTTTTCTGCAAAGTTTCCCAGAGAAGAATCTGGTGCTGTTTAGTGTCCAAAACTAATATTTAGCTCCTTAGTCATTTGTCTCCAGAGAACACAGTAAAGATCTTGACACAAAACCTCACGCTACTAAGAGCAAGAGCACTAGGGCCTTTGGCAGCAAGAACAAAAAAGCAGTAATAGAGCTTGGATGAAGTAAATAGATAAAAACTGCCAGCTTTGGTGCACACTTTGCAATCACACAGTGACAGTACACCGCACAGTATGAAAAGGCACAGGGTCACTGTTTTTTCCTTTATAACCAGTTTAACCATCTGGAGGGCAATGCTAAGGACTCACTCAAAAAATGATGCTAAAGCAAAAGGAGGAGAAGCAAGCAAGAATGCCTCAAAAATATTCAGCTGTCTGGCAAGCTCAGCGAAATGGCCTGATGTAAGTGAGACATTCCACTGAAGATGGATGTAAGGCTATGCAGTTGGGAAGAAATAATAATCAGTACAGGAATGAAGTGAGAGACTGCTGTTTAGAAAGCAGTAATGCAGAAAGACTTGAGCATTAGGGTGGATAATGAATTAGATGAAAGTTCATGCTGCAATACCACTGCAGAAAAAGGCAATTGCTATCCTGGGGCACATGCACAGAGATACTGGAAGCAATAACTCAGTTTTAGACAGTCTTTGGCACGACTGTAACTGCAGTGCCACATGCTGTTTGAAGCCCATTACTCAAAAAATAAAGTTCATTTTTAACCCAAAACATCTAAGACCTGGTGCAGGAAAAGGACTGACAAAAGAGGATGACACGAACTGTGGAATGAATCAAGGTATCTTCCACAGCAACCTTGTGTCCTACTCTACATTGGTCTGGACACCCCAGTCTCTTCCTGCTCAGCCCTGCCTGGCCTTGCCATGGTGCATGCTCATGCTCATAGCCTTTTAACTCTCTGACACTCCACTCCGCTTCCTTGTTTCATACATCAATTTTCATAACAAGCCCATAACAGATTTTAGAGCACTCGGAAGTGTTGATCTTCAGACAAGAAGTGCTCTCACAGTACACGAGTGACAGAGGAGGAGATGAAGAGCTCTGTAAGGAACAAAAGGATGCTTTCACCTCGTGGTGAGCACTGTTGGAGCTCAAACGTACACTAGCTTTTAATCTAGGGGCAGGTTTGAGAGAAGATGCTCAGTATACACAAGTGCTGGGAGCAACACACGCTTTGCTTGAGTGCCACTGCAGAGGAGGTCTGGCTGAAAATACAGGCTACAACATAAGTGATCGTCATCTGACAGGCATACAGCATTCCCAAGCAGTTTGAGCAGGTCCTATATTGCCAGGCCAACAAGAAAGAAATTGGCTCTGGTGGAGGTAGAAGTAAGTTGGAGAGCTGCAAAGCCCCCCAAGCTTTCATTTGCCCCAGAGGACCTCTTCTTGTGAAGACTCAGGTACAGAAACTCATTCCTGTCCTACTCCAGACTCAAGCACTCTGTAGCATTCACAGAATCACAGAATATCAGGAATTGGAAGGGATTTCGAAAGATCATCCAGTCCAATCCCCCCACCAGAGCTAGATCACCTAGACAAAGTCGCTCAGAAACATGTCTAGGCAGGTTTTACATGTCTCCAGAGAAAGAGACTCCGCAACCTCCCTGGGCAGACTGTTCCAGTGCTCCGTCACCCTCACTGGGAAGAAGTTCCTTCTCATATTGATGTGGAACATCCTATGTTTCAGCTTACACCCATTGCCCCATGTCCTATCACTAGATGACATTGAGAAGAGCCTGGATCCATCCTCCTGACACCCACTCTTCACATACTTATAGACATTGATGAGGTCACCCCTCAGTCTCCTCCAAGCTAAAGAGACCCAGCTCCCTCAGCCTTTCCTCATAAGGGAGGTGCTCCACTTCCTTCATCATCCCTGTTGCTCTGCGCTCAAGTCTATCCACAATTCAGAGGGGCCCAGAACTGGACACAGTACTCCAGATGTGGTCTCACCAGTACAAAGTAGAGGGGGAGAAGAACCTCTCTTGATCTGCTAACCACTCCAGGATGCTGTTGGCCCTCTTGGCCACAAGAGCACACTGCTGGCTCATGGTCATCTTGCTGTCCAGCAGGACCCCCAGGTGCCTTTCTCCTACACTGCTCTCCAACAGGTCTGTCCCCAGACTATAGTGATATCTCTGATTTGGGCTCCAGGTAGATTGCAGACCTGCAGAATTCCTTATGATGAGGGTCAGCTCTGCATATTGGGCACTCAGTCCCCTTCAGGAGCGAGTCTCCAATAACTAGGACCCTTCTCTTCTTTGTGGAGGAGGTTGTCATATTACTGGAAGATTCTGTGATTTATGCGACTGTGCTAGGACCTCTGCCTAGCCTCTATATCCTTATTAGACTGGCTGTCATAGGATCATAGGATGTTAGGGGTTGGAAGGGACCCAAGAGATCATCTTCCAGTAGGGGCTCATATCTATTCCTCAGTGGCATCTGGGGAGGTGAGGCAGGCAAGGGGTGCTTGCCTTCTGCCATGGCCTTGCACTTGTCTCTACTCACCCCTTGTACTTGGGCTTTTGTCCTCCATCTGATAGGTGCAGGATACAGGGCCCCCTTGATTCTGGGTTTTATTTGGCTGTTCCCCAGACTGCAGAGTCTGGCTCCAACAGTCTACCTCTATTTCAACCTCCCTAATGCTTCTGAGCCTTTCTACTTCCACTTGTAGCCTTTAAACCTTGTCTTGCAGCTGTGCCACTTGGATAAGCAGATCATCTACCTGCTTGTACTGTACACAGCCTGGGATGAATGAGAGACTCTTGCATTCCCTGCAGCCTGTCACCTACACAGCCTCATCTTGCTGGAGGACCTCTGTTTGGGTTCCCACATCCATGTGCAGCAGTAACTATAACCTGGTCTTCCTCTGCTGCCAGGCTGACACCATTATTAGTTTCCAGTGTCACCAATCCTACTGTTACTACAAACACTTAAAACAGCTAAAAACAACTCCAAACAAAAACCCAGAAAAGCACTGTGCTGGGTAAGACAGATGTAGTGTGCAGCCTGAGAAAAGTAAATTGCTTTCTTAAGGATCATAAGAAATCTCATGAAGACTTGAGCCCACCTGCAGAAAGCAAAGTACTTGACCGCTGCATGTTTCTCACTTGCCCAGCAGATTGGCTTGTCTGTTTAATTATGATACAGCTTTGTACTTCATCCCCACTTGTCTCAGCCGCAGAATGGTCCTCAATACCCACAGAAAGTTCAATTACTCAAGAAAAAAACCCCCCAAGCCAAGTAATTCCACAGCGTGTGCATGTGCTCCACAGTTGCCATTTCCTTATTTTATGCTTTCACTGTGAACTGTGGCAATATTCCATCTCTTGTATAGCCAATGTCCATGCTAAAAACCAGATCAATCCTTTTATGCAATGCTTACAACATTTCTTCATGGCAATTTCCTATGTTCTAGTTTCCCCACAAAAAGAGAGCTATTAATATGACGACAGATATTCTCTTACTCTAAACAACTTAAAAATATATTAAAATAAATTATTTTTAAATAACAAATTCATTAAGCATTGACAGCATATCAGTGCTTGTTCTGTGGCAGCATCTGTCCTACCCGTGACAAGGATCTGCAAAGCTGCATCTTGTAACTATAAAGAACTCATATCAATAGAGCATTGACTATCAAAAATGTTTTTCCTCAGAAAAGTTGTTCACCATTAAATATGCTTTTATTGTTGTTCTACTTTACATTCTCCATATACACCATGGTCTTTGCTAGGAAATCAAAAGTAAAACTACTCATAAGAAAAGCTCATGTTATTGTCGTCTTTTTTTTTAGCCCCAAATTCATGTTTTGTAAACAAGGAGCTCAAAGCAATCAGTTCCAGTCAGGCCTTTCAGCTTTGGATTTAAATCCTTTCATGATTTCTTCAAAAAACTTGCATCAAAATATCAGGGAGGAGAGGAAGAGGCCTCTTGACATTGTAGTTTTCTCTGATGAATAAACTGATGTATTACAAAGAGGCATCTGTATACTCAAGCTACTTGCCAAGTGACAACCAAATCCTATTTGAACACAGGACTTTAAATAGCTATAAAAGTGTTAAAAATTATTAGCTATATATCATCTACTGTATGTGATTAGAACTACGCTGCAGGAAAATCAAGACTGATGTAGTGCCCATCTGGCAACTGCTATTATCCATGTTAACATAGCATATACAAAAACCATCTTAGCCTACATGGACTATGTCCCTCTCTCCTCTGAGAGGAACTAAAAGATACTGCAATGAGATAAGTTAGTTTAAGCAGATCTGCTGAAATACCAAGAAGCTGCAAGAAGCTTAGCTTCTGGCAGAGCTGGCTCTAGCCATTATCCTATTAAGATGGGTACTAGTACTTGCCAGGACTTCGGAATTCCAAATGCAATCACCCAACACCCACAGAAGTGCCAGAAAACAATACCCATTTTCACTCCCCAAAGTCCCAAAATACACAGAAAAGGGGCACAGAGACCAAAATTTCAACACTGAACAGCAGCAACAGTCCTGAGACCACCTGTCACAGTTTAGCATCAGGTTAGCCCATAAAATTATAATCTGCTCAACCGTGCAGACAGAAATGTCCTCCCACACCCTGGAGGGGGAGAAAAGAGGTAAAGTAAGCAAGTGTCTGGAAACTGGAATTAGAAATATTAAACTTTATTAAACGTTATTAAAGACTTCATTAAGTAGGGAAAAAAAATAAAAAATAATAATAAAACAAAGAAAGGAAAAGGGGGGGAAAAAAGTATGTTCTTCCTTAATTCAAGTCCACCCCTCCTCCAACCCAGACTTGATAACCCCTGACTCCTAAGAGATGCTAAAAGCCGTGGGCAAGGGAAAGACTGGGAATCTCCTAGGCAAAACTTAAATACTCAATTTAAGCAGTTTCCGAGGCTACAGTCCAAAAATTTGCGGGAAAGGATGGAGATAGGAGGAAGATTAAACGCAAGGCTATAAAAGGAAGGGGTGAAAAAAAGGAGTGGGGGTGTTGGTGAGGCAGAAGAGGGACAAAGAGCCACAGAGGAACAGTCAGTCAGCAGTGTGTCATGAGCCAAAACAAAACCGAAACCAGACTCCCAAGACACAAAAACACAGAGGGAATACCAAGAAGAGGGGAAAAGAAATACCCTGTCCCCAGTTAAGGACCCCAAAGTCTGTCTGTCCCACTCCACCTGCTCAACCTGTCCCCTGCAGCAGCCATCTCTCCCCTGCACTTCCACATCCTACCAACCTCCGCTCCCCTGCCCTGCACACACTGCTGTGAGCAGGAGGGAAAAGTAAACATCCCCACAGCTGACATGAGTTAAGTCCTTGTATGCTGGAAGAGAGTTTGGTGCAGGAATACCATAAGCAAATATGATTCCACCAAATTCCACCCCAGCTGCACTCACGACATGTGGGACAAAACTGAGCCATAGGATATGGGAAGGAGGTTGCTGTGAAAAAAAGCCCAGACTCACAGAGACAGGCTCAAAACCCAGTCCTCCCAGCAGCTTTCTTAATAGACACCAGACCAGCAAATATCACTCAAACTTCTCAGGGGCAAAACCCCACACAGGTGTGTATCTGGGGGGATGGAGAGAACTATCTCTTTGAGATGCCACACAGAAACAACTCTGAATGCTCAGGTACAAGGCAACTGTACTGAGAAAGATCTGGCTTGAAGGACATATTCCAGTGGAAGGACCAATGTCCTGCTCACAGCAGCCCAAAGAGTAAAGTGTTTTGGGACAAGAAGACAACAGTCTCTTCTAACCCCAAGTAACTGAAGCAGAAGGTCTGGCAACACAAAGCCAAGACAGGAATACAAACATCAAATAGACTACTATTGCACTTTTAGGGCCAGGGATTGCCCAAGCCACTGCTGAGTAACCTTCATGAATTTGTGATGCCACTGACCACTTTCTTGTCAGTAACCCAACTCTTGTACACCTAAATATTTAAACAACGACCAAAGACATGGAGCAGGAAGCTACTTTTGCAATTTTTACCCACTGCACTGCAGCAGAGCAGTGGTAACTGCAAAGGAACTGAGCAATGACTACTCTGGAAACATTTCATTTGGAAATTCAATTTTTAATTTAAATTTATTAGAGCCCATTAAGCAACACGTAATCTACTTATTTTCAGTATGGGGAAGGCAAGGAAAAAGGAAAAAAGGTGCTTCTGAAATCACATAAACAAATATGTCAAAATGGGAGGAAAAAAAAACCCTGAAAGAGATGCAATTTCTTAATTATCACCGAGGACTAATGAAGCCGAGATATTTGGCACATTTCCTACATTCATGCCCCTTGGAATCAGACAAGTGAGAGGTGTCACACTCACACCGTGTCAGTCACACGCCAGGGCCTTAGGTCAGTCTAAGTTGATTTGTACTACATAAAAGTTGAGCGACAGTCTGACTGAGACTTCAGATGATTTTGTTCCAATTCCACACAAAAAATGCAGATTTTTTCCCAACTGCAGAGGAAAAAGGGGACAAAAATGTAACCTTTAAATTTAAATTAAAGCACTTCTCTAAAGAACCCTCAAATTTGAAAATATATAACAGTGCCAGAACATGCTAGTAAAAACTTGGCACTACCAGAAATTAGATTTCTTTAAATTACAGCTACTTTAATTTTCTTTTTTTTTTTTTCAAAAAAATGACTGTGTCCTAGTAAAAATTCACAAATCCCAGCCAGCTGCATTAATATTTCAACTTGGTAAATTATTCTTTAAAAAAGTTTCTAATAAAGAGGCACTTGCTGCAATTCTTTTAATAAGATTACATTTCTATTTATTATGTTGTTATATATTGTATTAAAAACAAAAGAAACGTTACCATGGGAGGAAGAGAGAAGTCTTCCTTCATTTTTAATTTCAAGTAGAGAAAAGGGGTTTTTCTTTTGAATTAATATTTTGCTTTCAGTCTTATGAATCCCAGCTTCAGCTACTGGAATTCGTAACACTCAAGTTCATACAAACTCAAGGAAAATTCTAAAGTTAACTGCATTGAACCTTATGGAGAGCAGAAAGCCAAAATGGACATCTTTGCATAGTCTAAGAGCAAAGGTCTTAAGACAAGGTGCATTTTCCTCCTGCTGAGGTACAGGACAGCAAGTAAAGCTTAATGCTCTGTATTACTGTAGCCAGCTTAGGCCAGTTGAAGTGCAGAGCAAGGGTCCAGAAGTCCACCTCATGTGACTGAAGCCAATCAAAATGAGAAACAAAAGAGGTCTAAGCACCTATCGATGCTTCTCCCTCTTCCACCTGGAAGGAAGGCCTTGCCTGCAGTGCCACCAGAGGTAAAAGTCCCATATCTGTTACAGAGTTACACTATCTGACTGATGGAGGAGAGCAAAGGGAACACACTGTAGCTTAAAGACTGAGAACTGGAAGGCCACAGAATTTGTTTATTGTGCTGCTCAGGCAAGCAAAACAAACCTCCTAAAAGCAGTCCCATGCAGCACTCCAAGACCTGGCCCACTTCTGCTGGAATGATTAAGCATCTCTGTGTTCCACTGATCTTACACCTCAGGCACAGTGGAAAATTTTTGCTCCCACCAAATCATGGAGGTTTTCTATCACAACTAAATAAAACTGCTCCTATTTAAGACCTGTACAGTGCTAGACATGACAGCATTTTGTCAAGGTGATCAGCACTGGAACAACAGAGGTGCGGAGAGGAGAAATCATTACTTAGTATCACCAGATGGCTATCAGCCACACCAGGATTAAAAGGCAGGACCAGACCTGAGCACCAGTGGAATATTCCACCAATCTGCCCTTCAAAAGTTAAACACAGGGTGATGACAGAGTTTCAAAGACTGAGCTAGTTCAGAAAGTTCATCCAGGTATTTCACCACAGAGGAAATTCACAGAAGACGTATTGGTGGGGGGGGAAGGGAGTTAGTTGCCTACAAGCAGGAGGAGCATTTCTATGTAAGAGATTATGTCTTAGGGTTTTCTCCCTTCTATTAAGGTACTGCTACACTTTTCACTGCAGAAAACCTCTAGCTTGGAATAAAAAATAAAATAAACCTCCGTACACACTAAAATTATCACCTGTAGCCTGAAATAGGACTAAAGGGCAGGTTTACAGTCTCAGAGAAGAAACCACACTAGCCCCCAAACCCCTTTCTGAACAACTGAATTCCCAGAATAAAATGAGCAAGTGTACTCAGAAATTGACTCACAGCAATATATTATTCTCAATAAAAATCAATATCCATGATATACACCACACCATGGAAATGACCTTCGAATAGCCATGGTCTTGGACAGCAGGTCTCAGCTATGCTTAAGATGGGGCAGGGAGGCAGGGAGGAGTGCAAGAAAAAAGGGATGTTTTTCAGATAGGTCTTTACTGGTCCTTGACGGTCAACAAATTTATAACAGATGTGCCTCATTCTGAGTGTGGAGAAATGAGGGCTGGTAACTGTTATTGTCAGGACAAATCAATTGGAGCCATATGTCTGCAGCAGCTGACAGCATCACGAAAATCTCAAGCAACACAGAGACATTAGGATGTTGATGAAAATAAGAGCTTTCCCGTCGAGTAAAGGGCCTCTGGGACATGCCTCTTTCCAAGATAGGTTTGTGGGAATTAGCTTTTATATTTTGATTCTTTCAAATGCTTGATTGTATGTGAGACTTTGTCCTTTCTTCCTGATTCCCCAGACAGTACATTATAATTAACATCAGGAAAATGCTACAAATTAATCATAGGACACATCTCATTAGGATTCTTATTTTATCAGAATTAAATAGGAAACTGTCGTGACAGAACGGGGAAGTTTCCTAACCTTCTCCATTACAACATGGTCCCCAACCAAATGTCAGCCATTATTCCCAGTGATAGAACCCAAGAGGAATGTGCAACTCATAGCAAAATCTTAAATGATAATTAAAAGAAATAAAATGCTAAGATCTCATTCTAATAAACTAAAGTTATGCTTTTAGAGCATTTCCTCCTAAAGAGAAACTCCTAGATTTTTCAGGATCCTAACAAGTCAGCGGTTATCAAAGAGCTGGGCTACGAAACAGGAATAGGCATAGATCTATAGCCTCTTTTTTAACACCACTATGCCAGACCACAGCAGTGTAACACGCATTACAAGAAAAGGAAGTAACTAACATTGTCAAGTCAGCGGGGTCTTGTGTAGGTTAAAATGTAATGCAAGGTCAGTGCCATAATTATCCACACCAAGCAATTTTTTAGCTTATTGACTATGCTGCAGTTCCTGAATTAATGTCTTGGGGCTTAAATTGCAAAATATTATTGCAGTGTGACAGATGCTATAATCCAGATATCAGTAGCTATGCAGGAATGCCTGGTATTTCTCTGAACAGCCACGTTTCTCCAAAACCACTGCTTTTCTTTTACCAGTATTAATGAGCAAATCTGCCAGAATCCAAGCACATGGATTTCTGTTACTCTTATACAGAAAGCAAAATGACAAAGATGCTCAAGGAAGAGCTGTCAAAATAAATCATGGCTAGCTCACAGACACCCAACACTCATGACTTACACTACACTTGGAAGATCTACGTGTTTCCCTAAGCCCCTTCCCCCCCACCCCTTCTCTACACCAGAACTCTTCAAAGCTTTTCCTGCTTAGGTCACCATTTCTAGTGGTCCGCCTGACGGACCGTTTCAGACCAGGTCCATTTGGCCAACAATCTTTATCTGTTACATTACAATGTTTGGTAATAAACTGTTAATGAGTATTTGCTGGGTGCCTCAGCAGGAAAGCCAAGCACACCTTTCACCCCTTTGGACCTACAAGTTGTCTTTGCCAAGTACGGGGCCAGGCAGCAACAGTAGAAACCCTTTTGCCTGCGCTATTCCAGAATAACCAAGGAAAATACTTCAACAAAAAAGCGAAGAAGAAACTGCATTGCAAACTAATCCTGTTCTGCAAGGATAAGGCTTGGACATAACTGACCACACACTCTAGAGCCTTCCTAAAGAGTCAAAAGGAGGGCGAGAAAACAGACTGACCAGCCTCCTCTTGTGACATTACCCTGAAACAAAACGTAAACCAGAGGGAATGAGACAGTGAAGCTTAGAGTAACTGAACTAATTAAAAAACCCTACTGCTGGTCAGAGTTTTCCCCTCAGGCAGAAGGAGTATTTCATATTCCTCACTAGTAACAGTGCAGGTAAGGGTGAGCTGGAGATTGTTTGCTCCACCTCAGACCCTAAAAACAACTACCTAAGAGCCCAGAGTACAGAACAGCAGCAAAGAGAAAATTCCATAACATTCAGTGCATCATCTTGCAAGCAACTACAAAGACTTCTGGAATAAAAATCAGCATTTTGTTCTTGCCTGTTCTCTGCAAGTACACTAGATGTCTTTCCAGCCTTCCAGATGTCTATCAGGGTAACTGCAAGAACACATGCTGCAGTTTTTCACCATATACTTAAGCAGCGGTGGGGTCAGAGTAGTGACCAGCACATGCTGTAAGAACACATCTGCTTCAAATGTCGGCTGGATAACATGGGAGAAACGGGGCAGAATTCTCTGGTCTGCGCTTTGCAGGAGGTCAGACCATAATTTAAATTATCTCTCTAGCCTTAACTTTTAGTTATTCTGTACTCAAGCAAGCATGTGGGGATCTATCATGGCTCAATCTTGCCAAGAAAAACAAGAGGGAGGAAGAATCAGAACAGACTCAAGACATTTTGTGAAGAATGAATCCACACAAATAAACACTTGGCACAGGGAAAAGACCACACTTGTATCAAGAAACTCAACCATACATCTGCTACTACCAAGTTTTCCTTTCCTTGGAGGTGGAAGTTTCCATCACTTTTGCTGGGCTTGAGCTACTGACAAAGTTACTTCTCTGCTGTGTTCATTGACATATGGTTTCAGTGCTTTACCAATGTGTTAATTCTATTTAGTCTTTCCAATAATAAGGATATTGTTGCCACTAAGTAGTATGTTAATTGGTTTTTTTTTCCTAGTTTTAAAAATACACTGCTCTGCCTTATTCTAATTAACTTGAGATTACTATTAAAATAATGATTTTATTGTTTTACCACCAGCATTTTACTGCCTTGGAGTCTTAGTTGTACTCAAGCTATTATGACTTTGTAGCAATTGACTGACTACAATTATTCCATTATCTAGCCTCTAACATTTAATTGGGTGAATGCAGAAAATACTTCCCCATTACAAGACACTTGCTTTCTGATTTATTAGAATTAACCTTCAATGTACGAAACCCAGATTCGGTTCATTTTTACCTGCTTCTCAAGAAAAATCCCATGAGAATTATCGTAACCTCTGTTTGGTTTAATTAGGAGAAGTAACATTTAAAATATATTATGAGATTTATACTGATGCCCTGCAGCACACTCTCTTCATTCCAACATTATGTAAGGTTTCAATAGCCCATACACCTGCCTCCTGCCTGAATTAGAACACAGTGCAGGGCAAGACTGTTAAATATCATTAGCATTAACTATTTTTTTAATATTGATTTTTGTTGTTTCTTCTCTGTCCATTTGATGCTTTGCAGAGTTTAGATTTAATTTTTAATTGAAATACTTAGAAACCTTAGTACCTGACCAGGTTGTATTTTCCTCCAACTTCCAGCTACAAAAAAGCATCTGGTTTCACAGATGCTGGGTAGGTATCAACAGCAAAGTTTGGCTCAGCAGCAATTTAAAAGTGTTTAATGTTGGTTTTAGTGATCAGACACACATGTATTTTAAGAGGCCCCAAACACAATCATTCAACTTGGTCTTTAACTCTCCGTGAAAAACCAGTTCAGCCACCAGCTGCTTTCTAAATAAAAGAATAAGAGATTGGCAACGCTATGAGACAACTCAATCACCAGTTGCCAACATGGGCAGAGCAGCCACTGGCTGTTGGCTGGAGCAGTGATGCAACAAGCAATGTGCACAGAAGGTGGCTGAAGAACAGCACAAATTGGCAAAGGAGACTAGAAAATAAAAACGTCAGTGCACTGTCCAGTCTGAGGACACTTCTCATCCTCTGATGTGTGAATTGCTAGTTTAGAATCTGGGCACAACTGTGCTTTTACGTACAGTCTGGTGCAATGCAGGGGGGGGAGGATTTTTAAAAATATAATCAGCAAGCAAACAAATAAACCAACCAGAAGGACTAAGGGCAAAGAAGTGCTACACTTTGAACTCCTACACCCTCATTTCCTGCTTTTATTGGCATTAAGTTAGGTCATTAACATTTTATCAATATATGTGTATATAATGTTACTGAGATTAATGGACACAGGCAACACTGTTCTAAAGGCAACCAGAACTCTGTAATAAGTTACAGGCTTGCTCTTCCAGCAAGCTGCTCACTTGTAGGGATGCATGGATTTTTAAACGCCTAAGTTTAATATGTTAGAATTAAAAGTGTGACCACACTGCAGAAATAACTTTAAAAGAACAGATAGCCTAACCCAGATTTGTATGCTGCTCCTGACAACTGAAGTTTTGAAACTCAAGTAGTTCAGACTTCAGCATATGCTCTAAGTCAATATATATTGAACTCCAAGCCTCTGCTGCAGCTGATTAAGGACAAAGAAAGGACATGATACAATGCTACAAGAAGAGAGACTGTTCTTTGTGTTCCTAAAGAAAAGAACATTGCTCATTTTTATTAAGTGTTAAACTTTTTGTTATCTGGCTACCCAATACCAGGTATGTTTACTGCTACTGTTCTTGGGTTTAAGGCTGAAGTACATCACCTCAATTGTCATTCTGCTCATCTACTCTCATTAGACGCTGCTCTCATTCAGTACATATTGAATTACACAAGTCTTTTTAGAAGGCCAAAACCTTCTAAAGAGACCTTATTGCTGTCTACAACTACCTGAGGGGTGGTTGTGGCAAGGACGAGGTTGCTCTCTTCTCTCAGGCAGCTAGCCCCAGAACAAGAGGACACAGCCTCAAGCTGCGCCAGGGGAAATTTAGGCTTGAGGTGAGGAGAAAGTTCTTCACTGAGAGAGTCATTGGCCACTGGAATGGCCTGCCCAGGGAGGTGGTGGAGTCGCTGTCCCTGGAGCTGTTCAAGGCAGGATTGGGCGTGGCACTTGGTGCCATGGTCTAGCCTTGAGCTCTGTGGTAACGGGTTGGACTTGATGATCTATGAGGTCTCTTCCAACCTTGGTAATACTGTGATAACCTCACTGCTTTCCTTTTCCTCCTTCTTCCCACTCTCTATCCTGCTGGTGTAGGTACATACCTAAGAAATATTTTATACTTTATTATTAGGATAATTTGCAACATCTAGGGGACACCCTGCAGCTTAATATGTCGATTTCAAAGCAGTTAACTATTAAAAGCCTCATAGTAGCACTTAGGATTTACATTTCAGAAATGGTCTCCTGGTCAACTTCCAGCCACCACTACAAAGAAGGGAAGACCTCTAGTCATGGTGACATAGCATGAAAGGAATCCCATGTGACACTATAAAAAGCATCGGCCTGATGTATTAGCACTCTCTCAAAAGTCTTAAGAGACTTTTCTCCTTCAACCACAGTACACATTCATGGAGAAATTTGTTCAAAAACCTAGGTAAGGAAACTCACCATGCTACCAGAAATACTTACTTTATACATGCTTTTACAGCTGCCTTAACAGCAGGAACCTTCTCCTCATTCCCACAATACATGGTGACAGAAATACTAAGCAGACTCCAACACCTCACAGAGCTCTTAATCAAAGCTTCCTAAATAACAGACTGCAAATACACTGCTTGTTTTTTCCAGAACTGCCTGCACACCGCACCTGTGCTCCTCATAACCCCACACAGGCCTGCAGGTTCACAGTCAAGAAACATGCTGATGCCGTGTGATTCCATTTTCTTGACAGCCAGGCAGCTCCACACAGCCATTTCCAGAATTCTCATCACTGCCCACCTTGTCTCCAGCTCTGCCAACTAGCTTATTTGTACTTTTCATCCACTTTCCCACCCCATTATATTAGCAGGGAAGTAGAGGAAAGAACTATCTTTTGAGGTAAAATTGTTGCTTGGAAGATAAATTATGATACTTTCGCCTCTCTTCAACAGCCTAGCCCCATTCTGATTCACGAGCTGCATTGCCTGAAATGAATCATGTTGAATAACAAAGGTTCCCAGCCTGACTCAGATGACTTGGAAGAGGTAGTCTTCCCCCTCAGTATTTTTAAAGGTTGAATTTTAAAACAGCAGTTCTGGTTCTTAACTTCAGATTATCTTAAGAGCTCAAGAACAGTTTAATCAGTGAATTGCCTGCTTGTACCACTACTCTCACTATCCTTAGAAGTTTTACTCTGGAAAGTGTAAAAATCAGATTGAGTTTTCATAAGGCTCTGAAGCTGCCAGTACTCAAAGAGCACTCAGTAATTTTGCCATCACAACTACTCCCTGGCAAAGACAGGAACTTTTTCCTTCCCTCCATTTCTGGGAGAATGACACCCCATGGCCTCTCACCATTCAGTAGCAACTGACACACAAGCATCGAAGAGGTCACTTGCATCTGAAACCACAGCACAAACACATGGATTATGTTTTCCACCATGTCCGCCATAAAGTCTAGATTTCTTTCTATGAAAGAACAAGGGATAAGCAGAAGCAATCAGTCAATGACAGTGCAAATACATCTCCCCTGTGATCATAATGACATAACATCTAAATCTGTTCATCACAGCATAGGTGCGTTAAAAATATGCACAGATGTGTCTTTCACACCACCTCCAGCAAGATACACCCCCTGTATCTGCTACATTATGAGACGATACCAATTTGCATTTATGTTTTGATTACAACTAACTGAATTCTATAACCTTGGGCAATTCACAGTGGATGAAACCTGACACCAAAGTGAGTGGGAGCTTTTCCACTGACTCCAGCAAGCACACAATTTCATCCTAACTGCTATGGTAAGCGGAGATCTAAAGAAATAGCAGGCCATAGCTTTTCTAAACTGCACCGTTTTGAATCAGAATAACCCCACTGCATATACAGACTGATGGCAATAAAAGTAGAATTCCCCAAACTATTGTTATCCCTCAGTTAAATTTTATCACACTCCAGCTGAATGGTATTTCATTGCTGTGCCTTCTCATTATGTAAAATGTCATAGACTGCAAGTGCAGCTCAGGGTCTTCTTTCATACCTCTGGTCCCTCTGTCATTGCATCTATTTACTAGACACTGCAGTCATTCTTCTCAAAAATCTTGCGGGGGGGGGGTTATGTTCAATGCCACTTGCGGAAACAAGATTTTCATTCACTACAAGTTGAGTCACTTAGGCCAACGATGTAGGCCAATGATGTATGTCACTTAGGCTGGGGCAACCCTGCTATCCTAGCACTTGCTTGTAAAGTTCCAGGTTAACTATAATCATTTTTTTAACGCATTCGAAGTATACGACCCAATACAGCATCCGCCACTTAACACCATGTAGGTCCAACATGCTCTTGACTAGCCACACAGATCCCTAGGGAGCCTGAGCCCAAGGTCAGGCAGACTAAAAGTACTCTCAGAACATTTCTGTTTAACTAAGTATAAAAAAAGATTAAAGTGGATAATGCAACATCTCATGTATTTTGCACTGCAGGACAAGCTTTATAGACTTTTCCAGAAAAATGTTGTTCAGTGGTACAATGGGAGCTCAGCTAGTATCAGTTTGGCTGAGAAACACAATCTGTTTCTAGCTTCCAAGCGTAGAAACCTTTAAAAATTCCCCCCGCCTTCCTCTACATATTTATGTATTTTCTATACATATATGCAACATTCCCACATCTTACTGTACTGTACTTTTCAGTAGTGCCTTTAGCAAAGAACAAACACTTCAAAAGTTTAAAGTTCTGCTTTGTGTTGCTTTTTAACCTCCGAAGAGTTTTTCCCTACTCAGACAGACCCTTGGAAAAGCACCACCCTAATTGCCCCAGGCACTTGGATCCCGTAAAGCTTAATGCCTTGCAATTGCTGGTCTTATGACTGAACCCACTTGTCAGGAGGTGAGCCGGATCTGTCTGCTCCTCTCTGACAGCTCAACACATCACTTCTGAAATCCAATATACACTCCAGTTTCTGAGATGTGAATCAATAACTGCCATCAAGTATTCACCACTATATTGCACTGAGCAGCTCACCTTAATACCCAAATCTTCTGTCCCCATGAGACTACTGCTAATTGAGAAGTCATCCAGGCTCAGACACAGGTCTAATTCCTCCTATGCTGAGTGCCCCACATTGTACTTACTGCCCTGCTGCTCCCCCTCCCACTCGACACTCCTCAATCTCAGCCTCAACAATTCTGCATCATTTCCTGTCCCCTTTTCCAGCTCACACAAAAATCGAATGTGCTGTCATATGGAGCGCAGGGATCCCTGCTGTTTACCTTTTCCTGGGTCTACATCTAATTTTCCATTGCTTGGCCAGATTTCAGCCCTGAGCTGCGAGGTAAAACTACCGTGAAGCTTCAAATCTCCTGTAATATTTAACAAGGTGGGAGTTAGTTATTGGGGAAGAGTTTAAAAGGCGATCGGAGAGGCAGAAACTGGACATCTGCTGGCACAGCAGTGCCTCAACAAAGGCGAAACAACTTTTCAACGTTGTTTGGCAACATCATAGAGAACATTACATCAGGCAGTAAAAACAAAGCCTTCAGCCATGTTCACCTTGAACACACAGAAATTAGGTGGCACTCTCCTGTAAATTAGAGTGCAGTTCCTATTTCAACAAGACTTTATACCAAAGACCAGGCAGAAAGGCTACCCGGTACTAGACCAAAAGGTCAGCATCTGCCCAAGAAGCCGCACTGCACTCATCTGTCACACCAGCTCTGGCCACAGCTACTAGGACTGCTGTTACCTCCACACGGATTCTTACTCTGGAATAAAACCATTTAAATGAGATACTGATACAACAGCAACAACATCAAATAAACCAGTGCAGTTTTATCACTTCCTTTCCTTGAGAAGCCTCGAAAATTAGAAAAGCCTTTTTGCTCTCTAGAAGACAAGGAGTTGTTGGTGTATTTTTTAATACGTTATGTACACAGAGTATTTCTGTTTGAACACTTAGGAGTGTGGGGACAGCCTACTCGAAAACAGCTTCAACAGCTCCAGCTCCAGACAGAGAGGAGCTGCTTTCTACTAAGTACAGGATAAATTTGTTTTTCTAGTTAGGAAAATACCATGTCAAACACACTCTTCTAGAGCATGTAACAAACACATGGAAACCCGTGTTATCTAACAAGGCTGGGACATCTGAGAAAGGCCTTATCTGGAGGACAAACTTGTTTATGATAATAAAAACCTCAGAGTATCTCGACTAAGTTGGCGAGAAAATTAGGACAGCAGAAAAAAAAAAAAACACACTTTTTTTTTTCCCCCCCTAAACAAATGGCTTCATCTTTCCAACAAGCACAGGAGATGCCAGGGGGGCTGGTGACAATCATCACTGATGCGAATGATGGGATATGTCAAGGAGAGAGAAATGTCATGTGGGAAATGTAATTAACCACTACAGAAGGGGGGATGACACCTCCCCACCTACTCACATGCCAAATAGAAAAGACCAAAATTTATTAGCACAGCTCCTATTCACTCATTTGCTGTTTGATATTCCTGTACCAGATACATTTATAAATGGATCAGACTTTCTTGAAGCATCACAGCACGCCAGTTACATGCAGTCCAGGTAAAGTCTCTGTTCATCCTACCTAAAGAGACTTAACCTAATGGAAAATGGACACAAGGTGATCAATTGTTCCAAATTTGTTTGGTTTGTCTAAAATAAGTTTCTTTCGTCATCAGAATAGCTAATAAAGCAAAATGTGTATCGGACCATGAAATTTAAGGGCTTCTTGTTCTGCATTTGATTTTTAGACTCAGCTAATGTTACCCACTTGTTAACACTGTCAGATCACGTAGGCATCTCCAACATGCACAACAGAGTGACAGCTCCATTTCCTCTATTACAACCCACAGCCAGTTTTTTTTTATGCGTATCAACAGGTTTGCAGCCAGAAATTAACCCAGCATCCTTCAGATCTGCTCAAAACTACCTGATGTTCGTAGTGCACAGTTAAGCGTGACAATCACTTATTTTCAATCCAGGGCGAAATGGTGCAGGAGTGAAGAAGGAGAAAAAAAGACTGATCCTTTAGACTCGAGCTGGAGATAGTGGGAGAGTTTTTCCCCAAGGTGCTTAAGAACTACCCTAGAGTCAAGGTACACTTGGAAAACCAACATGTGCTGACATGACTTCAGAAGAAGCTGAGGCAAGGACTCAGTGGCAGTCCATTGCAACTCTGCATCCAATAGCTGTTAGATGCAGATAATCCCTTGCTCTAAGCCAGGTTCCAGGCAGACCCACAGAAACTTAACAGATTTAGTAAAATCCCCATCTCCAGGATCACAAGAGGATTAATTGCCATCACCTTCTCTCTGCCTCCCCTTCCAGGCACTCTGAAGGAAAATAAGATTTGAGCAACTTCTTGAGTTTCTTGGCAAGTATGCAAGCCCTTGAGTCACAAGTTTTAGTGCACTAAAGTACATGCTGGCCTCCTCAGTGTCAGCACTGTAGACCCACTACATCTCCAATGCTGTTGGCATGTCTGTATTGCATGAAAGATGCAATACACATCTTTCTAAACTCCGTCCTAAAAAAAGGTATCCATAATATTATCTTAGAAGTATATAGGAAAAGGACCTTTTTTACTGAATGCTGTAGCATACACAGATGGAGACACATTCCATCTTCCACAAGTTTCAAGTCTAAAGCTGTCTAAAGCAGTGGCCTTGCTCAGAGTTGCCCAAAATCTAGGAACTGTCCCAGATTCTTTGATTAAAGCAACTGAGCCATATTTTCACCCTTGATCCCATGCTCTGTAGGCACAAGAACACAACATTTCTCCCACAGAGCCAAGGTCAGATTCACCTGCCAGTCACTCCCTGGATACCTCTCCAAAAGGCAAAAATCCCAGTGAAAAGGGTAGTGCAGTGACGCAGACATTGCAGAGGTGATGCTCCAGCCCCCGAATGCTGCAGGTCTTGGTGCACAACTGCTTCTGCCATGAGATCTAATGAAAGGGGAAATCATGCATAGCAACTTCCAAATGTCAGGCAAGAGGGTCCAGCAGCACAAAGAGGAAATAATCTAGACAAAATTGTTCTAAAAAGACACCTATAGTTTTTATCTCTGAAGAAAAAATGTGTAGCCATTATCTAAACCACACTTTCCACACTTCAGTGCTTGTGTAAATGGTGTAAAGGTGCAGTGCTTAGCACCATCAGTACACTGCCATTTAATCACTTTTTCCTTTCTTTAAATACAAACCTCTCACTATTGTTTCCATTACATTCCTCTTCCTTCCCTTATTACATCTGTCAATGTTAGCTGACTTGTTCAAGTTTACTTATTTGGAGTCACGTTTTAAAATAGTGCAAGAGGGAAAAAACGACTTTAAGTAACGCCCTTGTAAATACATTTGCCAAGAAATGGATTACATGCATCCATGAAACATGCATACAGCCATAAAAACTAGCTCTAGAAAATGACCCAAGAAGCTTGAAAAGACTCACAGAATCTAGCTTTGTGTTTTTTAAGTTGCATAAATCAAGTGGATCTGAGTCATGCACGACTGTCTCACTACGGTGTCTTTTGGGCAACTTGTTATTCAGTGGACATAAACATAAGAAATTGCCTATCAAAATGCTGCATGTTCTGACAAGACCACAAGCAAACACACAGTCCCCAAAGATTCAGGGGCCTTTGCACACAATCCTTTTAATTGCTAGAGGAAGGCAACCATATGGCAAGACAGTCCCGTGCTCTACGAGCACACAGTGGGAAATATGTAGCTTACTGGAAAGTTTTTATAAAGGACAAGGGTAAAGAAGGCAGAAGCTACTAAATCTATAGCTTATTCATTAGAAATTCATTTATAGACTAGCGCATTTCTAATTACTGACACTCATTAAAGAACAGGGCTTTTTCTAGATAAACTAGAAAACTTTCATCCTTATCATTACAAGAATAATTGAAATCTTGTTTCCATTAAAGTTTAGTTGACTTTAAAAATCTTCCTTCAAAACTACAACAGCATGAAACTCAATACTGATGGGGATGACAGAATACAAATTATATGTTTGCTGCCTGACAGACAACGTACCTGTGTCCCACATAAAGCCTCAGTGGCACAACAACGTCAACAGCTTCCAAAGCTGCTGTATTCAACCCATTTGTTCCAGACATGGGAGCATTCAGGCCACGGCACAGCACATTTTTTCTGGCACAAGCCGAAGTTCAAGTGCTCCAAGTGCTCCCATTCCATTCATTCCTCTCTCTGCAAAAAACCCTGATTGGGTCGGTACAGCTGTCTGTGGGTTCAAGTGGGGAACCACACTTGAGCCAAAAAAAGCCTTCAGCAAAATAAGTGTTCTTTAACGGTTACGTCTAGTTTAGCTGAACTCACTGACTCAGGTCACTGTGTGGGCCTATAAACATCACCCAGCGCTAAAGTGCTGCCAACACAACTGAGCTGGAGGCGGCAGTAGAAGTGAACAAGAAGTGCCGCTACATCAGAGGCAGCAAACTATGCCCTCAGCAGGTACACAACCAACTCCTGCATTTCCTTTTGGCAGGATTTCCTGGAGTGGACAAGAGTTCCCTCTTAGACCTTCGCAGCACCAATCGCAGCCATGGCAAGCTCCCACAACAAGACACAGAAACTGTGCAGGCAGAAGCACAGCATTCTCAGCACTCCAAGCAGGCAGTTCAGCCTCACCAGTGTCCTCAGATGTGCATGGCAGCGGGAGCAGACATGAGGATTTTAAGAACACTTGTGTTTGTATTTAGATTGGACAAAAATACAGATATACATAAAACACGTACCCCCTCATCTCAGTTAGCCCAAAGTCCACAGCATCATTCCTTGAGCTCCCAAGGCAACAGGCTTAGTGTGTCCTTGTCTGAGAGGTCCATGACGCACCAAGCACGGCTAAGGAGTGGCTTTTATTCACAGAAAGGCAGTGACTCAGCAGGGCTGTAACATAACTGTAATTCACAGGAAACAGACAAAAGGCACTAAGCTGTCCATAAACCTAACATACATGACCTGCCTGTGAGCCTTGTTAAGGCTGTCAAACAGACCAAATAGCCTCTCAAACCAATATCCTGAATCTTCTCCGCCTAACCATTTGTATTTTCCATATACCTGACACTTGATTAAATTTAAGGTTCTTGCACCAAGAACACAAAAACCAGATTTATCTTGTGAAGCCTTTTATCTCACCTCCTTCAAGGCAAGCAGCATCAAGTCAAGTGAACTGTCACCCCACCTTTTTCCCTTGAAGCTCAGTGCCCCAACCTGCCACGGTAACTTAACACAGGTCTCAGGAACAGGAGAAATCCGAAGCGTGATGCCAGGTGATGTGCAGGCAGCTGAGGCAATGCAAATTCTGCTTTTCTCTCAACTAGGAGTTTTGATTTTTGTGAAAAACTGTTTCTCATAGCAATGATGCCACTGACTCACATTTGCTTATCACATACCGTAGCCCCAGATTTTTTTTTGCAAGCTTTCTGCAGAAATCTAAGTGATTGTTCCTAGATTTGTCTTCAATGAATCACATCCAAATTTTTTGAAGAGTTGTGTGATGTATTTATATCCCATCCCAGCTTCACATAATTTGCAAGCTCAATAAGTGCACTCCTTCTGCATCATCCAAATCACTATGAAAACAAATACTGAACAGAACTGGTGCCAGGACAGACCTTTTCCCAGCCATGCTCAGTATGTTATCCCACAAGTTTCTGAAAATAAAACACCAGTGAGTAAACTCTCATCCCCATTACCTATCCAGGTTTGCATCCAACACCCACCAGTAGCTCCACAGCAAAGAATAGAACTTAAGACATCCAAGAGCTGCTTCTTCCTTTATCCACAAAGGATATTACCACACTGTAAAAGAAGTTAGTTATTTATGTAGTCAGCCAAAGTAAGACAGCTTGCAGAGGTGTCCCACAAGTAGCCTGGGGCACATAAGTACTCCAGCTTACCCCACTGCCTCACTGTACAGAGGTCACACTTCATCAACCCTTCTATCGCTGTCCTTCACGCTGACAGTAGACAAGGACAGTCTCAGCAGCTATCACTGCTCTGGGGAACCCTTTTCAAGGAAAGAGATGAATTAATTATACAAGTCTAAATATGAGGTGTAGCCATCTAATCCTACAGCATCACCACTGAGTCCAATGGCCAGTGTTGGCAGAAAAGCTTCCCGAAAGCCTCAATCACACATTTACCTTTCTGCTTCTTGTTTCTTTTTACTTACAGTTTGCAAACTTGAAAACTAACAAAAAATAATTATGCAAAATCAAACAAAAAAAATCAAACAAAATTCCCCCATAGTTGTTACTGCAGTACCTGAGCTCTGCTGCATAAACGAAACACCTTTTCATTTACCTTGTCTGGTTCTGGCGTCCTCCACAGAAGAAGGACGCAGAGCTCCTGGACCACGTGCAGACAAGAGCAACTCAAATGATCAGAGGGCTGGAGCACCTCCCCTATGAGGACAGGCTGAGCAGGTTGGGGTTGTTCAGCCTGGAGAAGAGGAGGCTCCCAGGTGACCCTCTAACTGCTTTTCAATAGCTGAAGTGGGCTACAAGAAAACTGGAGTAGGGCTTTTTACACAGGTGCATAGTGAGAGGGTAAGGGGAAAGGGTTACAGACTTGAAGAGGGAAGACTGAAGTGGGACATTAGTTAAAAATCCTTTCCTGTGAGGGTGGCGAGAGGCTGGAACAGGTTGCCCATGAAGTTATGGCTGCCCCATCGCTGGAAGTGTTGAAGGCCTGGTTGGATGGAGCCGTGAGTAACCTGATCTAGTGAAGGTGTCCCTGCCTATGCAGAGGGTTTAGAACTAGATGATCTTTAAGGTCCCTTCCAACCCTGGATATGATCTGTTCAGGGTATAAACCTTATCTCAGAAGTCCCTTTCAGGTTGGTACTTGCACAGAAATCATTGTGCTCTCTGGTCATCAGTTAGACTCTCTGCTATTCTCCCCCCACACACTTTTATTCTCTTTTGTTTTCAGTTTATCTTGTGCTTTTGGTTTCCTACAGTAGTAAAACACTATTATGATGCTTGGCAGACAATTTAAGCTCCTGTGACAATCACCTTAGAAAAGGGAATCAGCTTTCATAAACCCTTTCTACATGAGTAAATACTGAGTTCTAAGCTAGAAGCAGGCAAAGACTCTCCCCTCCACATTATCTATAGAGCTCATGGTTTTAAAGCTACTTAAAAAGAAAAGCAGTAGCTGTTTGCAGAGAAATATTTTTTAAGATGTGCACAATACTCTCTCCGACAACATTTCACCTCAGAAGGTTTCTTCGGTATTCCTCCCCTCCCCTTTGTTCAGTTTTGGAAAAGGGACAAAACAATACAAGAAGTTACAAGCTTGCAGGGTCTGCTCCACAAGGACTTTCCCGCGGACACTGGAATGCAGGCTGTTCACCAACAACGTAAAGCTGCCACAAGAGGTTTTTTTTTCTTTTTGTGTTTTCATACCGAAATAACACAAGATTTTTTAACTTCCCTTCAGATTTTGAACCTTACCAGATGACACTTTTTACGTTTTTCTCGAAGGGTCTGAGGACCAAGGGATGTATTTCTACTGTAAGGTAGTCAAGTCATGTATGAAAACAAATAAACCCCAGACAGCCTTCTCATATAATCCCATGTCTCACTGACTTGGTCTTTCGGGGAAGCCGTACTGTAGGTCTCTGATCAAATACCACAATAATCGGCACAACAAATTCAAAGCAGTCAAACCACAGCGTGCTGTTAAACTATGTAACGGCTTCCTGCACGTCCTACTGTCCTGATCACCCACAATGAATTGTTCTGCATGAACACAGAGAAAAAGTGCTGTACAAATATCACACTGGGGACCTCCCAGGAGAAGATGCCACAGTTTTTGCACCCAGGGTGGCCCAGACTTGTCTCCAAGACATAGCAAGAAGTAGGAGCAGCAACATGTGGTTAAAGATACGGAACACAGCCCACAGAGAATCAGATGGATGTAAGAAGATACAGGGAGGACAGAAATGTGTTAAATCCTTACTGCTATCTCATGTTAGAAAATGTGAAAAGCTTTGCTTATTACTGCACACAACTTGCTGGATGCATACCTGGCCTTTACTCAACCTGATGAAGAGGCAGTGGTGTGAAAACTCATCAGGATGGCCAAAAGGAGAGGAGCACAATTGGCAGAAATGGCTCTTACTGAAGCCAGAGACCTAAAGCAGCAAACAAGGACGGGGTGAGAAGAGAGGGAAGGTTCTTTAGATTTAGGAGTTCCACACAGCCTAACTTAGGTTGCAGAAGAATGAAAAATCTGAAAAAAAGCCAACAAAAGCAAATCTGACAACCCTACACTAAAGTGAATAAACCAGCAAAACTAGTAAAAATTAACACTTCATTATACTACAACCAATTATCTCTCATTATGCAGAAAACAAAAAAACCCCAAACTGCCTATATCAAAACACTAAATTTGTAAGGAAAAACTCTGAAGCATCACCCATTTTCTCTCCCAGTAGCACTTTTCTAATACTTTGACACTTGTTTCTGTCCTATCAGATTTTTCCCGACTGGTTATTTCATTAATGAAGAAAACACATTCTTCAAAATCAAACCTTTGTGCATGACCAGAAATCTACTACATGGGCTTCTGTATGGCCACAGGCACTCAGGTGTGCTTCCAAGGAGATGCTAGTCTACTTTAAAAGGAAAGCTAATAGGTAATGCCAGAGTGGAGGAGAAATAAAGGACTGTATGACATGGTTCTTTAAGTGCCCACTTCAGGTCATCAAAGTAGGTAACAAGGTAAGGACTTGCAGGATTTGCTGAAAGTGTTTATCGACATTGGCTGGCGGTTGAGATACAGCAGTTGATGAGTTAGAAAGGACAGAATCATGGATCACAAAAAAACCCCAACCAACAAACAACAAAACAAAAAGCCAACACCAAGAAGCCAGGCTCAAAAAACTTTGGTACAAACATGTTAGAGGCGACTACCTCTGTAAAAAACCCAGCTCCGTAATTACAGTGTAGGTTAAATTCCACTGTGATTGAACTTACTGAGCTGTTTCAGAATATTTCAGTAGACATCGCTGGACACTACCCACCAATTACTCAAAACCTCAGTACCTTTAAGTGTCTACATGTTTATTTAGCCATTCTTTCTCCCTAGAATGAATATTATCCTATATCAAAGGTCTGATGTAAACAACAAACAGCATGCTGCTTGGCTACACTTGGGTCTTCGTTTTAACAGTGCTATTGCTCAAAAGCCAATTCCAAACACAAATATACCAGGGCATCTAAATATAACTGACCCTACTTGGACTCAGGTTCTCTTCACATCTGTCATCTCTCTCTCAGATCTTTTTAAATTGCACTTACAGGATAATAAACTATGCTCCCCCACCACACTATACTACTACTTACTACTGTAAGGCAAACAACTCACACATGAACACAAAAAAAACCCCAAACAGCCTTCTCAGACAGGTTGCTTTCTTCCCCCATTTTGGCAAGACCATCAGTCATAAACTGTACAAAGACTGTCTGGAGAGTGTATGCTGTGTAATTAATTGCTCCAGTGAATGCTTGGCTTAGTCAAACTCAAAGCTGTGTTTAAACTCCCTTCAAAAAGACTCCTCAGTGTCATGGTTTTCTGGGCTAATTCTAACCAGCAGCACAGAAAACTAGCAACAGTGGTGCAAACCTGCTCAAGGCCGCTGGCTCAGGGAGAAATCAGTAACTGAAAGCAGCCCTGCCACACAGCTGGCTGTGTCACAGGACATGCACAACCCCTCGGTCTCAAGCGCCAAGTTTGTATAGCAGGCAAGATGCAGTGCAAACCCGAATCCTCACGTTCCAGATGACCTGAGCTTTTCTGCAGGTACTTTGCCATTAGTTTAGCATGCTCAGATCCAAAGTATCAGAACAACACCCAAAACCAGGCTGCTTTCTGCTGTCTGGTGGAGAACTTGCAAAATAATAAGCCACAGATTAAAAGGAAAAAAAACCCACACCACTGAAGCAAACCCAGCAGCACCAAAAGTCACTGCTGACTCCAGAAAGCTGCTTCTGGTGCACCACACTATCAAACACTGGTACAATACTGGGATCAAATTCAAACACTCCATTCTTGCTCTATCGCTAGATAGCCCAGTTCCCACACTGATACGGATTTGATCCACTAGACCCAAGGTCTTTACCAGAGCTCAGTAAGTTAAGCTTTCTTATTTGCAGACACATTTTATCAATCGATTTGCGAGATGATACCATGTACTGATGAATATTAATGTAAGAGCTAAAAAATGCTTCTGTAATACTTTCACCTATTGTAGAATCATGTATTGTGTTGAATGCTAAAGGCATTCAAACAGAGTCTCAGTGAGGTGTTCTCAGCACTTATTAGTAAACTGTATGCCAAACTAGTTGCAATGACTACAATATATTCAGAATTCTGCTAATATCAAAATTGCAGAGTGGTTGATTTTTGAAGGACGTTAATGATAATTTAGTTCCAACTCCCCTGCCATGCGCAGGGACACGTCTCAGTAGGCCAAGTTACTCAAAGCCCCATCCATCCTGGCCTTGAGCAATTCCAGGGAGGAGGTAAATCTAGTTAAACTTTTTTTTGCATTTTTTTTTAAATTCCAATTAAGCAGCTTTACCACCTGAACCTGAGCTGCTCCAGCTTTCCATATGGTTCAAGAGTTCCTGACTAAGCTCCTTTCAGTAAAGTCATTAAGGTCATGTAACTCTACCAGAGGATCCAAGGAAAATGCTGAGAATATAACGCATCCCCCCCCTTCCATGATGGATCCATGCTGATAATCCTCTGAAGAAAACCCACCATGTTTTATCAACATACGATTGACTACTTATTGGGTAGTCTCGGTTCTTAATGGGTGAGCTTAAGTGACAAGCGTCAAAGAATATTCTAATTTACTTTGCTGGAGAATGGTCAGAAGAACAGACAAAATCCTCAGCACTTGAGCAAGCATCTGCTTCAGCTCTGTACAAGCATGTCGTTGAGATTCTGGTTTTGGCTTAAGGCAAAGAGTTTGACTTGGGACTGGGGAAGAGTGGGCATTAAAGGAAAACTCTTGGGTAAGCTTCAGATGACAATGTTTCAAAACTTACCAACTGTGATGTCTCTTACAACCTAACCAATTTTACTCAACCAGAGATTTATTTTGAAGGATTTCTGTCATGTCCATCATTTCCAAACCCCAACCTTGCAAAAAATTCAGGATCACTGTTACTTTAAGCCAAAATAAATAGACGGTCTTCAGAACAAAATGTTTTCTTCAAGTCTTTTTTATCTAAGAGAAGACATACACATTTTATCAGAAACTTCTTTCAGTGATTGATGAACGAGCCACCGATTTCTATTCAAGGGTATGCAGAAAGAGTGATATGCTTACTGGTATGTTTGATTGTTTCCTGCAGCACTGCTAACAAGATGATTGCCAGTCCTCCTTGTTCACAGAGGTATGTGCTTATTTGCTGAGAATCATCTGTATCACCATTAACAGGAATAATTAATAGTAAGGTAACTGCTTTCAAGCCTGAAAGTCAAAGACCCCAGTGAAAGATACTGGAAGACTTTACACTGTTGTCCAATGAAGAATAATTATGATGGACAAAACCAAGCAATTTTCTTACATAAAACCAAGTTATTTTCCAAGACAAAAAGCCTTGAGGCCTCCTGCATCATGTTCTCGTATGCACTAAGTCTCATCAAGCATCTTGGGACTTTATAAAGGACCGAAGTAAAACAAAATCTCACACAAACAAGAACCTTGCTCCATTACTTATTCTTCAGAAATCTTTTTGTTCACTCCTTGACTGAGCAGTACAGTGCTATCCAGAAATGGTTGCTTGACAAGAGACTGACATTTAAGCACACCTACATACTGGAACATTAAGCAGTAAAACTAATTAACTACTACTTTTTCATGAGCCAAGAATATAAAACAAAGATTAGCCACTCCTTTCCAATCAAGTTTCTTTTATTTCCCTCTTCCTGCTTAAACTTGAGAAGGAAAGGGGTTATGCAAAGAAATTAATAGCTACAATGGCATTTGACTCCATACAGGTTTGTCTAGGGTATCAGAAATGTCAAATCACAAATTAAGCAATACCATGTAAATATGTAGTGCATTCAAATGATCATGTTCCTAATTGTCATGTTACTGGCACTTCCCTGCTCTTCCAGGCTTGTGAGGAAGTAAGAAAGTCCTTAAAAGTACAGGTGACTCTTGCAGCACAAACTGATGAGATCCAAAACAGTCCTTTACAGCACTCAAGTAATTTCTCATCCTCTCCACAAGAATTAAAAAGTAAAATATGCATTCTAAGGAACGAAAGTAGTGCATGAACTTAACTCGTTTAAATAACCACTTACAACATTCGCATGGAGACTAGCAGGTTTAAACCTCCTTTCTGGCAGATCTGCATCTCCTACTCACTGAAGGGTCTTATACTACTGAGCTATAAAATATTCTAAGGGCAGACTGTCACATCAAAGCTACTCATTCTGCCTATCAAGTTCTTATAACAGCATGTGCTGGAGCTCTGGCATCATCCCATTTCTCCACTACCAGTAAACTGCAGTAAGCATCGGCATATGGAGTTATTCTTGTTTGCTCTCTTGTTCTCAATTAATATATAGCAAATATTTGAATAAAATATTTAAATATTCATTGGATCAGTAAAAGGCTCAATTGCTTGGTACTTTGAGAATTTGTTAGGGGCAGAAAAGGAAAACAGGAAGAACAAGTTCCAGGTTCTGCTAAAATGAGTATTTAAATTCAACAAAGTAGAACAGCTGCAGTGGAGAATAATTAACAAGACCTAACCTGGAAGAGGAAAAGACACATCTGAAAGGCTTGAAATACTTCATGTTCCTGGAACACTACTGTAGCAATACAGGATTTCTATGGATGTGTTAACACCATCTTAATCCAGAGAAGTTGCTGGCTTCATCCCACTGAGTAAAGTGAGCAACAGTCACCTATCCAAATACAAACCATTTCTTGTCCCTCTAACATAAAAAGACCTGAAAATCACGTGTAACCCAAATGAATATTGTGGCAAATCATCACAGCCGGTGATAGCAGCTGATACCAAAATGCTGTTCCAAATGATTGAGAAATGCTTTTCCTCAGTCTGATCAGAGCCCACACATGTAACAGGATGCTGCAATGGCAACACAGAATAATTAAGAGATTAGCAAAACAGTGACGTTTTAGTGCCCAAACTGACTTGTCTTTAATGAGAAAGGATATAGCCTTTTTGACGAAGGATTTGGGCACTCAGTTTTGACAAAGACATATGAAAAGGACAAAGAAAGTAAGAAAGATTACTGGTAGAAGTTTTTACTATTTTGAGAACAGCAGAGCTACATTATTTGTCTTACCAAATTACATGGGGGAGTGCAGCAACTTCTTTGGGGCCAGGCAGATGAGGAAATAAACTTAAATTTCCAAAAGAAGGCCAAATTGTATTTTGCATTTGCTTTTCATTCCTGTCACTGCTTGTGGTGCAGCTGTTCATTGCTCTGTGAACTCAGGCAGTTAGGAGGCTTCTGCATGATGAAGCAGAACTGATCCAATGGGCAGTACTTGTGGGTACTAGGAACTGCATTAATGTACAGGCTCTTTATTATCGTTCCAGCACCAGAGCCCTGCTCAGAAGATACTCCACATCCACATAGCACTCCAGCTGCTGGAGCCTATCTCCTGTGTTCAGATCACTGGGAGCAGCTGCACTTACTGCTCTGATTATTCAATCTCTTGAATTTACACAGTAGAAGACTTTCTTCTAAAAGAGGTCACTGGCACTGTAGGCACGTAAGTGGATTTTCCCTTGCTAGGAGACAGCAAGTCCTCAATACAGGGATGTATTTAGAGGAGAAACAATGTGCAAAATCCAGCAGAAGGTAAGTTCAGTATCTCTTTCAGCCTCCCAATTCTTGTTATTCTATTAGGAATGAAGCCATTAATTTTGCATTGAACAGTCATTGGTGCCCCAAGGAAGACTTTGAAAAAAACATTCTATTTAAAGACAAGCCTGTTAATGTGTCATCTACAATATGCCTCTCTTACTCCTGGGAAATTCACATGAAAACAGGATTGTTATTGCTCTGACATCCTTGCATTCTGTTTTCTCACTGGAAGAGGCATGCTACCTACCCTGCCATCCCTACACAGCCAGGCTCCCACTACAAAATAAATCTAAAGGGAGTTTTAAAGAGCAATCCCTCTGCAGTTTCAGCTCATGTTCCCAAAATCCCAGTTTTACTAGCAAAGAAGCTCACATGCCAAAGGAAACAGATGCTATAAAAGCCAATAAAAAGCAAATAAACATAAATAAATAACATTTTGTCACCATTAGTGAAGGTTTGTGATTATATGAGCATTCAATAGGAGCAAATAGATTTCCAGCTATAAAAAAAAGCACCAAAGACCATCTAATGAAATTAAATGAAAAAGGCAGATGAAATACCAGCTTAGACAAGAGGGTAACAGACTGTCATTTAAATCTAATACTACCCAGGTATACGATTTACTTTCTACAGTGTGCTGCTACACCTAAAGTCCTTTTCTTAATGGGGACAGAGAGGGAGAAGGAAAGCACCAAGAGGCTTTAAGGGGAGATCAATTACCAGACAGCAACAATTTACCTAAGCTTGACCAGCAAGCACTAGCAGGAAGCTTCCACGCTTCTTTCATTCCATTCTCATCTCTTCGTCACTGTTACGCACTAATTTTTCTGCATTTTCCAGAAGACACACATCCACAACTAAAAGACTCACAGAAGGGATTAGTGTTTAAGACTTCATTTGAAACAGACTGATCTGCAGTGTCAGTGCAGCTGCCTCATACGCAGCATCACTTTCTAAAAATCCTTATGACATTTCTCCTTAGAAATGAATCAGCAGACTAGCAGATGTCTCGTTCACACCATGTTTGAATTTCAGTTTTACTAATGAAATTAATTTAGAACCAAATTGCATCTTGAGTTGCACACAGAATTCTCATTGACTTGCATGTCAGCCAAATACATGCATGGGAGAATGGAAATCTGACCTTCATTTTAATGTCATCTTATTAACAGATTGCTAATTTAGAGAGACAGATTTTGATGTCCCTTACTTGTGTTACACACTACCTTACACCACAAATAATCCCACTGAACACTGAGATTTTTGGAGTGTCACAGACTCCTAGAAGGGTCAAGATCTCTCAGCCTGCCGGTTACTGGTGCAGACTGGAACTGAATCTTAAAAGGTACCAGTATGCAGCTTTCTGAGCTTTTTTCATCTTCGTGCAAAAAGGTGTGCAGTCCAGGGAAGACCTGCTGTGTTGTTGCTGGGTTTCATCATGCAACGCTCAGTATAGGCAGCGGATCTCACAAAGGGAGATGAAGAAGCAGCAGGGAAGTCTGTTCTTCCCCACAGCTTGTTCATGGTCTTTTGCAGAGAGATGCAAGCTTGCCTGGACCAGTGTCTGTCCTGCCACATCAGTCCTGCCAAGCTGGACTAATCTACTGTCACCAATAATCTACTGCATTAACCACATGATCACAGCTACCTGTTGAAGCTCAGAGCGTAGCCACATCTGTTTGAAGCAGAGCATGACTTCACATCTGCCTGCAAACATGCTCTCAATCCCCGACTGAAGTAATTTTGAGAAACAGCTGCTCCACAAGGAGCAAGCCATAGGACACAGTTGTTTTCTTAGTCTCCTGATTTTCTTAAAGTGATGTCTGAACCAAGCCCTGAGCAGATCTGCTAGTGAGTAAATTAAACAAAAAACCCCAGTTAAATCATAATGTGTTATAGCACACATCCTGTCAACAATCCCTTCATCTCAAATACCTTCCCTACCTTGGCAAGAAAGCCTCTGTGTAAGTGACATGATGTTTAAAAAAACCCTCAAAAGCAAAAAACCAAAAAAACCCAAGACATGTTCAGCAGAATAGTCAGCAGTTCCCCCACGCATGACTTCAGATCCCCAATGGTATTACAAATGCGGATGCATTCCTGAAGCACGTCACATACTCTCTGAGCAGAGTTAGATGCTTTTTGGGAATTGATAAGTGTTTTTGCATTTCTTATAGCTTTTTAAATTCAAGCTTTTACTTCAGAGTTAACTCTAAGGATCCAGTCATACAAAAAAGATGCTCATGTTCCAAAGTGAAAACATGATGTCTTAACAGGTAGGATGCAACAAGAGATGGGGACTATTTCTTAATTGAAAAATAAGCACCTGGAGTGCAGTAGGTAGTAACTACTGAAAGGGCTAAAGATAATAAGTAGTTAAAGTTCAAGGTCAGTGAACTCTGCATTCAGCATCTTAAGTCTCTATCAGTCTCAGGAATACATATATCAGTGGGCTTTTTTGGGGAAGCCTGGCAACCACACATTATCGCTACACTTTGACTGTAGGTCTAACTCTCCTCATCTTTGCTTCCCATTTAGCTAATAGCCAATGTTTATTGAGAAAAGAGATATCCGTCCCCTGTTATGGCCAATTATAGAAAAACCTCTACTAAAAAAGTAATAGAGGTATTAACGACATTCAGAGCATGACTCACTTACTCATCTGCTTGGGCTGATTCACTAACATTTCTCCGGCTGCTTTCAGTTATTTTCTCCACCTGTAGAGATCATTCAGCCATATTACTGTTACTTTTCCATAATATTCTGAGGTTAGATTCAACTAAGACATTATGACAGATAGCCAAAAGCCAATGGCACCTTGAATTTGTCATTGGGTTATCCATTTCACCAGCAGGTCCATTTCTGCTATGATTAAACACTTAAAGATTCAGAACATGCTGTATGGCATACTCTGTGATCAGCTATTTCCCTAGGCATATGGGCTTTACCATTTTAGAAAATTATTCTTGATAGTACATCACAAGATTGGAATCTTTACTTTGGTAGCTTATAAGCTGCACTACTGAAGTACACAATTTAAGAAAGGCAACCCACAGAAAAACATACAAAAAACACCCCCTAGAAACAAAGAGTCTGAACAGTCTGTTGAAAAAAACTGCTACAGACTCTCATGTGTCCAGTTTTCCTAATGGTTTTCTTGCATTCCTTCCCCAAACTGCTCTTCACATACCGTAACCTTCACTTGAGTTTCATGTCCTAGTTCCCATTACATTCTGAATTGTTGCATTTATATTTAAAATCAGTCTCAAATAGTTCCAACATATATTAATGACTTCTTAATAATTTAGAAGGGATTGAGAGCACAAAGGTGTGCCTTCACCAGATACTCCAGAACTCTTTGACTGAAGGTCCAGATTTGGATGGTCTACACAGAGGCTGTCTCTGTATCTTAGGATACTGTGCAAGTTCCTAAGTGGGTCAAGATTTGTCTCTGCTTTTGTAGTTTTGATAACATTAAATAGTTTTCATAAAATTTTGAATACAAGGAAACTAATTTTCTTAGCTGCATCCAGACAGGCTCAGGTATAGCATCCAATTTGAAGCTGTCTGCTGATACTAAGTATCTGTGACTTGCCTGGGTCTTACACACCACCACTCCAACATTGAGCACACATCACAAAAATGTAAAGCACAAAGACCCTCAAAAACAAAAATAAAAAGATGCCTTCAGTTGCACATACATATGTGCTCAGACACAGAAATCCCTCTGAATGTTCACACTAAAGCCTGAACTCTGCTCAGATTAATTAAACAGAAATGTCTTTAGGAACCATGAGAGAACCAAAGAGTGTCTTTTAGACTTTGGCCAATATTAGGAACATCACAAGCAAAATAAATAAATAAATTAGGGAAGAGTTTAATCCATGATCTATCTGAAACACAACTTCTCACAGGAGCTGCACCAAATCTCTACTCAAGCACATCCTGCCATGAATGTACAGCAGCAACCCGAGTGTGTGGTTTGGGGTTCTATATAATGTGTGTAAAAGCTCTTGGGTGGAGGAGAATTGTGATCCTAAACATAGTTTGGACCTTTACCATCAGCAAGAGAGCAGAGTTTACTGGAAGATGGTTTCTCTCGTAATACACACAAGAGTACTGCTTCTCAGGGGTTTATGAGGGAAGAGACAAGTGGTTGTGATTGCAGTAAGCTGGTAAATCATCAGTGGAACGGGACAGGTACTGGGCTACAGGATCTACTAAAAACGATATATCACTAGCACAGTTATCACTGTGGCCATAAAGCTAAGACATTAGTCTCCATTTAATAAATATTTGACACACAGCTTTGGTTCTGGACAGTTTGGTTCTTTAAGTTTTTCGCTAAGCATACAACCCAAGAGTTTATAAAAAACGTTTGGGGTTGTTAGCCACACAGCTTCCCCAAGCCAACAGCAGGGAACATGACTCCGTTTAATAATGTACCCGTAACACACAAGCAAGCTGTAAAAGCTCGGATAGACATTGCTGTGTTACAAGCTCTAAATACAACACAACAAAATTGTCTGTGAAGTTCCATGAATATACTATCAACTGTTTTGTAATGCGCCCAGTAAAAGTTAAATTTCCATTTACTGTTCATCAACAAATCATCATTTACTACACCTATCTGTCAAACACTACACTACTCCCTTTCAAATACTACAGACACTTTAGTGTTGTTGCTAATTAACTTTGTCATATGAGTAGAAGTTGTTCTACAACTTCTCTCTTCAAAGTATTGAGATTTCAAGTAATAAATATTCCTCTAGAAGTAGGCCAGTTAGGATTTAATATGCACCAAATAAATATTCCCTCAATTAGATGTGTGCAAGTAAAAAGCTTTATGTTATGGCTTATAGCAATTTCAGATAAAGAGCTTGTGTGATGGAGTGAATCCAGCTAGGAAATGATTGCAGTAGCGTTACATATTTTTAGCACAGGATAGCACTCATCTCAAAGAATTCTGAGAATTTCTGCAATTTTGAGATCACACTGTTTTCAACATGACTACCATGCTTAATAGATTTAACAAATTACTCCTAAAAAATTAATAAGGCAAATTAAGGGTCCTTATAATGAATCATGTAACTTCTCATGTGGCAGAATTACACCCTTTTTGTCTTTGTGCGAGAGCGAGCCATCATCCACATTGTACTGTGAGCCACAAGTCTGACTAAAGAGAAAAAATACAATAAAATCACCCATTACTGTGATAAACCTTCTACATTATCACTACTTAGATATTCCAAACAAAACTTCCACTTATCAGCTTGACTGAAAGGCAAGTTGGTCATCATGACTAATGAGGAATACTGTTGTTGCTACTGTGGACCAGGCTTATCACTGACTTTTTTTTGATTAAAGGACGCAAGTTCAAAGAACACTTAGGAGAGAAGCTTTTAAGAAGTGTATAATTCACAACTGAATAAAACTTTTCCAATCACCATGAAACTCCTTTCTTTTATAAATCTTAGAGCCAAAGGCTGACTATTCTATTTCAGATACTGTTTGGACTTAAATCTGCTTCTAGCAAACTTTATCAACTATTGCTTTCCTCTGGAGTGTTGTGGGTCTGTACAGAAGTAGTTGTTCAAGGTGTAACAGATCCATAAGCATGCCAAAACCAAGAGCTTAGTTGGAAAGTGTCTGCATCAGTAAAAAAGCAGCAACAGTCCTCCAATGGTCAATAAAGTGTCTTCTAGAACAGTGAGTTATTTATTCAAAAGAACAGTGACTACTTCAAGCCACAATAGTCAATACTCAGCTCGGTGTCTTCAGTAAGGATACACACATTTCTTAAACCAGAAGAGATGAGCCAGTCCTCAGCCTTTGACAGAGAGCTGTTTCAGGGAGCAACTGGGCAGCTATTCCCAGCCAGTACCTTAGATGCAGTAGGTGATGCAAAACATCTGAACACTCCAAGTATACAGAGGTATCACTGCTGACAAAGATGTTCCCAATTCACACCATTAGCACTATGGCCCTCTACCTCTAAATTAGTGAATTTATTTCTCCTGCAAAGTCTTCCCAAAATTCACAGTTAATGCTGTTTCTTCAAACACCAAGAAACTTTCTGATGAAGCATCTAGTGCTGGGCTTGGCAAGTGTCAGTGGACCAGCCCAAGTGAAAATGACAAGTGGCTCCACTATTACTTTGGACTTGGGCTTCTGGGCAGAAGCAGAAGATGAATTTCTGGCAATGCTTTTCAGTCCCTTCACAGCCCTTTGTTCTGGGGGATCATTGCCTGTTATTAGCCTAATTCAAGAAATCCAGCTTTGTCTCATTTACTCTTAAATGATTTAAAATTCATCTTATAAATGGAGCATAGTCTGCTGTGGTTCAGAGCTGCAGGTCTACATCTATGACAGTAAGAAAGATATGACACAAAGTTCAATCTTAGGCCTGCGCGTAGCTTCACTTTTCGTAAATTATTTACCATCTGTTCACAGTACTGTCTATTTAGACAAAGATGATTCAGCCATCCATGCCAGGAGATACAAGTGGAGAAGTTGTACCAAGCAGTCAGACTGATTTCCACTTCAAGTGTTATTGCTTTGTGGGTACTGCCAGTAAATATAGACAGGAGGCATTTTCCAAACACTTCTCTGAACTTTAATTCAGGAAACATCAGCAATTTGTACATCTGTCAGCTTGGTTCACTGAGCAGCACGGTACACATAGGTCTTCAAAAGGGACTTGTAAAGCAGACAGGATAGGGACCTGTGCAGTTGAATGCAGGGAGGCTGCATATATTTATGTATGTAGGAAGCCAAAGAGAAAGCTGCGTAAAGATGGATCATGAAACATCTGACAAGCAGGCAGCAGAGTAGAAGTGACAAGAGACCTTGGAAGGCTGGCAAGTGAAGCTAAATGGAGAGGGTCACAGTCATGTATAGCTTTCAAGAGTGACAAAAAGTATCCATCAGACACAATAACTGAATAAAAAGTTTATCGAGGATTTCTAGAAAGAAATTTCATGGACAAGTAGGTTACAAGTGTTTTGGCTGGACCAACAGGAGTAATGAGTATCACTGAGAAGAGATTTAATATATATTTATCAGAACAGGTTAGCAGAAAAAACTCTGGGGAAAAAAAAAAAAGGAAATACCTGGGAGAGATGAAGGAAATTCAGGATAACCTGCCTGGTGGGGTCCTGAGCCAAAGGAGATAGCGAGGCTTCGGTAACACTGTTTGCTCCGAGACGACATTTGTAAGGCATTTTACAGTAACAAGCCAATATGCAAGATCAAAAAGCACAAGTTTAACTAGAGGACTAAGACACACTTTTATAAGTCACCTGCACAGTAATACAGTAGCTTCAGCTATGAGCTGAAGACATTACATGCTAAGAGGCCAAGAACAAAGCTTTACAGAACAATCTCTTCCTTCCCAAAATAACTGGGCAAAGTTGTAACTGAAAATAGTAGGATCTCAAAGAAGTGTTAAGGACCAAACACTTCACTGTTTCAGAACAAGCCCATTTTGGTTTTTATCACAACACATTAAAACAGCAAAACTAGATGACTGGTACCATCATCAACAACAACAGGCTGTAGGACTACAGCTGTCCTTTCTACTCTCAAAAAAGGTCACCACACGAAACATAGCATAAAGAC
Organism: Rhinopomastus cyanomelas; assembly: GCA_013400115.1. Lineage (NCBI taxonomy): Eukaryota > Metazoa > Chordata > Aves > Bucerotiformes > Rhinopomastidae > Rhinopomastus > Rhinopomastus cyanomelas. Next base: position 179,592 of record VXBP01006376.1, on the reverse strand, counting down.
TTGATCTCTAAACACTCAAATCACTCTTCTTCCTGCAGGCACTATCAGCTTTATGATGTGGCGTCCCTTCCCTTTGCCTAGGCACAGTATGTTTTTACTAATCCCATGTAGAGAGCACAAAATCAGCAGCTCAGAGGCTGATAAAAGGAGATAACACATATCCCCTCAAACACAGCATTATTTTCTCAGGGATTTGAGTTTATTTATTAGGTCTACTTATGCTGCTTGGGAGATGGTTACATCTGCCGTGTATTGGAGGTATGACTTCTGTGTTCAAGTGAGTCTATTGATTGCTGCAAGTTTTTAAATTTAAATACACACAGATGACAAGTTCTTCTACCTACCAATTACTGAGCAGACAGCACACTTGTAAGCAAAGGTACATGATCTGTCTGCACAGGACAGCACTTGTTACCACCACTCCAGTTTTTCTACAGGTGAAGAATCATACCAACGCAAAGAATAATTCCAGACACTGTAAAACACCTTATTACGTTCCTGCTGCCAAACACAAACATACATACACACATATCCCTCTCTCAAAATACCAACACAAAAGTGTAGAGGGAGTCACACACAAAAAATTGACAACTTGGAATATTGTAGCTGCTCAGAAAATAAGACATGATTAACTGCTACATACTCCAAATTCCTTGGGAGCACTGAAAAAAACCCACAATTATATATAGGTAAGAACAAGAAATTCTACCTTGGCAGAGAGTAAGAAGCTCCCTACCTACAAAAAATTAAGCCCTGTTTTAAAAATCCAGCCAGAAAAAAACCCACAATAAATTATCTTTATAATAAAAAATAAACAAGTTGAAAGAAACAGCAGATCCAGCAAGATCGAGGGAAGTCNGCAGGGGGGTTGGACTCGATCATCTCTTGGGTCCCTTCCAACCCCTAACATCCTATGATCCTATGATGAAACACTGAAATTACAGAGACTTGAGAAAGTTCTTAGACCAACCTGCCATGGGCAAGAAACAGGCACCAATGTAAAAACAAAGTGCCAGTAACAACATGTATAGATTGACAGTATTTCCTGAAAAAGGAAAAACATAGCAGGAGTATTAACCTAAATTGTGCCTTGAGTTAGTGGCCCATTGCCACACAGATCCCATCAACTGAGCAGCAGGAAAAAAGCTGGCTTGATGCGAGATGCTGTTCTCATTTATTAAACGCTGATATCAGTACCAAAGTTAATAAAAATGAGCCATGGATGATGAGATCCAATTTTGCTTATGTGGTACCCAAGCTGTGCCAAGTTCGTTCTAACATACAGATTAAGACATTTCCTGTCTCCATCAGCACACCATCCAGAAACTGCATCTCTAAAGCAGGCAGAAAACACACGAAACTATGTAATTTCACATTCACATGCCATCCACGATGCTCTAACTGACCTGAACACCTGGAGGGTGCTTCAAAAGAACCTGCACATCCCACGGGTCCTGCGAAAGATTTGAAGACCCCAAAGCATTGTCTCAAATAACCATAGAATCATAGAATCACTACGGACTGGAAGGGACCTCGAAAAATCATCTAGTCCAATCCCTCTGACACACCAGGATCACCTAGACCAAGTCACACAGGAACACATCCAGGCGGGCCTTGAACATCTCCAGAGACGGAGACTCCACAACCTCCCTCGGCAGCCTGTTCCAGTGCTCTGTCACCCTCATTGTGAAGAGGTTCCTTCTCAGGTTGATGTGGAACCTTCTGTGTTCCAGCTTATAACCATTGCCCCTCGTCCTATCACTAGATGACACTGAGAATAGCCCAGCTCCATCCTCCTGACACCCACCCCTCAAATATTTGTGGACATTAATGAGGTCACCCCTCAGTCTCCTCTTCTCCAAGCTAAAGAGACTCAGCTCCCTCAGCCTCTCCTCATCAGGGAGNATGCCAATCCCTCATCCAAGTCATCAATGAATAGATTGAACAGGACTGGTCCCAGCACCGATCCCTGGGGCACTCCACTAGATACAGGCCTCCAACCAGACTCTGTCCCATTAACCACTACTCTCTGACTTCTACCCTGTAGATAGTTTATGATCCACCTTACTACCCGAAAATCTAGGCCACACTGCCTCAGTTTGGCTGTGAGGATGCTGTGAGAGACCGTGTCAAAAGCCTTACTGAAGTCAAGGTAGATCACATCCACTGCTCTGCCATCATCCATCCACCTGGTTACGCCCTCATAAAAGGCTATCAGGTTGGTCAAGCACGACTTTCCCTTTGTAAAGCCGTGCTGACTGTCCCTAATGTGCCCGTAGACAGCCTCTAGAACAAATTGTTCCATCACCTTTCCTGGGATGGAGGTGAGGCTGACTGGTCTATAGTTACCCGGGTCCTCCTTCTTTCCCTTTTTAAAGATTGGGGTAACATTTGCTGTCCTCCAGTCCCTAGGCACCTCTCCCGTTCCCCAGGGCCTAGCAAAGATGATGGAGAGTGGCCTAGCAATGACTTCCACCATCTCCCTTAGCACATGCTGGTGCATCCTGTCTGGGCCCATATCAGTACTTACACAGATCTGTGTCCAGACTACTGATTAAACAGTGTACACACGGCTTAATATTACCTCTTCAGAGCAAATTAAAACCAGCTTGAAAGCCATTGCTTGAAAAGTTTAAAAGCAATACCTTTCCTTTTTCTTTTAAGCCAAAAAAAGTTGAAACAAATTCCCCCTTTGGTATCAGCACTTAAAGCCCAGAAGCTTTCAGAAGCTACAACAGACTCCCAGCTGAGTCTGCACCCTCCACATCTCTTAGGATGCTACAGCCAGCATTAACGAGAGCAATGCTCTTCAAGAAGTTTCTCAACTAGAGTGGCTCAATCTGTGTTCAGCAGGGACACATGTGACAGCTGGGTCAGTATTTCCTACTTTCAGTGTATGGAGTTGTTTCAGGGTTGATGCCTCCTTGTGTTTCGTTTCCTTTCAGAGTATAAGAAATGCATCAGAAGAGCAGGCAGGAGTATTCACCACTGCATTAGAGCACTGCCTCAGAGCACACCTGCAAGCTCAGAGCCCTGCTGTACGAGGTGCAGGAGGAACAACAAACAATGGTGCTTCCTTTCCAGGAATGTACTGGTTCCTGGCCAAGACAGGTCATGACCCACAGAGCAGACAGGACAAGCTGGAGACTAAACATGCGGACAGGATTAGAGGAGGAGGAAGCAATAAGGTGAAGAGCATCTAACAAAAGAATAAAAGTAATGCCAACAAGAAACACTCCTAGTAGCGAGCACTCCAATTTATTTCTGATCTTATTCAAAGGATGACAAATATTCCAAAAGGGAAATAACAGTTCCTGACACCGCACCCACACATCATTATGCTCAAACTTTAGATTCTTCAGACTGCTCAAAATCATTCCAGTTTTAAAGAAACCCAGGTTGGAAGATTCTGGCCCTGCTTGTGCTCCCATAGCCTCAGCGAGCAGAGTTGTGATGTTGCATCGTTATGTCACTCATTCCCAATGTCTTTCTAACTGCTGTACACAACAAATGCTGCTCTGAATGGATGGAATGAATGATGCAAAGTGCCTACACTGTAAAAAGTTATCAGAATCTTGCATTTTGTAGTAGTTTTCAACTATAATATTGACGACAGTAAAACTTGTGTGGCTAAGGAACCCTCTGCAGGACCCTTCAGCAGCGAGCCAGACAGGCTTCCTAACTCAGTACACAAACCTGATCCTTACTTTGCTTGCAACAGCCAGGCAGCAACAACTTGTCCAACAAAATGACGCACAGCACTTCCAACAGCAGTGACAGCAGACAGCAATAAGCGAGGCTTTCCACAAGACCTCCGTTTTCAGTTTAGCAAGTCTCCTTTTCCACACTAAAAACAAGTCTCTCCACCCTTTGCCAGTGCCTCTCCAGTTCTCAGCGCAACAGTTGTGTCCTCTTTACCTACATACAGGAGAGAAAAAAGTGAAAGAATGTAGGTGAGAAAGCGCTCACTGGAGGTATATTCTGTGACCTGCTTCCTAGCATGAGGCCAGTGAATCCTAAAAGGGAGTAGAGCTCTGTCAGTCCATCTCCACCAGCCATTCCACTGAATGCAGCAGTCTAGCCTGCAGAACCAGAGTCACAATTCTGGTGGTGTACTTCACTTTTCCAATTCCAGGTATGTCAGAGGACAGCCTGAGGAGAATCCAAAGTGGGTATACTAAGAAACACAGCTCAAAAAATTCACAACTGTGAACTCAGGAGAGGTGGTGTGGGACTGCTTTCACCACCGATGATTCTATGACTGTTCCATACACACTGATCAAGTAACCTAAGTGCTCATCTCTCGTTCCATCTACTCTCTATCATCTGAAAGACAGCAGTAAGTTTCCAGTCTAAGATACCAAAAAATACTCCTGCATCCTAAAGAGTATGGAAAGAAGTTAATAAAGCAAAACTAGTATGAATTAACTTGATTTTACACTCTCTAACGTGCATGTAAATAAAAAACTAACTCTATTATGGTTCTTGTGTTAGAATACAGTCTTTAAATACTTCACCATGGATGGAAATGGAAACAACTTTAAAATCCCATGGACATGATAATAAGCCTTTGCAATGTACTCAAAGATTACATATTCACAGCTTTAAACTCCTTGCTGGAAAACTGAATATCAAGCTAGAACAGCTTAGAATTAAGCATCAAGTTTTAATGAGGAAAGAAAACGACCAGTTTTGTTTGGGTTTACGTTTGTTTTTGGATTGAGTACTAGTGTCCAAAAACAAAGTGTCAGTTAGAGGAAGAAAAACTTTTTCAAATGGTATAAATACACCAAAGATTCTCAACTTGTCATAATACAAATTATTACTAATTTAAAATGCTCTGTTAGCTCTTTCTCCCCAAATTCATGCTGAGGTATACAGTTGATGGCCAAAGGCACAACTACAGTAACAGTAATCAGAGCAGCAATTACATTTGGAGGAAGAGAATATTTCCTCTCATTCCCTGTCTTGCTGGACAGGGTTCATTCTCTGATGCATTAGTTTTGCTCCAGAGTCACAAAACACAACTCTTGCATTTTACTCTAACTCTAAAAACAAGGGTAAAGCCTGAAGAAAGAAAAAAGTAACTAGATCCTGGAGCATTTCTCACTCTGGCCACATCAAACAGCAGTCCTTTTAAATAATCAAAAACCAGGATATGTGTACTTGGTTTTCCATTCACATAGAGGCTGAGGTAAACGGTTGGATACCAACACTAATGGGAAGATACCGAGGAATTTTTCTTTCCCCTCCCCATTCCTTCTTCCAATGTGCACAGTGCTTAGTATATCAACTTAAAGACTTGTAACTTGGAGAGCAGGAAGAGATTTCCAGCTCACCAATGAGCAACTACTTATGTTGCTAGATGGAAAGGTAGGATTTCTCAAACACTTAATCTCACTTGAAAATAGTCATTCGTACTTTGGGAAAGCTACCCAAAGTTGTAATCAGATTTCCTGCTGGGATAATATATTCCACATGGAAGCCTGTACAATGTAAACACCTGCATATAGTGCAATCCAGGTTTCAAGTGTAGCCTCTTAAAGAAACCGCAGGATTCTCAGCCCATTTGCAGAGCAGTCCCTGAATATCTCGCAATGCATCCATAATACCATTGCAATTGAATCTTTGGAACTAACACAGTATTTGATTCCATCTTAAGTTTCACCTCAAGAACTGAAAGAAAATGACGTACTTTTTTAAAGCGAGAAATGTGTTGCTGCTGGCACTTATCTGGAATCTCTGCTTGATGCTGGCTTTAGCCAACACCAACCGAGATTCCAGATGGGCTGCTGAGTGTTTTTGGTTTTTAAAAAACATGGCAGCCAATGCACCCATCTGGCTGAATACAGAAGTGATGTAGGAAAAGAGATCAATCTCTACCCCCTGTAATTGAGGTTGATAAATCAGGCGCTAAAATTGTGCACAGCAGGAAAGAAATATAAATGTATATACAGAGTGAAGAGCAAGTACAATTTATCTGCATCATTAGAGGAAGTGTTACCATTGATTGACTGCCACCATGTTCCTCACACACACTCAGAAATAAACTTTAGATTGCTGAATCACTGTTCTGATGCGAATGAGCTCTTAAAACATTTGCACTGAGATTTTAATATAGCTTGCAGCAAAGAAGCTTAGATGTGCAAAGTTCCTACAAAAAGCGCAAATGGGACTGGTTCCCAAAATTACACTCCAAGACAAATCAGAGGTCAAATTATCTTTGCACCTTGCATTATTTTCAACAGTATTAAGATTATTTTTTCAAGCCAGCTTACACTTACTTGGAGCAATGAGAAATTCAACACGAACCACACAACAGTAGGAAAGCCCAGCAGGTCTAGCCAAGAGTACATTAACTCAATGGCACAACAGACAAAACTGCAGACCTCTAACTATTTAGCTTTGTATCCACAGCAGTGATTCTCAGATGTGGCCAGATACTTCACATGTAGCTACCACAAAAAAAACCCAAAAATGCTGAGTACATTTTGTCATTAATACAGCCTCTACGTATTCGTCATGGCCGCATACTGAAGACTTCCTTTAGGCTGCATGAAGGTAAGGAAGGTGAAGTCTACTAAAGGAACCTGTTAGTCACTGTCTACTCACAGTATGTTTAACAAGGCCCCCAGGGGAGCAAAGATGCTTTCTAAAATGGTCTCATCCTGAAGACAGCCCTGTCCTGAGTTAACGTGGTTTTTTTTCCCCCTCCCAGAACAGTTTCACCTGCAAGTGCAGACAAACAAAAAAACCCCCAAACAACTCCCCAAAAGCCAATGCCCGTAAATGTCACTGGTCTTCGACCTCCAGTTTTGACAGCACTTCATGTTCTAAGGAAGGTGAAGTTAAACCTGTGAATTAAATTTAACAGGAAGATGTCTATTCTCTGTTGTAAATTAATCAACCTATTCTTTTTTCAAATAACGATGCTTAAAAAGCCCTGAGGTCTTGTTATTTTTATCTGTTAAAAATCAAGAGCACAAGTTTAATTCTCTTCTCACTTATTTCTGATTTAGTTACTTCAACTTCAGTAGAGTTACTTCTAATTTACAGTGGCATAAACAAGAGGCAAGCAAGAATGACAAAACTCTCTGGAGGAACACTGATTAAGCTACTCTTGGAGAGGCCTCTGTGGGTACAAGTTCACCGTCAAGGCATTTGACCACCAGAGTGTCACATTCCTTCAACTGCTGTGCAGGGTGATCGTCAAGTGACAGTTTAAATTATGTGAAGTTTGCTGCTCTTCTCCTTTCCTGGAACATTTCAGCGCAACATTGATGGGGGAAAAAAAAACCCAAAAGCAGTCACAGCAACCACGATGCAGAAGGAGAAAGCCCAAGCATACTGAAATCAGTGGAAGTTCTGCCATCCAATTTGCTGGAGTCAGGATTTCATGCACTGTCTCATTCTATTACTATTAAAGAATTAACGAGTACAAATTCACCCAAAAGGACATCTCTTCCCAACTCCTAGGTCACAGGCAGCTTCCAAAGACAGCCAGATGTTCCCAGAAACTCATATCCTTTGCACCCTTGAGAGAACTGCTTTATGCAGCACCCAAGGAAGCATTGTCATAGAATCATAGAATCACTATGGACTGGAAGGGACCTCGAAAGATCATCTAGTCCAATCCCCCTGCCACAGCAGGATCACCTAGACCAACCATACTCTTACCAAAAAAAGCAGCCTGCTTTAAGGCTGTATGTGCAGCAGTCCAAGGAAGATTTGTGTCCAACGATAAAGACCATCCTCTTTTCTTTACAGCTTTTAACAAAAGCTCCAAACCCCCAAAGAAATCCTGGATTCACTGAAGGCAGTAACAAAACAGCTTCTCAACATTTTCCATCTAATAAGCAGTGTATGACTAGAGTTATGACTACAAGTAACATATTACTTTCCTAGAATAAATCAAAGGAGAAATTAGACAAATATTGAGTGCTAAATAAAAGCATGTATGATAAATCCTAGCTGGGGATCCTGCTTTACAGTCTTGCATGCTAGGCCAGTTCTAGCCAAAGGAAGACACTGATTACCAGGTCTGACTCTGCTCCAGCTACACCTGCTTCATCCTAGATCTCAGTAAAGCTCTAGGGGACTGTAGCCTATTGTATTTGTCAAACAGAACTTTATTTTCCTTAATTTTTTTTAGCAGCTCTGCTTGTGAAAATTACTAAATATAGACTGTTGCTGTATAAACAGAGAATAAAATGTTGAGTCTACTGTCATTCTGACAATGGAAAACATTTCTTTTCATTTGGACTGTCAGACCCAGGGCTGTATGAGCAGCAGTATTTAAGTTGCATTAGGAAGTTCTGCAGTGCACTCCTCCAGACAGATGACATTAGAAACCCCCTATACTCAGACAATTAAATTATTTTTATTAATGTTAATAATGTTTTAATACGCTTTGTCTTCAGCTTTGTCAGACCACTAACTCTTGCAGGTGGATATTATTTCTAGGAATTTCAGAACTTTGTAAAATATACTTCAGTATCAACGCTTACACAAGATGAAAATTGTATCAGTCTGGCATGTGGGTGCCTTCTCCACATTGAGGACACAAATGGATATAGAGAGATGTGGGATTCAGAGGTTTTTTTAACTGATTTTCATCTTTCAATAAGCTTTGCTGCCCTTTGTAGAGCCACCAGGCAATGAACAGCAGTTCAAAGGTCAACTAGTAACTTTAAATGAAACCAGTCCAGAAATAATGGACTTCTACCCCAAGTCGCTCCTGTCACTGCAAGGGTATAGCACTGTATTTTTAACATAACTAAAGGTTTCTGGTCCTCAGAGATGACCCAAGACATCTCAGCTGGGACTAGAAACACACTGCAGCAGCTGCAAACAGCTTCTTTGGTTCTACAAAAACCAAAATCAGGAAAAAAAGTGTGATGAGGTACAATAATTTACCTGTCACACTGCTTACCCACCTTGGCATGTAGGGCAGGAGGACATCAGGGATTTGATGAAGGAAGAAACAGTTGAAACTATCTTCTGTGATCACTTGGTGTCACTCGGAATACTACACTCAAATAGGCAACACGGGTTGCATGTCACATGACAATGCAAGTGCAACTACCTCTGGCAAAAATATCAAAAAAAAAAGGGGATCAAGCAGCTGAGGCCAACAGGTTTATGAAGTGTGTGTAGGCTTGGACCTTATAAATGCACAGAGCAGAGTCTGACTCAGACTCAGTTCTGAGAGTTTGAAAGCTTCTGGCCTTTCCTTGCAAAAGCAGCCCTGCTTTCACCTGATCTTAATGTGCAAGATCTACACACACTTGCTGAAGTGCAAAAAGTCTTGTTTTTAATTATATTAATGTTTATTTCTAGAGCTCAGATACAGGGCCATTCATTTATTTTTCATTACACAGCACTGCTAGTAAACACCTCAAGTTAAATACTTTATCAGAAAAGAAAAAGAATAAATATGTTGTTCCACAATATTCTGCAGACTTTAGACCCAGAAGACTATCAAATTTAGTACTAGCTGGTCTACTCAGGCTTTTGTGAAACATCTATGAAATGCAGTACAAGCAAACAGTAACTCAACTCCTTAGATGCCTCCATGCTAATTGTTAATTGTCTAGCAGGAATCTTAAAATTCGTCAGCAGCAAGCTGAGGAATAGCTGCACTCTTGGGCTGATCCAAGCTCCTCTTCCTCAGTAGGTCAATCTACAATGTTGACCTTTCCAGTCATAACCTCCTGGTTTAACATCCACAGATGTCAATACAGGTATTGTTTGGGTGGGGAAAGAAAAAGTCAAGTTGGATGGGACTTTGTATCTCTCTGCTATGAAAAAAGACAGTGTTTTTATAGGTGAATAAAACCACTACAGATAAATTAAGTAATTAGTAGCCAACGAAACGCTCTAAATACCATGCATGGTTGATTTCACCCTTCTCATGCAGAAGTTAGAATCTGGTAGAGGAGTTTCACTATCTGCTCAGAAGCTTAAGGCACATCCCTCTAAAGCAACTGGTAGAAGAGCTGCCATTCAGTTCTGAAGTAAAAAGCCTCCGTGAAAAACAAGGGCTTTGTACTCAAGATGCTGCACAACAGCACTCTCAATTGTTGTGCACTGACAGAGAGACTCCTCTGCCTGGCCTTTCACTGCCAAACAATCCCAAAACCATTCCCAACAGGCATCTTGTGGAAAACATCCAGCCTCCCTTGGGCTAAGTTGAGAAAGGTCCTCAGAGAAGGGCAGCAAGCACAGAACTGACAACCTGCACAATGAGAGAAACTGAGTGAACAGCGTGAGCTGGCTTTAACAATGCTTTTACAAATTGAAGGCTGAAGAGCTGGAGGCAAAAAAAAAGGCACATATTAGACGACTGGGTCAATGCCAGCCTGATAGTGGGCAACTTCACTGTAAGAAGAAAAAGAACCAAGAACTCTTCTGGAGGTTAATATTTAGTTACATCTAGTTCCTCCACCTAACCCTCCCCCCAAAATCTACCTGAAATGTGTAAGCACATAAAATTTGTCTGCCACACATATAGAAAGAACTTAACATATATCATGTCCTTTTTGTGATTTTTCTTCATCTGAGGTTATTGAAGTCACGGATGAAACTACTGATTGACAATTACCAGGATGATCCCATACAAAGAGGACCTACTGACATATTAAACACAGTGACAAGCCAGATAAGAACCACCAGGTTTTCAGCCCAGCTTTTGCTCACAGGAAGGGTTTTATTCATGTGCGTGCACACACACACAAACCTGAACAATTAGAGCTACCGCCATCACTTATAAGTTCTGCTATCCATCATCCCAAATGTTACATTTGGGAGCTGGGGGAGGAAGAAGCCTACAACCAGTCAGATTTAATCATAACATCTGCTAAGAACTCCCAACCTTCAATTTCGTTCCAACAAGAAGTAACCTTTAAGGAGAACATACACATAAAAAAGCTACACTCAGTTCAACAAAACCCACTTGAAATATTTAATGTCAAGGCACTGATAAATTTACAAGATAAAGTAGGCATGTTTCAGTATCTTGCATAAGGCAGCTAAAGCAAGTTGCAGATTTATAGCGTCTGGTCAGAGCTGGAGGATGCAGCATTAAGGATAAAGAGGCTCAATCCGATGTGCTGTTTGAATACAAGCAAGCTTTGATTTATTTTAATTCCTTCTAATTTCAAAGATTCTGTGCCTATCTAAAACCTGTCAATACACTAACGGGTTAACTCACCAGGGAGACACTACCAGCTACAAGGATGTCATGGTGGAGACAGTCATTGCCAACCTACGTAAGGTTTAGGAAACCTGTCAATAATCCAACCTAGATACAGGGAAGGTACTATCAAGTAAATCAATGAAGGGGCACAAGCAGCAAGTACACCAGTAGTACAGAACAACTGCTACCCACCTAGGTGGGGCTCCATGATTCTTGTGCTGATGCTTATCAAAGACTTACCTCCCCACCACCCTATAACTAGGAATAAAGTTCTGCACTCTGCATTGTTCATGGAGAAAAGGGGAGGAAATGGGTTTAAAACTACAGAGGAAGTAAAGGTCTGCAAACAGAGAAGAGCCTTTTTTTACCCCCTTCCAAAACTACACACAAAGCTCAATACTACACAGTTGAGAAGTTCTGTAACAGTTTGAACACCACAAGCTTCCTTGCACCAACGGGAAAGGGATATTCCTCTAACTGAAGCTTTTAGCAACAAAGCACCTCCACAAACTAGGTACATTCCCATTAGAAATGTATCGAGATACACTGCAAATACGGATTCACAGACTGACAAGAAAACCCAATACAATGATTTAAATGGCAACACACAGTCTGAGCTTCAGTTAGCTCCAACTGGGTAATTCTCCAGCAGTCATCATTAGGTTCAAGGCAAGCATCTTCAACCCAGGCACATGGCAACGTAGTGCTATCAGCATCTGGAGGCCAGTGGAGAGCACCTAATGAAGCTAATGCGGATTCATCTCTGAAAGATTTGCCAGAGTTTCTTCCCCACCATCACATTATATTTCTAGTTTAATTTTGTTTCAACAATATGCTTCACAGACTAAAATATTACACTTAACATTTGACACTAATGTGTTCTAACAAAGTTGACGCACTAAAAGGATTACACATTTACAGATTACTGAGCAGGTTCTTCCTGGATGCCTGCCGAAAAAATCCTACGAAGACTCTGGCTCTAGGCTCTCCCCATTACACCCAGTGTAATCAGTTTGCATGGCCCAGAACGATCTGAAGCACACAGTTGGGCTGATTTTACTGGAGCCAAGCAGCATTGCAGGACTCGAATAAATTAAGGAGGAGGTTAACAATCAGCTAATTTTACTATGAACACACTGCTGGTTTTTCTGGTGCTTTGTCAATTTAGGAATCCAGCAAAACCTAGCTATGTGTGTGTCACACTGTACGTGTCTGCAAAAGATTATTAGGAGGAAAAGGAATTGAAATTTTCAGTAATAACAAACACGTAACGTTCAGAAAGAAGACAGAAAGGAAGAAAGGAGAAACAGATAAACTGGGGTTGCTAAACTGAAATTAAGGTTTCATATTCACTTAGTTTATTTTTAAGCAGTAGAAATTCACATATTCTGAAGCAAATTTACTTCAACAGATTTAAGTATTGAAATTGCAACAAGAGAAACATCACAGAGTTGAAGTGCCTGCATCTGTGCCTCATGAGCTGCTGACCAAAGGCTCTCGAGTTAAGGATGGGACTGCAATTTGGAACTGGGTTCTATTTATATTAACAAAACTCCTGAGGACATACTGCATTTCAAACTTCTAGTAGTTGCCATTTCTAACTTTTAGTAGTTGCCATTTCTAACTTTTAGTAGTAATTTGAACTTCTACTTGCTTGGAGGGAAAACATGAATATTTAAACAAGTCTTTAATCACACATCAGGATACAGCCACATGTTCCACCAAGCAATGTTTCTTTCAAACCTGGTATGGGGCAGGAAGTATTGTTTTGTGTTAGAAACTCATCTGAGAAAGAATTATGAAATAGTTAAGCACACCCTTCCTGCCTCTCTGGGAAAGGAAGAGTGCATTTATTTATACATTCTATTCAGAGGGCTGTATTTCGAAGCTATTTTAAGGCTGCAGATTGAAGTGCTCAAGTGGCCACATTAAAGCCACTTGCACAAAAGGGGCTTTTTGGCTTGCTATATTTGCATGATACTGTAGTCTTTAGATGAATTAACCAATAATAACGTATTTTCAAAATATTCATGCCATGGTCAGGGCACAATTGGAGTGGGTGCACTGCAAAACACCACTACTCCCAGAGATACCTAAAACTTCTGTAAGTCTAGAAGCAAAACATTCTAGCAGAGCATTCCAATGTTGTTGTGCTGCATTTTAGTAAGCTTGACAGACCTCACATTTCTGCTTCGCTTCAATTAGTTTTATGACCTTATCAGTTGAACTTTGACACTCAATTATTGTTTGGGAAAAAAAAGGTATTTCTAAAGGCACTATCAGGAGCCATGAAGGAAGAATTTAAATCCTCGGTGTTTGCTGAAAATAGCATCAACAGGAAAACAGCTCCTCTGTATAATCTGATGCAGAGGACTGCTTCTTCAAACACTTAATATTTCCCTCAATGGCACAACAAGTGACCTTGGCAGACAGCAATGATCCTGAACAACCAAGTGATTTTCTCTGGGTTCTAAGGCACGCCAGAAGTTCTGATTTAACATCTTACCAGCCCTTGGCAATACCTTCAGTTCTGTTTTCCTTCCCTCATTCATCCCACCTCTGGCCTTCTACTACATCCTTCAATTTTCAGCATACTGCATCAACCAAAGTACAAAAAGTGTTCAGAACTCCAACTGCTAATCACCTGCTTGTACTACTGATCAGCAGCTTTTACAACCTACTAAAGCTGAAACAACCACAGAAATTTAGCAGCATGCTACATTTAGACTTCTGGAAGCAGACATCCTCCCACACCTCTCCAGCAGTGAATTCCCTCACTGTTTTAGCACAGTGGTTTGAACAGCTGCGCAGTCCAGCAGATAGAAACAGATCTACACGGAAAAGGATACATTCCTAGAGGTTTTGGTGTTTCCTCCCGAAGCCAAATCACTGCCCTTACATGTAGAAAGCTTGTGCCAACAAAGCGTGGAAGACTCCACACAGAGAAGAGTGAACAACTAGCATTAGGTGGAGCAACAAATCCTCCAGCAAAAACCTGCACAGAGCTACAGGCTGACAGACCCTAAAGTCAAGACTGGTTTTGTCCACTCCTCTCCCTCACAACACAAAGCAATAAATTTGTGTAATAACTAATTAAGTCAGTGTTGATCCGATACAGGGTAATTAACTTCTAAGTAGTCAGCATCTGTGGCATTCTGTTTGGTTAGTTTTGATAGTTTTCTTGCTTCCTCATAGGCCTGAGGAGGCATGAAGCAAAGGATTTCACGAACACTGTACTGTATTTCCATAGACTTTTATGTCACTGGTTCAAGATCAGAAAGAGTGTGTGATGTTCACCCACTACCTACAGAAGGCTAACTGTTTAAAATAACCCCAACCCTCACAAAAACTAGATAGGAAAACAGAGGCAAACAGCCTTGTTTAATACTTTGCTATAAAGCAGAAGAGTCTTTCCCATCATTTCCTCTCACCTCCAAAGCAGCTTTAAAACAAGAAAAAAAACTAAGCAGCTTATATATTAATGAAAAAAAAAAAAACCATGCAAAAAACTTGGCATTTCTAAGACATACTCTTCCTACCATCTCAAAGCAGCCAACATATTTTTATTCAAATTGTCAGTGATGTTACTCTGCACTAAATACAGATTTATCAAAGTGGTACAGACAGAAAGTCCTAAGAGGGGCCACTTAGAATGAAACCATTTACAGAGCCTCAACTGCAGCAGAATCATTGTACCTGGGCTATCAGGTATTTGAAAGCAAACAGTTTATCAGTGAGGAACAGACTACAGGTGTTTATTTCCCTGCACTCCTCACCCTGTAAAGGAACATCTGTCAGGGACAGATGACAAAATGTGAAAAAAACCCACAAGAAAAAAATTAACAAAACACAACCAAAAAGCCACCTCATGTACCTCATCACTCTCTTCCCATAACAATAAAAACCACTGGTTTAGGTATAGACAGCAGGTAGGATACCACAATGCAATAACAGCATAAAACTAAGCAGTGACCTGCCAACAACAGGCAGACAGTGATTTCACACACCATTAAATAATTAAAGCTAAGTGTCTAAAGGATTCTTGTAACCACATGGTTTTACAGGTTTCAAGAAGCAGAACTCAGTAGTTCACTGCATATTCAGAAAGAGCTCATGTGTGTTTTACAAGGTCTCTGCACTCCTGTGAACCTTGTCCATTATAAATAGAGGCTCTAGATATATTCTCACTTTGAGATAACTTCCACAGTTGACTGTTTGCAGGGCAAACGAATGCAATCAAACACTAAAGCTTCAAGGAGATTAGAGAGCTGCCAAGGTCTGAACTATATCAACAGCTTGAAGTCAGCTCATTCAATAAAGCTTTGACAGTATTACACTGGCAAAACAAACAGACCGATGGGATTCACATCGGACATTGCTTCCTGCTGCACTAGCTCTTTTCACTCATGTAATGAGTGAGGGAAGCATCTGTTAATTGCCATTTCTAGAGAAAGAATGTGCTCTTACTGTCACAGAAATTCTTTAAGAGAGTGCTGCTGGGCCAGCCCTCAACCCCAGTTACAGCCTGGACTGTGGGTGGCTGGACTAGACGACCTTTAGAGGTCCCTTCCAAGCCCTAATGATTCTATGATACATGGACTACGTGTTTTTGCTTTACTTCAAGACTGAATTGGCCCAATACTTCTAGTGCTCCCCTTCCACTCTTATTTTTCACATTTAACTGTCACACAGGACTAAATGAAGTGTGTTACAGAAAACTAAGCATATCCTACCACTGTGTTTCAGTGAAACTTCTATCTCCATTGCAGAACATCTGACTGGTTCCCATGAAGCAATGATGGTCAGCATTGCATATGCTGCTTTTATTCACACTATTCATGGCTTAGCCTTACTTTGCCTGGAGTGCATCTCAGGACAACACATTGCTCCTGGTTCATCCATATTTTAGCTGTCTGAAAATAATGGTTGTTCTCTAATCCCCTCACACTTCTCAGAGTCTACTCTGTACTAGAAGTACTAGAAGTTCTAACATTTCAAGGATGTAAACTGCTGTCTAAAACTGTTTATCCTTTACAGTGACTGGATAGCAATCTCTCTGCTTACTGGAAAAAAGTTAGTTTGTTATTCTCACAATATGGGAACGCAGCATCTCATTCCCTTCTTGCTACCAAAGTGACCATTTGTCTCACTTCACTCAAAATATTTCCACTCCTTAAACATAAATCAGTTGGCCAGTAATTCTTCATTGACATTTACCATCCTTTACCAGCTTTTACTGCTAGTGCCTTGTTTATAGTTTTTTCTGTAAGTTTCTCTCTTGTATTATTTATATTCTAGCCAGAACTTTTATTTTTAAAACATACATTATTGATTATGTGTGAAGCCGGTATAACAAAGTATTTTAAATGATTTGCAACTATTTCTGCTTATGTTTATTTTCTTCCCAAGCAGTACATTCCGTGTCTTTTTTTTTTAAATATAGCACCACCCACCTTCCTAAATCCTTTGCACCGTACCACACGCAAGTGGTGTATACAAGCATACACAACTTATTTGTACATAAACTTACTGGCTGAAAGCTCATGAGTCTTGAGATTCATACACCAAACCGGAGGTCCTGTTACCTAGTTTCTCTCAAGATCTTTTATATCTCCCACAGATTTCCACATGGATCGAATATCTGCACAATACATCCTTCTACAGTTCACAGACTGTCTCCCTAGTTTTTGTGCTCAAGCACTAAAAAGCCCAGCTAGACATTAGACCTCCTCAGTTGTTCTGAAGCCCTGTACAGCACACAAGGATCAGTATAGAGCATCCAGTACTTAGAATTGCAGCATTCGCAAGCAAACCTAGACCACCTCTGTTCAGATCTCACTCAGTATCTTTTGGCTTATTATTTCTACATGCATGAATCTGCTTACCAGAGTGCTGCAGACTTACGTATTAATAACAGAATGATCACAACTATTAGAAGAAAACTGCAGGCAGCAGTATCAAAGTTGGGAGCTTCACAAGCCTTCGTCCCACGAAATATAAAAGCAACATGCTGGAGTTCCATATTCTTCACCGCCTGTAACAAGTCATTTTGCTTCCTGTGCAGAGAACACTTGCATACTTGGGAGAAGGCAGAATCTCCATTTCTATAGCTCATTAGTAACCAATTTCCATAGCTCATTAGTAAGCAAGAGGAATGTAAACTGACACCTTGAAAAATTGTCCTGTGCTTCTCTTCCTAGCACTAAGGCAAATATGCACAGAACGTATGCTTCAGATTTGCATTTCATGAATTTAACACTAGTGTGGCAGAACAAAAATCGTATAGATTTATTCAGACACTGAAGATAATACACTAAGTTCCAGCCTTCACTAGAAAACCAATCACTTCTCTATCAGATTTTGGACATTTTAAGCACTTGGGAACTCACAAAATTGGGATTCTTTCCTCTGGCAAGCACAGAGCCTATAAAAGCACATAACCTACTTAGTATGTCATACTTTTTATAAAAAAACCACTTACATTTGGGACTCTGAGCAATTGCCAAGACAACAAGATTAAACCTTTGAGCGTTCCTAGGAAGGACAGAAGTGCTGGAAACAGATCTCAAGGTAAGAATGATTGTTCCAGTCATAACTGTTAGGTCATCTCCCGTGGTCCACACATTCATAAATCAAAAGCTTAAAAATAGAAATCAAAACCACCCTATTTATACAAACCCTCCATGCTTTTTTTTAATTTTAAATGGCACTTGTGTATGGGTTCACAGAAACCTAGGGTGTAAATTAAGAATTATTTCAGCAGCAGAGAACACCAAGAATATCTCTCTAGACTCTCTACACAGCACCAGACACTTTATACAGTTCATACTTCATACTTGAGCATCAAAAAGCAAATCATCTGCTGGTTTCTTAAGTAATGAAAATAGGAACAATTTCCCTGACTTCCACAGAAATGCTCTTAGTTTGGCTGATGTTAAATTAGACCAAGGCTGCATGTGCAATCTCTATTCCAACAGCTGCTTCGTTTGGGCCTATCACCATGTTCACCTTGCAGTTGCAGAGTCCCTTGCCTTCCACTGTAGAACAGTCCCTTTCTTCCACTGAAAGCACCCGAGCCAGCAGAATCTTCACTGGTAACACCACACCAAGTGATCCTGTTGCTTTGAGCAAGTGGTTTTAAAACTGCTCATCTATACCAACTGAAGCAGACAGTTTTTCTTCTACCATTTTTTAGCTGTATTAATTATTATTTCAACATTTTCATAATAAATTCTCATCACCCCTTCACTTAGAAAAAATATTTCTGCTTTTAATGCTCCTCTGAATCCTTAATCTTGTCTTAGAGAACATTATCTCCTCCATTAAAATGATGTGTGTGTATATACACACAAATAGTCATTCTATCATTCACTGTAGTTTTACGCTCACTGTTCTAGACATACTCTGGGAAGGCTGCTTCCATAGCTGACATTTTCAGGTAAGGCAGTTTCTTGACAGCACGATACAACACGGCCGGTTTGATGAAGCGGCCAAAAAGCTGAAGTCATTTACTTCCATAACACTGGTTAACATTGGAAGTCTCACTGAGATCAATTTTAATCTGCCATTTATTACTACTTCAAGAACTCTACATGCCTTCAAGAGAATCTACAGTAAACCCTTGCCCTTTTTATCTCCTTCATAGCCGAGATCACAAAACTAATATAAGTCACAAGCTTTAAGAAGATATTGCTTTCCTGTTGACTTAGATTGCTTCCAAGCAGCTTTGCACACAAAGGTATCACTGCATTACATCACGCAAACCTTTTCAACCTGCTGCAAGAGGCAGCAATAATGCATACAAACCAGCTGGAGAACAGGTTTCATTTCAGCAGGACATTCTGGCGATTCTCTTCAGAGGAAAGCCACTATCTCCCTGTTAATGGATTGCTACCATAAATGTTTCATGCACATGGTGTCTTATGTGGGTGCTAAGTAAGGTAAAGACAAAAAATACTTGCTACTTCCAGTAAAACAACTGAACTCAGAGCCACTGAATAAGAGGATTCAGAACAAATGTCTGCACATAAGAAATACACTATAAAAATACTTTCACTGATCAATCAGAATGTTACCAGGTAACACTTTGACAATTCCATCTTATTAATACCGTATCACCAAAATACTTCATGACGCAGCTGCAGCAGCGTGAACCTCTCCTAAAGAGAGGGAGGAGATATAACCCACCTCAGAACAAAACAAGAGACTTCACGAGACTTCTAGCCACGCAGATATGGTTGCAACAACACATTAATTTTCTCTTCTTTGGAGTGTGTGAAGGGATGTTTGAGTGTTTCGTGCAGCAAATGATTCGAGCAATGAACATTTACTTTGCCAAAACAAAAGAGAAACACCAAGCAGCACAATCACCTACATGGCTTCAGAAACAATTTACGTATAGTTTTTGCAAAAAGACTTAACAGAACAGTAATCTACTTGTGTAGTGAGAAACTTCTCACTTTCAGTGGTTTGGCTCCAACTCAATAACACACTTAAAGAATTCAAGAGTTACGTATGTTCCTGAGGTAAAGCCAAGAGGGGAAAATGGGTTGTAGAGCCAATGCAGAAGCAAGACAGCATTAAACCAAAGGTGCTGGCATTGCAACATAACACACCCCAGCTGGGCATGCAGAGAGTATGAAACTTAACATCATGCAGTAAGAGTCTGTCATACATTAGCTAGGAACTTCTGTTCCACCAGTCAACAACATAATGCTTCCATCCAACTTTACTTGGCTGTGCCTTGAGCACAGTCAAAACATCACAAGGACTCTCTATAGAATTGTGTTAATCATGACATCTCAGGGTTTCCATCAGTGTGCACAACTACGCCACTCCTGAAGAGACCCATGAACCCTGTGTCAGTCAGTCTTTACAGCTACTGGCATCTGACCTTCCACAACACCCACTGCACTGGGGTGAAACTGCAAAATATCTTTTTAGAGAGGTCCACCTCCCTTCCAAAGATATGCTCATTAAAACTGCAAATTGCATCAGAGTCCAGATAGTTCTAGGTGACTGCCTTGCAAACATCAATTACTATATAATAAGGAATTGGCTTGTTCAGCTGCCAGTCCTAAAGAATAAAAAGAATAAGGGTAAAGGTTATAAGCAGAGAACATACTGCACTAGAATCAATGCAAGAGACTGCATCTTTTAAAAGTAAACATTGGTACATCTAGTTCTACTTGAACTTTTGAAAACAGGGCAAGCGTTTAGCAGTTCCATAGTCAAAACCAAGTTCTCTGATTCTTTCAGCTCTTGTCCTTTAAACTCTCTTACAAATACAGGCTCAGCACTGGCTTCCCAGATTAAAGGGTGACTGTAAAAGAATGACAGGCACATCTTGCTAGTTGGCAGCTTTTCCTCCATCACTGCGCAACATGGACCCAAACCATGGACGACGAGAGTAAACTGCCATCTTTCGCACAGGAAGACGGAAGAAAGTACCATCCCTTAGTGCTATTTATACTCCGGCAGCGCTCAGCGCTCTAAGAGAAGTGCAGCATGTCGAAGGCTGCACAGACACGGAAACAGTCTCTGCCCCGAGTGGTTCACACACACGGGATGTCAGAGTAGCCCAGCCACGTCGGTCTCACTCAGTTACAAAACTGAAACAGCAGTTTCCAAACGCTGATAGTTCAGCAAACAAAGCCCCACCCGCAGACCCCCGAGTTGCTGGACTCTGCCTTCAGCTTATCAGGAGAGCAAAGCCAATTAAAATAATCAGACTTATGATGCTCAGAGCCTTTCTGCACCAAGACCATTCATGGAATGCTTACAAAAGAAACACCACCACAAAAGCAGTAAGGCCAGTAGCCAAAATAGCTGTAGTTACATTGCAGGAAATACTTGAGCGATTCTGCTCACAATAGGCAGTTTCCTGTGGCGCATTGGCCATCCTGCGGCTGCCAGCTCTCCCCCAGGAAGGCCCCTCAAGGATTGCATCACGCCTTGATTTCAGAGCATTAAGCCAAGCTCTTTTTAAAAAAGCTCAGGCTTTAATCCGTGTCAAGAGGAAAATAGGGGCAATATTAACTACAGGTAGATCAGCACTCTTTATTCCACAAGCATTCCCTTTTTATCTTCTACAGCTTGAAAACAGATCCTTGACATGGGCATGTGTTTAAGCCTTAGCATTTGAACTGCCAGCTGTATTGATTTTAAATGGAAAAATTTATAATAAGAAATATATTTATAAAGCCAGAAGCACTTTTCCTATAGTCCATAATTACTTCTATTTATACTTTTAAATTATATGGTGTTTAAGGAGGACTATACTCCAGTTAAAATGGAAGGCAGTTTACAAGTTGGACGTCCACCAGTCCAAAAAAAGAATGACAAAGATTGAAACAAGAAAGCAATGCCAAAACTCCATCCACACCAGTGAATTACCATTCTTCTGTCGCCACCAGTTTGTGCTGACCATAGGAGCACTGGCATGTCATCCTCTCCTCATTTTCACAGGAGGCAAAACAGAGCTCCACTCCAATCAGACCAACAGGGAAGTCACCACAAGAACGTATGAAAATTCTGCAGTTCCCCGTCAGCCCAAATTACAAATGCAGACTGGAGGCTGGGGGTGATTGTCACACAGGTACAGCTACAGTTCATGGGAACACAAGTATCTAACACAGCACCTCAATGCAGTGCACGTTAGCCTGATCATAGTTAGACTGGAAACTCTTCAGGGCAAAGTCTGTATTTATGTAGACACTGTGCAAAGTGTCCTGTACATTTGATGTACTACAAATCTATACATTTTTAAGAATTCTTGTCAAGGTACATTTTCTTTTTTATTATTTCTTAAATTTGACAAAGAAGCACTATTGGACCATTGTTCCCCTCTTAGGAAAATAAATCAGAGCATCCCGTCCTTTCCCTAATGCAGTCTGTGGCAACAGGCTCAAGCTCAGACTTTGCATACTTATTACTTGCCATTAGCTATTAACTCCCACTCTGAGTGAACCTACGCTACTTTCATAGTCACCTGCATAAATATGTTTTGTCAAACCACAAAATTGCAGGGGAAAAAAAGCAATGAATGACCATTACAAATCCATTTGGGCTACATCATTATCATTTCAGACTACAACCAAATCCCATTTTCCCTTTGCAAATTCAATTCCCATCAATAGCCACATACATCAGTAGCTGTTCATGTTTGTGGCCTCATTTTTTACCTTAAAAAAATTGAAAGATTACTGCCAGTGCATAATAGGCAAACTGCATTTTCAATTCCCAACACATGTGCTTCAGGGGAAAAAAGAAACACAAGGTAAGGGGAAGAAATGCAAATGAGTACACTGCTATCAGCTGTATATTACCCTAGTGACATTACCATACTTCATATCTCTGGTTGTGTACTTCACCAGGAAAAAAAACCCAACACTATGTTGTCATTCAAGTAAATTCTTTTGTAATTTCACTAAATATTAGTATACTCCCGAGGTTCCTACTTTATTTACCTGGGGGCAACAACACTAAGCAGAAGTATATCTTTCCGCATATACAGTTTTTAGCTACTTTGGCAATTGTTTTTCCCCCCATGACCATCCAAGCTAGATTTCAGCTGAAGCACTGATTCCCATGTGACAAGCAAAAATCCAAAACAAACCCCAAACCACCACACAAATACTAGAAAAGGTTACACAACGCCGTGGTACGCCAAAGCTTCTGTTCCACCCATTCTGCAGAGCACCGCAGAGCAGCGGAATCTGCTGGATTCAAAACTATACACTTCTCAGAAAACACAACTGAAGTGCATCCTGATGACAGCTTTGAGTGCTCAGCACAGTGCCTAACTTGCATTAAATTTCAGCATCTGTGCTGCATGGATAATTGGGCCACGCTAGCCGGTTGCTTCTGGTAAACACTCGTTTCATTTGTGATGTGCTGCAATGCAACAGAGCAGCTCGCTAGGGAATTAGAGCAGGCAGGTAGTTCCTGCCAATCACTTCAAGGGTCCATTCTCATACCAACAGACAGAAGACTCAGTCGCAATTCCAATTAGCACTAATTGTAGTTCTTTCCAAGTCCCTCTGCAGCCAGAGATGACAGAGACTTCATACATGGGTTTTAACTTTAGTGGCAAAGCTAATTTTGTTCACTTCAAAATCCTTTTTGGATGCAAAGCTCTAAGCTTGGTAAATAAGTTTGTCAAATGACAGAAGTACCCTCTGTTTCTAAGAATCCTACACAAATATTTTTCTTTACCACAGGTGTCATAGCTGTATTCATAGGAAATAGCTGTTTTGTAGGTTTTCATACAATCTTATGTTTAGGAAAATGCAGTAAATTCTAAGAGATTTTGACAAGGTTTTAACAACGTTAAAAAAAACCACAAAATGCATACTGAGAAGTTGTAAGTCACCTCTTACAGATTCTCTCCCCATACACAAAGACTCTATACAGGCCTACACCCTGCAGCGGTACGCAGGGACAGAGCACCTTCAACAGCAGCAGCATCCAGTGCTGCTGCAAACAGGCTGTATGCAATATACCCTCGGACACAGCAGAACAGCAGGGCTGCTTCTACATAGACTTGTAGTTTTCTTCCCCCCCAGTATCACCGTCTTCCTTCCTGATGGACTTTTGCTGGACCTACCACTCTGGGAAGCTATAGGAACCCTCACTCGTCGTATGCAGAAGTTTTGGTGATGGGAGCTGTACACCCTACTTTTCTCTTCTGCAGACATGGATGTGCTCAGCCGTATCAAGAGCTACCCGCAGCTTCCAGAAGGACATAGGTTTACCACAAACAGCACAACAGATCAACAAGGAGGAGTGAAGCTGAGGTAAATACAGCATGGTCATATTTGTCAGGGGCAACAGCAACTTGGTACAAAAAATGCCTCATATTTCTTCAGTGAAGTATCTCCACAGTCTGTGAAATACACAGTGCAAGACAAAAATGGTTTCGAAAGAGGACATTTTGGGAATAGTTTTTACACTGTTATTCCACACCAATCCTTGCAAACAAAGTCTGAACGACCAGAGATGCTCAAAAGTCCATCCATACAAACAGACCCTATCAAGTAACTGATACAACTCACACTGAAACTGTGTTTCATGCCTTAATCACTATACATTTAAACATACACATGTACAAAGCATGGCAGTGTCCACAGACTACAACTTACAAACAAAACAAAAATGAAAAAGTAAAAATTTAACAATTAAACTAGTTCTCATTACTTCAATTTCCATCTGCAATTATAATCACTTCCCATTTAAAGTATCTACCACATTTTATTCTTGATTAAAAATGGCATCCTTGCAATGAAGTGCAATATGAATTAACAATTCAAATGTTATCTATGCAAATTTGTAAGTTCTTTGATTTCTCCTCTCATTTACGCAAAGTCATGTGTAAGTTTATTTTTATTAAGCTTGTTTAACTTCATTCAGCGTCTTCTGCTCTGAACTGTATACATAACACTTCAATGCAAGGCTGTAGAAATAAGTAGTAAATGGTGCAATTTCTTTTCAAGTCTCATACCATTCATTTAAGAATCAATATATATGTGAAGAGGTATCTTTCCTAAATATTCTTAAATTCCATCCAATTTTAAGATTTACAGACTTGCTACATTTCCAATGGTTTTAACAGACATTTCTTCAAACCCTGCTCTGTAAAGCCAGTGAAGAAATTACCGCAATGCAATAAAACCCCAACCTTACATCAGTTTTGTGTACGCTTAGAGCTGCAGTGGCTGAAGTCCTCAACACGACTGTCTCTTCTCAAGCCTCCCAAGGGCACCTCTTATCCAATACAGTTTTAGCTCCCTCTGCGGCATTTTGAGCTTTCATTCCAGATCTAAAATTTCTCCCTGCTGCATCAGCCAAGAACAATCTCATCTCAGGTTCTCCAAGGTAGCAAATTTTAAACATATATTATTGTCTTCAATTACTAGTTGTTGGTCCACATTTTGTGTTGTTTTCAAAGGAGTTCACCAACCAAGTAGCTTTTTCCAAGCCTGTCTAGATGTGTCAGCACCCATTTTGTAATGAGAAACCTATTAAGAGTATCATAGGAATACTGCGTTCATGACTGCATACACATCTTCCTAACACTGATCACTGCCTTGACGCTCTTCTGTCCCATTCCATCAGGAAGCACAATTTCAGTACAGAATCGGGTGTCAGTGCCATACATGCACAATGCCAAGAGATCCCTCACAGCGACCATCAGCCTGCTCCAGACTGCTCTGTGACTGCTGTGTTCTGGCTTCCCTGCCAAGAGAGGGCATCCTGCAGCTGCGAAAAGCTAAGGCATTGTCAGTAGGTTTCCTTCAGCTCTATGACAGCAAAAAGTGGTTATTCAGCAATTAGCTGTGTATACTTATTAGAGAAGCAAACAAAGGTACCCAGCTGCTTCACAGATACGATTCATACAGACATGATCATACAGACCACGAGGTAAATTTCTCAAGGTCCAGAGGGCAGTGTAAATGGCTTTCAACTGGGTACATAGTTATGAGGCAATTAGATGCGTCAATATGGGGCACAAGAAAAAAGCAATAGATGGGAGCAAGACCTGCAGTTTACCAAATTACACGGACATATCTTGAAGTGAAATTACACTAACACAATTACACAAATTACTCTGTAACCTTCAAAGGAAGAGGTCTTCATTGTATTCCAGAAACCTCAATGTGTTTTATTAATAACTCTGGCAAGACAAAGTTTGAAGTCATACATTTACTTTACTGGCTACTTAAAAATCTCCTTTATTCAATGATCTTTTTCTGTCGTAATCTCCTTATCTAATTTAGGCAGACTGCATTCTCCTGAATGAGTGCAATTTTCATTTAAGTTGCTATGACTTGTGCACAAAGGAATACCTCAATTCAACTCACCAGCAAATATGTTACTCTGTGCTGCATGAGAATAAAAAGTAGACTACTTGTACATTCTATTACGAGGGTAACTTTTACTTTTTCTTCACAAAAAGCTAGATGGCATCAAGCCCCACGTAGCCCACCAGGGAGACGTTGTCACAGGATTCTTTTACACATCTAATCTTGTCTTTCTTTCCCAACTTGCAAAGAATGGGTTGAGATTAAGGTAACCAGCTAGGACTATTATGTTTGAAGGCATTTCTTTGGCATTGTCTTCTCCTCATTCTTTTAGAAGCAAGCACGTATCAAGTCTCTCTCTCCCGCTCCAATTATATCATTTGTCCTCTGCTAACTCTCATCCACATTAAAAAAATGTTATCAATTCCTTCCATCCAACACTGTAATTGAAAGACCTTTAAATAGACAATTTCACCTTGGGAGGATCTTCATTTTCCCTGAGCATCTCTTTCCATTTTATGAAGCAGACAAACCCTTTCACCTGAGCACACCACTCCTGAATTGTGACAGCACTGTGAGATAATTCACTTCAAATAGCTGATCAGCCTGGGGTGGGACTATGAGTGCCCAGATATTGAACAGACAGTGATACCTTTTTAAAAGAAAACTCAGACTTGCAGAGGTGGTTGTTGCATTATCAACCACATACCAACACCATCTCCCAGAGAAAATTTCTACAAACAAAAAAGAATTGTTTTCAGAAACTACTTGGTAATTAGTAGATGTGTCATTTTTGATCTGTCTCAGCTACTGAACATCAGCTTAGCAGCTCCTGGCCTCTCTCAAAAAACAGTTATCTGATAAAAGAGAAATGGAAAGACTACTGCTATTTGGTCTCTTTGAAAAATTCCACCAGCTCAGTATCAACAATGCCTTCACGATTACAGAGTTCAACAGCAAGCCAGATTTATCCCGAAACCAGCTTTACAGGAGCTCAAAGGGTAAAGGTGTAACTGTAATGTCCTCTAGGTCAGAAGACCTCAGATAACACTAAGGAAAAGCTTACTTTTTACAGGCTAAACCGATAGGTGCGTCCAAGAGGAATTAAAGGCAAAACTAGTTTCACTGGGGATTATACACTCTTTCCCCCTCACCTCCAAGGTACTCACACTCAGCACTGTCAGACATTAGGACTCAAGGGTGTCTGCTAGCCTGATAAACAGTGTCCATAAAGATATCCCAGATTCCTCACAAGCACTTTGGATCCACTCAGACAGATCAATATTTTGCTTTGCATCATACATTTGTCTTCACTGCCAAGGAGAAAAATGAGCCAAGCTGATAGGTTCTTGTAAAATTCCCAGGCCAAGAAGGCTGTCTGGCAGTCTAGCTGATGGCATGGCAATGCACCAGGATCCTTAACTGCGCACCAGAAAGGTACCTCTCTCTGCCACAACAGAAAGGGTGCACAGTACCATGGCTGCTTTCTTGCTCTGTCCATAGGCACTAAAGCAGGAGCAAATCTTGCAACTTGGTACCTGGCTCCAGCAAGCTGCTTCAGTCAGCCACGATTGCCTAAGACCAAGCATGGAACTGCTCACCTCTGTGCAGAAAGTCTGTGAAGAACCATCTAGGAAGGAGAAAGCACGGTTACATGCCTAGAGCTTCCCATGCAAGCAAACATCTTCAGATGTCCTAACTCTCACATTAACCAAAGAAGAACCCTCAGGGCACACTTGCACAGCTGGGATAATACAAAGATCCATCTCCCAATGTTTCTCCGACCAAGACAATCCCTTCAAGATCAGAACATTCCAACAGGTAGGAAGTCAAGAAAGGGAGCCAGAAGACCTACATGGTTAAACAGGGAACTGCTTGGCAGACTGAAGAGGAAGAAGAAAGTCTATAGGTCATGGAAGGAGGGCATAGCCACTTGGAGTGATTATAAGGCTCTAGTGAGAAGATGTAGGGATGCAACTAGGAAAGCCAAGGCCTCCTTGGAATTACACCTTGCAAGGGAGGTCAAGGGCAACAAAAAGGGCTTCTTCAAATACATTGCAGGTAAAACTAAAGCTAGAGGCAATGTAGACCCCTGCTGAATGAGAAAGGTGCCCTGGAGACACAGGATACAGAGAAAGCAGAGATACTGAACACCTTCTTTGCCTCTGTCTGTGCTTCTGCTGAGACCCCAGAAGTTGTTGAAACAAGAGAGGAGTTTGCTCTGGTTGATGAGGACTGGGTTAGGGATAAGTTGAACAATCTGGATGTACATAAAACCATGGGCCCAGATGGGATGCATCCACAAGTTCTAAGTGAGATGGCAGAAGTAATTGCTAGGCTACATGCCATCATCTTTTCTAAGTCATGGCAATCAGGACTGAAGGATAGCAAATGTCACTCCAATCTTCAGAAAGGGAAAGAAAGAAGACCCAGGTAACTATAGACCAGTCAACCTCACCTCCATCCCAGGAAAGGTGATGGAACAATTTATCCTTGACAATGTCTTCAGGCACGGCAAGGACTAGAGGGTTATTAGAGACAGTCAGCATGGCTTCACCAAGGGGAAGTCATGCTTGACCAACCTGATAGCCTTTTATGAGGGCAGAGCAGTGAATGTGGTCTGTCTTGACTTCAGTAAGGTATTTGACACAGTCTGGCACAGCATCCTCACAGCCAAACTGAGACAGTGTGGTCTGGACGATGCCGTAATGAGGTGGATCATGAACTGGCTGCAGGGTAGAAGCCAGAGAGTGGTGGTCAATGAGACAGAGTCTAGTTGGACGCCTGTATCTACTGGAGTCCCCCAACAATCAGTACTGGGACCAGTCCTATTGATTCATTAACGACTTGTATGAGGGATTAGAGAGCACTGTCAGCAAGTTTGCTGATGACACAGGTGTGAGCTTTAACATAGTGGTTTGACATCAATATCAGAAGGAACTTCTTCACTGTGAGGGTGATGGAGTGAGCCCTGTAAGGGGCTGCCCAGGGGAGTGGTGGAGTCTCCTTCTCTGGAGACATTTAAAACCCACCTCAACATGTTCCCACGTGACTGCATCTCGGTGATTCTGCTGTGGCAGGGGGGGATTGGGCTGGATAATCTTTCAAGGGCCCTTCCAATCCCTAATATTCTGTGATTCTTTGAAAGTAAGGAAATGACTTGATGTCTTCCTTGGTGTCTCCTTTCATTGCAAAGTCTTAAGCACCACACAAGACCCAGAAACAAAGAAACAGGGTGGACTTTGTATATGGGCATACTGTGAGAACATAATCCAAACTGTTCAAGTCTAATTAAATTTAAATGAACCTCAATCAGGAGTGACTCTAGGAGAACAGGAGTTTAGTTTGCCAGTCACAGGTGCAATGTGTTCAGACTGGCCTTCATTGCAAGGAAGCAGGGTATCGGGTTCAGCTTTTCTGTAGCTGTCAGACCCAACTCCAGTAACAAAAGCTAGAACAATTCAAGCTGGTTCAACATCCTGGAAGTGATGAAAATGCAGACTGTCATCTGGGAAGTTCTGGTTACACACAAGCCAACTTAGGAAGGTATTTTTAGCATGTTTGTCTACTTTTGTCATTTCAAAAATAGCCATGCCCCAGTCCATCGGTGCTTTTCTCAGAGATGCTGAAACATCAGGAGACATCGAGGTCTTTAGGAGCCAACATAACCCACAGCTCAGAGTAGTACATTTCTTCAAAGTAAGCTTCAAACCAGGACACTAGAAAATACCAAGTTTAAGACTCTGCAATGAACCAGCCCACAGAATCAGTTGGGGTGATGTCTTTCTTCCTCCCCACCTCCACCAAGTTATCAGCAGATTCCCCCAATTATTGATGCCTTGGCCAAATGACCCATGATCTGGTGTGCTGCATACCACACAATTCCCTTATCATTGTCATTTGCAGAACTCTCCCATCTTGTATAATGAGAATTCTGGGTTTCATAAACAAGCTTTCTATGAAAAACAAAAACTGGGGAAGAAGTGGCAAAGAAAATCTAGCTGAAGCTTATGTTAAAATGCATGCTAAAATTAAACTGATTATTAGAACACCAGCATCTATTTAACACAGTCTCTGTTACTACAGTTTCTATGGCTTTTTCAGTCTTTTACTTCAAACACTGTAAGAAAATACATAATTGGCAAAATAGAACACAGATGAGGAAAGGGAGCAATCTAGCTGTGAACATGATTGTAGAAATAGTTTGCTTCTTCACTGGGTTACACAATGAAAATATACCCATGTCCATATGCATTAGTGTTTGAAACGAACCATCTCCACACATTTCCCCTCCATGACACCAACTGCCCAAACTGATGAAGCAGCATGTAAACAATGAAACATCAAAGCTGCTGTAGATTTTCAGGGAAGAAAGTAAAGTGAAGTATCATTGTCCTCTATCAATGTATCCGGCAGTAGACAGCTTTTTCAACAACATTGCAGTAAATCACTCACTAGCCAGATTTCATCTGAGGTTGCGCCATCACCCTCAAGGTAGAAAACTCTGCTGAGCTGAACAGGGAAGGTTTTAGTGTTGGTTTTTTGGTTTGTTTTTTTTTTAAACACACCAAAAGTGATAGTTTCATATAACGTCCTACCTGATAGTATGTAACACAGCCTTTCCCCACAACACTGTCACTCTGGTGCAAAACAGTTATATATGCATGTAAAACCTGATATCACATCTCCAACTTCAAAGGTCACAAGAAAGCATCAGCTAAACACACATCAGAGCCAAAGGAAGCAGAAGAGGCAAGTAGCTGGAAGATACCTCCAAGACTTTCAAGTCCAACAGAAGCCACATGACTTGAGTTTAAGCTACCACAGAAGTTTTCTACCCTATGAAGCAGCCTCATCTGTTCTTTGGACAAGACTATGCAAAATTCTCATTCCACAATTCTGTCCCTAAGCATGGATTCAGAAGACACATTATAAATCTATAATGTGAAGTGAGTTCTACTCTACTGCTACAACACCTGCTCAATATTCCTTCAAATCCACCTACTAACTGCCTTACTAATGGAAGAAACCTACTCAGGTATAAAATTCCTAACTTTAATTATTATTATGTCATGTTTTACAAGCAGCAGTTTTCATACATATATATAGCAATCCATAGCAATCTGAATGCAAAACAGCACCACAAAAATGCTCAACAGAGCAGACAAAGCAAAGGACTGATCCTAGAGCATTCCCCTTAGTATTAAGGGTGAGAGAAAATACCTGATATCAGGTCCTAATGGCTGGAAGATGGCTCCAGCTGCTCAGCATCAAGGCAAAGAACAGCAGAGCTAGCCTCAGCTCATGCATCCCAGCACTAGTGAGTCCTGCTCGAAGCCCACTTCAAGCTTGAAGAGCCAACACTGCATAAGTGTGGAGAAGGACAGGGCAAACAACAGTGAACCCTCCCTAATGGGAGCATTATCATGGCTGAGAGCAAAATACCTACAGCAGACAAGACAGCGATCAGGAAAGCAGCACTGCAGGCAGCTCTTGCAGGATTTTGGTTTTGCAAGAGGGAGGTTGGCTCAGGAACCTGCATAGCAAAGTCTATGAGAAATATTAGTGATACTAACAGTGCATTATCCTTACAGTCCAGCTGAGAAGTATCTGGAGCTTTACATATATTGATGTGTGTATATATAGCCATGAAACACATATACACCCATATAAAGGCCACAGCACTGACTCCTTCACAAGCAACTTGGTGATACACAAGTGTCTTTCTGGAAGGCAGGACAATAGAGTGACATAATAAAATGCATACAGGTAAGCAGGCTTCTCATGTAGCACACATGTGGGGACAGCAAGGGCTTAAGCACTACAACAAATCAAGCTTTCTTCACTTAACTTGCAAGCATAAGAGCTAGCAGAAGGGACTGATTTTTGTTGATGCTGCTTGCATCGATCACAGGAGAAGTCACTGAAAAGCACCAAGGGAAGCACTGAACAATTCATCAGCTTTCCAGGACAGAGCTACTGGCTTTGATCCTTTATTTCGACCAGTATTGTATGTCTCAGACAGTCAGTGAGAACAGGAAATTGTGTTCACCAATACAGTGTATTGTATTTCCAGCTCATCAGGAAAGAATATTCTCAGTAAGACCCTTGTACTTCAACATTTTCACAGAATACAACCAAACACAACAAAATAGAGGATGGTCTATTTTACAAACGGAAGCAAAATCACAAATCAAACTGCATGTCTGCCTCTTGTACTCAGCACGTGTAGTTTAGAAACACCAGTTTTGCTAAGATAGACAGCACTGCTTTATTACAGTGGGTGCCTATAGGCTCAATTCCATGCAAAGCACAACTGCCAGGTAAATGAAAAAATAAAATTAGAACAATTATCTAGCAAGTTACCAATAAGAGTGCAAGTGAGACAAGCTAAAGTTGCTGCACATTGACAGCATGTATCTTACCAGATTCATCTGGGTCTGCAGAGTCTGCACCCAAAACATCTCTCTCCCAAATACAGGAACAAACAGGGCAATGCCATCTCAAACTACAGAAATGAAGAGTCATCAATCAAAAGAGCAATCAAAACTGAAGCATAAAGGTGTAATCAGGATTACTGCATAACTGTAAAACTCCTCAGATCCAATGAAAAATAGTTCATTTTCTTCCTAAGTTGGTTTTCACCTTGAAAGCTAATTGTTGAAAGAGAAAAGGTCACACTGCTTAATAACATGAAACAGAGAAAGCAGTACATGTGGATGGTGTTTGACACGAGGTATTAATTACCTGTTTGACAGAGAACCTGTTTGTGCTGTTACACATTGCTCCTTGCTTTCAAGGATGGCTTGGGATTCACTTACCACGGGTGCCACTTGTACCTTGCACTGTTGGAGCACTGTGCACTGAGCCTGCTCACACATTTCTAAACACAGCTGGCTTCCCGGCACATAAACAAATTCCTTTGTGGTTCTCAGTGATTAGTTAAAAAGAAATTGTTTGCTGTTGTAATATCAAAATCAAGAAACACACACACATTAAGTTGCCTTCAAAAATGTAGAAAGTGTGCTCTTCATCAGTGTCATCAAGGTACTAATTATGCTTTGTTGCTACAAATCACTGCTGTAGCAGTTTACTTAAGGGAACTGACTCTTGCTTTGATTACCAGAGCAACCAAACCTGCCTCTTTTTACCCACGGCTTGCCCTCTTGGTTGATTCATTGACTTATCTGAACTAAAACAAGTGGACTCTGCTGTGATTCTGTGAAGCAACACAAAACACGAGACACAAACTCAAGAGATTAAAGTAATGACTAGCACCTAATACTCAGGAACTTGAAAGTTACTCAGGAAATTAGTTTCAGAAGGTGCATAAAGTTTTTATTTGGAATCAACAGTTCTAGGAATTCTTAAACATTTCCAAAATTATGAGAAGCACCAGGCAAGATCACAGCAATTCAGAGAACAGCCGCATTAAACATACTGACAGCTCAATTTTCAGTGGAGTCTAGTTTCACCTTGCACAATTTGAAGCAAGATGCAGAAGAATATAAAATGCTTATGTCAACACTGGCTCAACATAACTAGATGCTTAACTTCCCCCAGAAAATGGAGAGCAAACACCTTACCAAAGGCATCCATGCAAAAGCCAGGCTGTCCACCACAGCAGCTGGTCTGCCTTTCTGAAAACACAAAACTATTCCTTCCAATTGAATACACCTAAATCTATGTCAGGAAGCCTTTCCAGTGAAAGCTGAAGCTTTGTAATTTTGTAAACATAGAGGGCAACCATTACACAGCAGTGTGTCCGTCTCTCTCCATTTTGGCAGCCCGTACTAGAACCTAAAGACTAGTATTTCTTGCACCCTATGATCAACTCACAGCAGCAACCCACCCTATTTTGGACAATTCATCAGAGCATTACCTTCAGACACTTATGTAGTATGTCATGGTTCACCAATGCCTTATCTGGGAAGTACAAACATTGCTTCCATCCGAATTCCATGTTGAATTTGACCCACCTTACTTGCTGTTGCTGGCAATCTGCTGGCTTTGTGATGAAAGCCAACTGACAACATGACAACAGCTTCTTACATGAATTGGTGTGACACAGAAGTATTCAAGCCAAGCACTAAAGGCACAGAGACTCAGACTCTGCTTTGCCACTGGAAGCTATCCCTGCTGAACATTGCACAAGCGTGCCAGGAAAAACCTGTGCTACTCTGCCAGTGCAGGACTCCTGGGTCAACAGCGTTCACCATAGCCCCCAAGCATATGCTTCCCCTCAAGAGGTTTTTAAACTACATCTAGCTGCCAAGTGTTCTTTACTGCATTCATGTCTCAGTGATGATTTAAAATAAATGTTTATTTTCAAATCATATTTGACATTTTGTTAGGTACACTGGCAAATAACATACATTCCTACATATGCAAAAATGAGGAATTAATGAGGTCTGGCAATTATCTTGATGGAAAGAACCAAGTGACTCAGTTGAACATAGAGGGGATTACTAAAAAAAGAAAGCCAGTTCTAGTAGTTAAAAAAACAAACAAAATTGCTTCTTATTGATTTTAATTTAGGTTGAAACACTAGCTGTCTCTCCAACGAAGCCAGAAATGGAAACAGCTGTAAGTGAGTATAAGATGTGATAAGATAGACAGATTCTTAAGCAATCTAGTCTAGAGATGACCTCCAGTTTAGACAGTAGTTTAAATATCATATCATACACATGGATCAATAAGTTGGCATTTGTCACAGACCCAAAAGCTGGAAAGCTTTGTGCCTTTTTTCCCCCAGTTACTCTGAAATGTTGTCCAATTAAGCTCTACTGGTTTTTTCTCTTCCAGATCCTCTAGATTCTAATTTACAAATAAAATCAAGAGAAGCAATTAAATGTTAAGTACTATCAGCATGTTTCCCCAAGTGATGCACATGTGCAACAGAACAGAAGTAGTCCAATCTTGATACAGAAGACCAGGTTACAAATGTATTTCAATTTGTATTACCATTACTTGCAGGCTTCACGCTCTAGCAACTAATAACATTGGACATCGCTCCCCTTCCGTGCACAGCAGAGGCTCTTTGACCACAAGTCGATTACAGGCTGCAGCAGCTCCAGATACATGTTACTCCTCCAGGCTCCAGGACAGGCAGAGACAGAGCAGGGGCAGCCAGGGGCTTGGGGTGCACAGTAAGAGTACATGCAGCACAGAACAGTATTGACCAAGCACAATTAAGTTGAGGATCCTTTGAGCATGTAAGGACTTGCCCTGCTATTACCTGAATCAGGTCTTCTCAGTGGTTTTTGGGTGACAGCTCTTTATCTGGAACACTGGGTTCCCTCTCTACTTTAGTCATAAGGATCTCTGTACCTTCTCTGCTCAGCTCAGAGACCCCAGCCCCTTCACAGACAGTAAGATTAGCTGAGAAGGGATTGGTTTTCATCAATTGATGTGTGGTGCAAACTTGCCCAAAACCAGGATAATCAAGGTAGAAAGCTAAAAGCATGCAAGGGAGGCCACAGTAGCAGAGCAGATGTTCAGATTTCCTGCAACTAGCTCAATATTCAGTCCCCCCACCTGCATGCAGCAGCAGCAGAAAATGAGAACACTACATGAAACACTTTCTATTAAAAGCAGCAGCATGAGTAACAGTAATGGAGTGAGAGAAAGGATAGGGAAAAAAATACCTCACGACATTAAGAAATCCATTGCCTCCTTGGGGTTCCCATCCAAACCATAATCCCCACTCCAAGTTTCTGTTGAGGTTCAACTGTTAGCCACATCAGTGTAGTCACATACTGGTGATAACTGTGACCAGAAGATGATAGTCATGTTCTGGAGCTGTGTGACTGCTTTAATGGAAGTTAAACCCTAAGACAGCCGATTTTAGATAATTCCACAACAGATTCATAGACTATGATGGGATGCACTGACTACTACTTCCTTACAAAAATAAACCTGTAGGGTTAAAAAGGCAACAAGCACAGAAAAAAGCCTGATGAATCCGAGATATATAGATAGCACAGGACTTAAGCCTGCCTTTCTGTTGGTAACACGCACCAGTATGGCAGTATTCAAGTCACATAAAAAAGGAGATAAACTCAAAGAGTTGGTGTGGATATAGTTAAATCCCCCAAGAACTAGTGATCCTGGCCACATCCACCAAACAGAGGGCTGTTTTGTCCAGCACTTACTCCAGTAATGATCTACAAGTCATACTAGGCAAGCAATCAACATGAGTGTTCTTGCCATGGCAGAAAAGCAGGCCACTGAAAACCCTTGGACAAACAAGCAGGGCAATACCATCAACACAGATAGGACCAGCATTCACTTCTGTTGTTCACCTTCTTCAAAGTAGAAAAAAAATACATTTGAGAAAATAAAGATTGCTACAAAAAATATTCAAGGACTGGATAAAATCTGATAGCAAAATGCTTGTGGAGTTCAGGTTACTGAGTCAATCAGGATGCTGTGACATGGTTCCAGGGCAATGGGTAAATGCTTTCAGGGCAAGAACTATCAGAGGGCCCTTCAGTGGAGAAAAGCAAAACAAGCAAGGGAGATGTGTTTATGTGGTTGTGTATCTGCAGCCTGAGCTCCTTCAGCTTCACACCTACAGCAAGGCAAACCACTCCTTGTTTGGTGCCTTGTTTGTAACTGCTCTAGGAAAGAAAGTTTCAAAATAGGCAGCAAACAAATAACTGATTAAAGAAACAACTTGACGGTTGTTGACATAAAACCTCACTAACACCTTTGTAACAGCCATGGCTGTGGTCAAAAAAAAATTGAGACAATGCAACAGCACAATTCCAAGGACTGATATATAGGACAAGTGTCCTCTGAAAAAACAGGATTATAATGGAAGGACTGGACACCTGTTTCACAGCAAGCTGACTCATGCAAAGATGCATGTTTGCATTTCAACAGAGTAAAAGCAACACCCTCCAAGAAACATAAGGACAGAATCAAAACCGCACCTTTGACAGAAGGGCAGCCTACAGACATATTGAACACACACAGTCTCTTTTCAGAGTAACATCAATGTCACAGTGAGGGTTATGGTGCAAATCCTCACCTGATGAAAGCTACCGCAGGAAGAGCACCATCGCACTATGACAGTTTGCAGCAGCTGAGGAGCTGCCAGCATGCCAAGAAACAACCATCATAAGCTTGCACATTTTGTGCCCCAGGTTTACAAAGATAACTATGAATTAATTCACAGTAAACAAAAAAGAAGCACTTTACAATGCATAAACAATGTAGTAAGAAACAATTTAAAAAGTTGGTTTCTGAAACTGCTGTCACTGAGCCCAAACTTTTAACACTTAATAACTAAAACTTCATGAAGGTGTTGTTCTGGAACACAAATAGTTATTCAGAAGCCATACAATCTGATGCAAAACCCTTGGGCAAAGGAGGAAAAATAATCAACTAATTTTAGAACCTCCATTAGCAATTCTCACCAATTAAAATATGATGCAACTGCTGTCAACAGGCAAATTTTAGTTGTATTCAAGGATAGATTTTCATACAAACTACACAAGCTACTGCATTGTAACAGCAATAAGCAAACCAGTCAGAAGTAGCATGGAAGCCAACAGGCAGCAGCATTTGACCGGCTTTCTCTGCTGCCTACTAAACGGATGCCATGTTTCAGTGCGAGCCGTGCTGCACAAACCCTACTTTCTACTTCGACTGCAGTAAATCTATACCGTAATCGCCACAAGTCTGAAAGCACCTTAGGAATCCAAATACCAGTGAAAGTCTATTGAAAATTTAATCCCTAAACTCACTTGTGATGGCAATGTAATCTGCACTTAATTACATGAAAGCTACTAGGTTTCTTTATTGTCTCAACTTGAGAGTTGCCAAGGAGTGGGGACGTAGAGGAGGACAGACACAACAGTCTCATGTCAAGGACCTCTAAACTGAGGATTCTATACACATTAAAAAAAATTAAAACTAGAAAAGTAAAACACTAGAGCACTTCTAAGATCACTAGACTGACACAAAGGGAGGCACTGGTTCTCAGTGGTACAGGCGTTACTTCACAGCCATCCTTGTTTAAAAAAAAAAAAATGGAATGAGGCCCAGAGAAAGTAACTTGCTTACTGTTCAGGATCAGCAAGGGTCAGGACAGAATTGTTTCCATTTACCTCTGCAGTAGAAAAATGATTTATCCACTGCATTGGATAAATTGCAATGGCAAAAGTGAGTCTACCTTCAGATCCTGCTTGTTCAGCGTTCACATGTTGCTGAGGTCCACTTCCACTCTGGGATAACTAACATTACCTCTCAACCAGTCTGGTAATCAAGCCAGCAATTCCAGGTCTAAGACTCCAGACGGTTAAAAAACAACTGTAAATGCTTTTACCACAGTAAGGAAAGGGCAAGGTGCTGCTTTGATTAAAGCAAGTACTACAACCTTTTATGCTTCTTATAAGCTTCCTGCAAGGGCAGTAGATAGGAAGTAAAGTGCAGGGAAAAACAACTCTGCCTGTGAAAAGTTAGACAGTTTTTCCTTTACTGTCATGAAAATAAACTGACTCCCAACAGAAGAACTTGAACAGCACTCTGTCAGGGAGACAGGCACATTTTATTTAAAAAAAAAATAACCCCAAAACAAAAAACCAGCTGCCACAAGACCAAATAACATTCCACATTTTGCTCCCAAATAGCAATGCAGCTCTTCAGAGCTCAAGGTCTCATTCATTACCTACTTAGAAAGCAGAGAAAAGGATTTTTCCTAAGGTAAGCATCCAAGTCTCAAAGCACTTGGATTTTCCTTAGACAGGCCTCCATGCTATGAATGCAAAGTCCTTCAAAGAAGGCCCTGGCACAGGATAAATATTCGGGCATCACTGCAGCATTTATGCACAGAAAACTGCAACACCCACGTCAATTGAGATTTTATGTGTCAGTACTGCTGGCAGGAGCACGATGTGGTCAAGTCTTAAGTTCCAGAAAATGGTTCATCATTATTCAAATTACTCAATAATTAAGGACACTAATACTTCAACTCCCAAGCAAACTTAGAAATGCATAATAAAACCACATTAAAAAGGGGCACGTACTAACTGATTTTACTTCAACCATAGTTCACCTGAAGACTGACTGAAATTGCTGTGAGGTGAGCCCATTCCATGTAATAAAAATTTATCTTATGCTGATTACACAAAATTCTTCATTTCCTTACTGTCCTGTGCCCTTCCTCCTCCTCCAGTCAGCTGGGGAGTTTATTCACCATCTCTACTTTCTTCAGCTTCCCACTACTACCACTAGCCATCAGATAAAGGGAGAAACAACAACAATAAAATAGGAACAGCAATAGCCATGTAGTATCACAGTATCTTCACCAGTGTGCTTTCAATCTGCACCCTTATTCATCTCGTCACCCAGGCAGGAGGAACCTCTGCTTAGGCTACAAATTCATCTCTGGTGTCCTGGCAGCTGTGATTCAACAAGACAACTGTACACTGCAAAGCAAGCATTTGAATATAGGACCAGTGTAGCCATGATGCTACACACCTCCCCTCTGAAGTGGGGCAAGATAATTTTGGAGAGTTGTACCAGAAGTTAGCAGCATTGAAAGAAGCGAGTTTCACCTGCCGTGTGCCAAGTAATGTGAACGGATGTCTCTAATCTATGAAATGGCTGAAATTATGGTCAGGACTATCGCACGATAACAAGTAATGAAGGAATTAACAGAAATGAAGGATCATTTGGGGCTTTTTTTCTTCCTGAAGGTTTACTGACACAACAATATAAAAACTAGCTGATGCACTCAAGGTTCTTCTCTAACCAGGCATCTACAGCTGGCCACATCCCAAGTTTCTCCATTGAGAATGAGTACGCATCAATTCACACCTTCCTTCTTCACTTTAGTTCCATTGCTACATGTCTCTACAAAGCTGATACAGACCAGTTCTTCCTAGGACTAACTCTGGCAATAAATTAAGTCACATTCACACAACCTGATCCAAGTCCACAGTTTTCATGTGGAAGAAGCATGAACAGCAGCTTACCTCATAAAGAAGTGAAAAACGTATCAAGATATTTAGGCACATAAAGCAACAATCAGGCTCCAGAAGGGTGACATAAAACCATAAATTCATCTGCTTGGTGCACATCTGCAGCCTTGGACAAGTCTGTATCTTTTAGAAACACTTCTCTGATGGGATTTCATTTGCTAAAAAACTTAAAAATTGTTGTTTAGAATTAAACTTCAAGCAGCATGGCACAGAAATACACATAATTGTTATTCATTAACACACAGGAGCAATTCTGATCCTTACAAATGAAGTTATTGTAAACTCAGACAAACAGAAATTAGTCTCATTTTTTCATAATTTCCCAGATTAGAAGTCACATATTATCTAAAGTCGAGTGTTATTACTACACCCTTCGGCTTCAGAGCTCATCATGCCACGTTCATTTGGCTGCTAAAAAGCAGCAACCAAATGATTAACATGTTTTCCAAGGACAGTTGAGATTAACAGTCCAAAGTAATTTCTTTAATTTAACCATGAAACTTGACTGTTGAATTTGAAGTCAATGTTAATAGCATCTTATTTCAGAAAGCTCCAAGTATGTTAGTCTTTGAGCACTGATCATAAGATTAATAGTGTCCTCACCATTATCTGTCTTTTCTGTAATTGGAAATAAACCCCAAGCATTTAACTTGCACAACTTGATAACAACAGTACAGCTTTAACTAAGCTGACACAACTTCAGACAAAATTTGTTTCTGCAAAGACCTAGAAACTGAGTGGAACCATCGCCCTACTGCAATCAGTAGGTTGTTTTCAGTTATTATCGTGACAAACACGACTTATTTGTTCAGCAGAGTTTTCCTGCAGGGATACAGGATGGACAGGTGAACAACATGACACTGCTCTGCTAGACTCACAGAAGTTCCTCACTGCTCCGACCAAGACATCCATGTTCTTAACAGTATCAAAAAAATGTTTCATACTCATTTTAAAACAGAAAGGAGAGGAGGCAGGGGACAAGAGAGCCGTAATAGAAGCCCTAACTCACACAACACTGGCAAAAACCCTCCTCACTCTTCCAAGTAGAACAACATCCCAGCTCTACATCCCGTCAGTAGAGCAACAGGCTTTTGTAGCCACTGCATACACCCTTACTCTCAAACTGTGGCCCTTTCTTTTTTTGAATATACTGACATCTCTTCATCCTGTGGTGCCTCTTCCTCCTTCCTCAACTTAAGAAGACTCTTCCTCTGACTTCTAGTGCCAACAGCCCTTGTGACTACTTGAAGACTTCTGAAAGCTGTGTCCAGACTCAGTTAAGCACAAATCAGCTCCTGTAAACCCACTATCAGATAGCAAAGCTCTCCCTGGAGTTTTCTCCCCAGAAGCAAGCTGGCAAGCTCAGCTTTTACTGCCTGGGAAGGCTCACTTGACATTCTTTATCTGCAAGGACTCCATTAGCAACTTCCTGTAACATAAAGCCTATTTTAAAAAGGCACTGAAAATAAGGGATAATTAAAATGTAAGATGTGTCATCTTCATAAAAGCCACAGGACTAAATAAAGTCTTGGAGGGCCCTCTCCTGTACGTTCCGTATTTCTCTACGTGCACAATGCACCTTCCTCTGTAAAATCTTTACTAAACAAAGCCAAGTCTCTGTACCTTTAAAAGTCTCTGAAGTAGCATTTGATTAGTTCACTGTAAAAAGCTCCTAGCGTATTTTTTCCTCCAAGCAGAGGACAGTTACATGTAAAATTAACTCTAAAGTGTGAGCTCTGAAGGCCCAAAAACCTCCACCCATTTTCAGGAGGTTACCATGTCAGCAACAGTTTGACCCAGTACCAAAGACATAATCTAAACTCAAGAAAACTACATTCATTCACGCGTCTAGCCTAAGAGAATACTAACAATCACCACTCCTTATATGAGAGCATTGTCGCAGCAACAGCTAAGAACAGATCAAATGCCTGGTTTTTTTTTCCTTTACAAAGAAATATTTAGCTACTCTTGGCAAAATGCTGAGAAGGTATTAGTAAGGATATCAGAGTAATGTTAACATTTATATTTCACTGATTTTTTGGTGCTGTGTATTTAGATTAATAAGCAAACAGACCCCATGGAAGCAACCTCGCTTCCATGTTTGATTTATTAACCAATGCAACTGCTGGTGACAAGCCCACAGAGAAATGCACTAAACTCAGCACTCCAGAAAGAGCAAAACCTTATCCACATACTTTCTGGGCAAGAATGGCTCCTTCCTCTTACAGCAGCCAAAAGAACAGCAACAGAAATACCTACTTCAGCAGTGAAAACCTACTACAATCCTCCCAGCAAAGAAGTACTGCAACAGGTACCTTTTCTACCTGGTTCACTTATTGTTGCTGAACCAAGAAAAATGTAGCCTCTATGCTTCTTTACAAAGTAAAGTGATTTGCAAGGGAAAAAATAATTTGTGACCTCTCTTTCATTTCAGGACAGCTAGAGATGAAGTAGAAGGAAGAAAGCAAGCATAAAATAACAGATACCCTAATTCACCAATTCTCCATAGAAAAATGCAGTGAGAAGGTGCTGAAACATCTGTAGTAGATATTAAATGGTTAATATCTGGCTGGGATTCCCCGCCAACACACATTCCGATTATTTGCCATTGGATGTTGTCAGCACCAATGTCCTGTTACAGTTCACCGAGATCCTCCCTGCAGCTTTCCTGCCTCCGGCGTCTCTAACGTACAGGATCAGAGTCTGGAGCGTCCCCGTTTATCACGATGCTCCACTTACTACCCCCTTGCGTGCACACACCCCACCCCCTCGCCGCCGATATCAGAAAAAGGCATAAAAGCATAACCAAGTCGCTGTGCTCTAACACAGCGGCTCCACACGAAAGCTAAATGCATAAAAGCCTTACAGAAAATAAGTTTGCTTCCCCAGCAAACCTTCAGCAACGAATAGCCCTGAAACATCTGAAACCATCACAACTGCTGCTTCACAGCTTCCAGAAGGAGAGACTTTACCTACACACAGCAAACACCTGGACCTACTACTGATCTCTGCCTGTGTCATCTTCATATTGAAACCATAACGTAAATATTATCTGGCTCAAACACCACTGATCTAAAGCAGCGAGTCATACAATACCATCATATTAAACCTAGATCATAGCTTGTTTTCCCAAAGCGTTCCTGGAGCCTGCCTTCTAGATGTAATTACTGCACAATATATATCAGAAGCAGAGAGAGGGGCTTCACTCTGAGGGCTGAAACTGAGACGAAATCAATACAAAAATGATATATGTTTCTTCAAGAGCTGCAGTGGTATTAACCCTCTCTCCAACTTTCTTATTGCTTCAAATGATTTCACCATGTGCAAAGCTGCTGGAAGGACTGAGGTGTGATGAGTCTGTCTGCTTATCTCCGTGTTTAGGGTTGAAAAAGAGGTGTATTTTAGGAGAGGGAAAAAAAAAGAAAGCCAAAGAAACAGAAGTGGAAGTTCGCACAGAGCTTCCAGAATTTCATTCCTTCTTTTCACACTCGCAGACCAGGACGCAGCCCCCGACCCGAGCTGCATCAGGGGCCCACAGAAGGGACATACGAAGTAGCGGGAGTACCTCAGTGGGGAAGAGGGTTCGCCCTGTTGGAGATCCCACGCTCACACCCCATCGCGAAACTCCCGGTCCCTCTTCGCCAGGAAAGGGGAAGCCCAGGCAGACATAAGCAAATAGAGCCCTCTGCGGGGTGCGGGGGTGATGAGGCGATGAGGAGTAGTCGGGAGGGCCCTTACAGTCGCATGGGTCTAACTGGGATCCCGCTGGGGTGCAGAGATTGTGAGAACTGGAGGAGCTGCAAACGTGGAACGCGCGCGCTGCGCGCGGCGGAGGTGCGCGCGGCCCCGCAGGGGCACCGGCGGCGCGACACCGCCCCTAGCGGCGGGTGGAGGACACTGCGCAGGAGGCGGGAGACGGAGACCCGCGCGGGCAACGCAAGTTCCCGCGGGCCGGGGGCGCGCCCGGAGTGGCGGAGGCACGGGGCCCGCGGCGGGGAGCAGAGCGGGGCGATGGCCCACCCGACCCGCGGCATGGCAGTGTAGGGCGAGGAACGGTGCACAGACACTCGCCACGGGGTGCGAAGAGGGTGTGGGAAACGCAGTGGGTACTCGGCGCCCCGAGCCCGCGTAACCCCACTGCCCCGGGTGCGGGGCGGGGATTATGCAGAGCCAGCGCCGGGTGCGGAGCGGGCGCACAGCACCGCGTGTGTCACTTCGCCCTGCCAAGGTCAGCGCGCCGGCACGGGAAGACACTCACCGCGGACACCCCTGCGAGTAACTAAGTTCTAGTCGGGGTACAGCGGGGTGAAATAGAAGGTCGGGACGCGGAGTCCCGCTCCCCTCGGGGCGACGGGCGGCAGTCCCACAACACAAAGGGAGCCCCCGGCAGACCCGCAGGAGAAGGGCAGCGCACAAGGACCCGCCCGCCCCACGCCGTCGGGGGCTGCAATGCACCGATACGGCGGGG
This sequence comes from Rhinopomastus cyanomelas, assembly GCA_013400115.1. Classification (NCBI taxonomy): domain Eukaryota; kingdom Metazoa; phylum Chordata; class Aves; order Bucerotiformes; family Rhinopomastidae; genus Rhinopomastus; species Rhinopomastus cyanomelas. The sequence continues at coordinate 135,135 of VXBP01006376.1, read as the reverse complement.
AGACGGCTCGGGGAACACTGAGACGAATCCAGGCACTGCCACGGCCCCACTCGCGGGCAGCGCTGCCTACAGCCGAGAGAGTGCCGCGGGGCTGGGGGAAACCAATCGCTGGGGCCACTCGCGCGGAGGGGCCCCCGCGGTCCCTGGTGCATCCTCCGCGCCGGCGGAGCGCCCCGCGGGGCTCGGGGACACGCGTGGCAGAGGCACCAGGACCCCCCGCCGGCCGCCGCGTTTACTCACCGGGGAAGCACACCACATCGTGGAGCACGGAGCTGGTGATTTTCAAGAAAAAGATCCACCAACACGGTTGCAGTAGCCTCCGCATGTCCAAAGCCGCACATCGAAAGGGGAGTGGGGCCAGAATAATTAACGGGGGGGGGAGGGAAGCAACAAAAAACCCAAACAGCAAAAAGAAAAAGAACCCACAAACTTGTTGAAAATAAGTTTGTCCCCGCAACCCTTCTTCTTGCGGGAGAAAGCGGGGGGCTCCGGCTCGCCTCCTCAGCCGGGAAAACCCCCAGAACCGCGGGGCAATGGGAGGACAGAAGCAGCGCGCCGCGGGGAGCGGGGACCCCCCGCACGGCACGGCACGGCAGGGCTCGGCTCGGCGCGGGCTGGCTCAGGCGGGCAGCGGCGGCGGGTGAGAGCGCGGCATGCCGCGGAACGAGCGCTCAGAGCCGCCTCCGCGCACGGGCGGGCGGGCGGCGGTCAGCCGGGGCCCCGGCGCGCTCCATCCTGCCGTACAGGAAGTGGCGGGCGAGCCCGGATCCTGCCGGAGACTTTAAAGCGGGGCGAAAGGAGAGGGAGCGCTGCACGGCGGCGAGGCGAGAGCAGAGGAGAAGAGAGGCGGNTTTCCCCCATTGTAACGCTGTGCTGGGTGTTGCCAGAAATTCTCACGGAAATCATACCCGGTGTTTTTTTTTTCTCCTCTAGTACTCTGCATCTACTATGACTAGAGGTCCCTCACAAAAACATAGATTTTTTTCCCTAATGTACTGGTTATTGCCAGAGACACAGACACCCAGGCAGCTCTGTTTTCCTTCACCCACCCTCTCACTCACCCACCCACCCCAAATCACATCGCTTTTTGTCCCCTAGTAACACGTAATTCTGGGCATTGCCAGAGGTTCCCCTGCAAAATTGCTGTTTCTCCCCCAGTGCTGTGCCTTACACGACACACGCCCTCAAAACGGGACGGTTCCGCTCTCTGGTATTTCTGCGGGGCCGGATGAAGGGTGTCCCAAGGCTCCAAATCCTGACCCACAGCCTACCCCTCCTCCCCTTCCCCGGCAGCAGTTTCTCTGTGATTGATAACTTTGCACAGGAAACAGAAACGGGAAATGGTGTGAATTCAGGATGAAGGGACGCTTGCTTCTACTTGGCGTTTCCTGGTGGTGCTGTGGTCTGCTAAAGCTTAAATTTCATTCAGAAGTAGTTTTTGTCTGTTTCTTCAGTAATTATTTCCATTACGGGGATTCTGTTTCAGAAGGGACAGGGTTTGGCAGCAGTTTATCAGCGCGTTCTGTGCTCAGCTCGGCTCTGGCTCTGTCATTTGCTGTGACCATCTCTTTGCTCACCTGCAAACCTCCCACGTGTGTGGTGCTTCCAGAGAAGAGATGGGAGGAGCAACAGAGGAGGATAATTCAGAATTTATTCAGTGGAATAGCAGTGATTTTTCTCTCTCCCTGCCTCAGCTTATGGATCACTAGAGCACAGCCATTGGGGCTCAGGTACTTACCGCTGCCCTACTCTGCCTTTTCTGGAAGAGCCTGTGGCTTTGTGTCTGTCCAGGTTTACCCCAGCAGCACAGGATGCCAAATCAGTAGATTATGTTGCAGCCAAATGGCCCCTAATGAGGAAGCATTGCATTTTCATGGGCTTTCCTTTGACTTTCTCTCCACATCCCCGGTTGTGCCTGCCAAAACTCACAGCTGGAAGTTAAAAGTGCAGTTCTTACTAGGCAAAACAGTTTATCCCAATAGGGACCTTACCAGAGTAAGGATTGAAGGACCTGATTAAATGTTCCCTGCCCTTGAAGGCAGCACCCTTTGGGGTGTGCAGAGGGTAGAGAAGGCATCTGTATAAGGGTTTGTATAAAACAAATTTTAAAATGTATAGGCCCCAAAGATAGTTCTTCAACTTATTGTTCATGAGTTTCCCAAATGATGTTTGGGAACAGGTGGGGATGGGGTTGATTTCAACTCCCATGAAAGCAAAGATATAATTTTAAGAAACATATTTCCCCGGTCTTTTTGTTCCTACAAAAACTGGAAAACAAGTCCTCACCTGCCTTGACCTTTTGGATTGTGCAGAGACACGATTGGGCTGCGCCAGAAGATCCTGCAAAACATCCCCCTTCCAGCAATCGATTTTTACGTTGACTGGATTAATGCAACAGATAGGTAGGAAGTTTCTCCTTCAGTATTGAGACTTACCTCTTCAAATGATGGCATTTGTAAGAGGCAATTTTAAGGGAGTTTCAACAGGTCTCATTGTATGGAAAGTGTTACTAAACATGATTGCAGTTTCACAAAAGAAGAATAAAAGTAATGGATTTTTTCAAGGAGCAGTTTGCATCAGTATTTTCCTCACTGATTCAAAATCCTTTGCAAAAACTGCTAATTGCACCACTTTATATTTAAAATATATTTTTACATTAGTTTACGGTTTCCTATCCTAGAAAATGGCAAAGTTGAAGTTGCCCCTATATCCTGGAATAGGAGAAACACTACATTTTCCATCCTCAGTGCAAACATGCAAGTGGGATATAAAATACATAAGCAGAATACTGTCTCCCGAGGAGCTCAGAGACTTCAGACCTCTGTAAGCAGCTAAGGAAGATTTTCGACTGACAGTGCTCCCTTCAGAAGCCAGAAGTGTTCAGGCTAGATATCCACAGCTGTCCCCTCAGGTCTGAACTTCAAAAAACAAATCTGTAAAACCCCAGTGTCGGCACGGCCAGCTTGGTTCAGCCCGCTGTGGTACAACGTGTACAATGACCCACTTTTCCTGGAGTGGCAAATCAATCATTGCATCGTCACACACCAGTTTAGGAGCCGCAGTGGTGGAAGTAGCTTTGCTTCACATTAGCAGTTTGGGTGGGCAGAGAAATGGAAAGATGTATGATGGAGATCCAGAGAACAAAATTAAACATGGTTAAATGAGAATCCATTTCCTGCAGTATCTCTTTGCCTGAAGCATACTGTCTATCAACAATACACAGGTACAAATTGGCCTGGAGATGTATCTTTAACTATCCAAACAGAGAAAACTGCATTAGCAGCATGCTGCTCTGCCAGACTGGTGCCGTCTGACTGGGGAGCGGGTACATTAGATAGCACAGCTGATTCTTTCCCTTTGACTGGAGTACTGCGGTGTGATTAAAATAAATGCTACTGTATGAAGAGATTGTAAAGAGACATTATAATACAGTGTAGTTAAACCAGATTGATGGGTGCTCTGCAGAACTTGTTATATTTACCGTTAAACATAGTGGGTGCTGTCAAGGTGAAAGGAATAGGATCAGCATCTCTGGTTTGCATGGAACAAAGAATAAAAGATAACTTCTACATTTTTCCCCCTCCTATTCGAACAGGTAATATTTTTATGCTTCCTTAATCAACATATGGGCATCACTCCTGGGAATGAAATGAAAGTCTGTTAATTTATTTGATCAGACATGAGAAATAATAGAAAACTGAAATACTCATATTTGTCATATGTTTGAATTAGTGGAAAGCTGAAGATAGCAGAAAAATATTGCAAGGAGTACAAATAGGAGAGGGTGTATTGAATTAAAAAAAATATTAATAGCATTAATCATTTCCAAAACAGGCATCTTAACATCTATAATGACTATGTAAAGGATTTGAGAAACAAATTCAAAGAAAAAAATTAGATCTAGAAAGTTACAGTTTTTGTTGTTTAGAAAGAAAGGGATGATTTTTCACTGATTTACATGCATCCAGCCTCACTGGAATGGTTAACCCATGGGGAAATGCTCAGTGAGGATTTAGCCTTGAAAGGATAAATCAACATGAAGTACCAAAAGGCTGCTACAATTCAGATTATAAGTAATGTGATGTATAAACTCCTGGGTTAATTCAGCAACTATAGTTCCTGTCTAGCTTTACATAGAAAAGAAAAAAAAATGGGCTGAACTTGGGTTTTCATAAATTACATTATTTTAGAGTTACTTTCTCATAGCCTGAGGACAGGAGTATTCTTCTCAGAGTAGGCTGTGAGGCTTTAAGACATAACAAGGCACAATCTGAGAGACTGCTGAGAAACAGAGGTGGAGGGCAAGCAAAGCTGCTGTGATAAAAAAACAGAGAGAGCTTCGTTTCAATATCATAGCAATGAGCTGGCTTGTTTGATTTACGAAGACATAAAAACAGATTAGCGCAGAGATGCGAGTAAAAGCAAAACGCATGAAAAGCGTTGATGCCCGTAGGTAAAGGCATACACCGTACGTCAGATTCCTGCAAGTATTGTGAGGCTGCACATGTGTAGCACTGCCAGAATTATATGAATGAGGGTATCTGGGTACTGACTTCTATGATACTTCAAGGTATCCTGGTTGGACCGTGTCTCACAGGGCTTTGCACATGTTCTTTGGGAAGAGCAATATATTTCTTTTCTTGTGGTTTATAAAGGAAACCTCCACCTTAGTGAACCCTTAGGCTAAATCATTCAGAGGAGACGCTGGGTCATATGCTGAAATACCTGCTTGAAAGCTTCATCGTAATGTCGTGTGGCTCTTTTGTCTCCAGAAATGGCCTCAAAATAGCTGTGTTCTGTAGAAGTGTGTGTTAGTGACCAGCAAGGCAGAGGGTCAGACTGATCAGCAATGAGTGTCTTTCTTTAAAAAGCAACCATAGTTCAGAGTTCCATGGTACGACCTTGCTAGGGCTCTAAGTGTGTGCTTAATCCACAAATCCTTTCTCATTGAAAGAAAAGAAGAAACAAAATCTATTACCGGTATAGCAGCGAGCAGAGCAAGCATGTTAATGACTGGAGCTGTGGGATGAGCATGGAACGCTGGGCTTAGTGTCCTTGTCTATTACCATGAAAGTAGCTCACCAGGAGCATACTGCCTTTGCAAAATTTGAAGCGGAAACTGATGAGACTACAAACTTACCAGCTTCCACTCTGGATGGAAACAATTGTTGTATGTTTCAATACTATTTGAGTTCAATGCAAGACTTGGGAACATCAGTTGCAGATAAGCAAAAATCCGTTTGACTAGGAGGGCTCTATCCAGCCTTGATGTTTTTGACACTACCATGCCACTTGCCAGTGAGGTAACTACAACTGTCAGGTTTTCTCCTACACAGTAAAGTTGACTCAAGGGCAGGCAGGGTTTGCAGGCAGCATGAACTCAGGCTGCATATAAGCTTCTGTAAGCTTCCAGCAGCATGCTGGACCTGGACATAGTGCAAACACAATTAATATGAGCAATCTTCTTGTCTCTGATAACTTCAGCTTCCAGATCCTTTATCTTCCAGAGGACTCCAGAAAGCCTGTATCACAGTGTGATATCAACTCATTTAAAGGTCTCATGCATTACAACCAAAACATCCAATTCCATCTTTTCCCCTGTAATAAATCAGTGATAATTAATAAATGCATCGAAGATGGAGTTTCCGCTCTCTCCCTTTCTTCAGCTTAACCACTGCTTTTTGACAGAGGAGCTAGTGCAACATGCTGCTTCCTCCCCTTCCTCCATACATGCCAAAAAGAAGGGTCAGAACCTACTTGTGAAGGGTAAAGTCAGAGGTGTGCAGTGGTCCCAAGGGAGAGAGGCAGTAATGGCTCTGGAACAGAATGTTACCTTCTAATATAAACCCATTGCAAATGGTATCCAAAGCCAGACCTCTGAAATTGCTCCACAATGAAGACCAATCAAGCAGACTCCAAAACCCACTTTCCTAGCCAATCTCAGGAGAGCACTTTAATGAAAAGCAAGCGGTTCTATAAATCATAGGAACCCACCTCCAAAACTGTTTAAGGAAAGAGAAACATAGAAGAAGAACATTTGCCAAACCTATATTCTTCCACAGATGCACCCTTTTTGAGTGCACCTTTAAGATGATGTACAAACTTGCATGTTCCTGCTACTATTTTTTGTTGGTAATACCTTCCAACAGCTTATGCAGATGTGAATAATTACACTGCAGACATGAATGCAGCCCCTGGGGAGGGGAGAAAAGGCCTTGACAGAACAAGGAAAGAATTAATATATGCTTGTTACCAGGATAAGTAACTCTTACTTTACTTTGAGCCCTGTGTTGCAATTGAGAAAAGCAAGTTGCAGACTACAGGATGCTTCTGTCTTTGCCATTTCTCTCTGTTTTCACAGGTCTGTGGGTTTTGGGTTTATTTTCTTGTAACATTATCGGTGACTCAAATATGGGCTTGTGTGAAGCACTCTGAATTTGAGTGTGGACAAGCATTACATTAGCTAATATGATTCCATTAAAAAGGGATTCCATAGCCAGTGCCCCAATTCAATGAAGAAGCGTCAATATTAATAAACCTTCCAAAGTAAGGGACAAAATCAGATACCCACAGTGACCCCACAGACATGAGTGCTAGTCAGATCGATACATACCCATAAGCACTGATGGAAATAGCTAAACAACAACAATGTACCCAGGCCATTAAGAATTGGAAGTACAGCACAACCACAAAGTATCATTTGTTTTCTCTAGTTTCACTTTCCAACTTCCTACTCTCCATCCAAAGATCAGTGTCATGAGCATGAGCTGCTTGTGTGGAATGTTTTCTTGCTGGAGTCTATCATGTCTCCTCTTGATGCTTGGTTTAAAAAGGGTTTCTTGGAAGTGCAATGATGCCATCCAACAAGTTGAATAAGCAGTAATCCAAATTCCTGCCAGCTTACATCCCTAATGCAACTGAAATGATTTTCATTCATCTTTTCTATTGTCATCAAATATAGATCCGCTGTAGCTGGGCACAACTCCACTGATGTAAATGACTGGGCATTCACTGCCTTGGAACTACAACTATTTGGGTCCAAGTCAAAATTTTGCCAGTGCAAGGAGCAATGTGACCAAACACCAAAAAGCAGTTGTTACTTCCTACAGTGTTTTGCTACTTTGGAAGTGTTGTAAGACTGTGTCCTTATCTTTTCTACCCAGATTTCATGTTCATGATGCATATCTTTGTGCCACCAAGGTCTGGTGGTTTCAACGCACTGTGCTTTCAGCTGTGGCATTGGAGGGTTTAAAACATTTTAGAATTTCAGCATCTGTTTTATGTTGATTTCAGGAGGAGAATGGGGGGAAAGGATGCCAAGTTCCAGAGAACAATAAACACTTTGGGCCAAATTCTCCCTTAGTCTATGCTGCTGTAAATCTAACGTCTCTTCATCCAGCTGACAGGTATATCTGAGCCACTGTAGTATAGGGCAGTGTCAAGCCCTTTAATTTGGAAGAACACAATTGTTTCCTCTGTCCCATACTCAAGAAAATATATTTAAGATAGACAATAGATGGTATAAAACAGTTTAATTAATGCTGTTTTATGACAGTATAGGGTAGAGCATTCCATTCCAGACTGAAAATGAGGCTTTCAGAACTGAGCCAAAAAGGTGAATATTTGCCTTAAATGACATGAAGGTGAGTCCAGTTAAAATGTGTTAGAACCTTGAACTCTTCTGTTAATCAAATGAACTTATAATTCCAGGATTTAAAGTGACTTATATTGTCCAAATAGATTTTAGTATCTATTAAAGGTATCATCTTATCTTCTTTTTGGGGAAAAAGCCTGATAATAAAGTTGTGAGACTAATTCATGGTAAAGAAATATGAGGCTTCATAATTCTTCCCAAAGCATCACAGCTAGTAAAATATTACACTTTTTTTTTCTACAGCAGCAACACAACAGAAAAACATTATTCTTTAGCGGTCAACATTAATTGCGAGCCGATGGCCACTTCTGATCATGGGAGTCTTCACTGGGCCACATTTAATTATGTTAACTGCCAGCGTGTCAGGCTGCCCAGTCCTGGCAGCCCCGCGGGCTCAGCCGCCGTCAGTGGCATTGGCCAAAGCACTCGCACCACAAGGGGGAGTCTCTCTGCACGCTCAGGAAAGCTTATGTTCCATAAATCACTCGCTTTGAAACCTGATTTCTCTGTGCTGCAGCTTTGTCAGTTTCTCTGAGAGATAACATAAGGTCTGCAGCACTCGGCAGGGCACAAAACAAAGGCTAACCCATGACGCTACTATAAACGAATTGCTTACAAGTGAGGTGGATAGGAATTTGGTGGTGGGGAAACAAGTGTCATGAATGATTCTCATTATTAAACACTGTTGAAGCCAACAACTTGCCTGGTATTTCCGTGTGGAACACAGAGAAGTTGCAAAGATCTCAGTCATCAGATAATGAAATAGTAGAGATTTTATTTAATCATTTAGGAAAGCAGAGAGCAGAGGATGTGGCAGGTTCATTGCATGGCAACACGCTCTCTCAGCACAGTGAGAAGAGAAGAGCAGTATCGGAGCAGGACTCAGCCGTGTCAGTATCACGTTTTCCATTGCAATGTACAGTGTAGCTTTTGTACTGTATAGTTTCAGGAATAATAGGCATGGTCTTAGATGAGGGCAGTCGCTGAGTATGCCCGTCCTGGGATTTAATGAGCCTGGTACCTTGACAAAAGATGCCTTTCATGAAGTACAGGCCATGAGTAGCAAGCATACAGCCTGAACAGCATGTACCATTATCTTGAAAGGTGAACCACCGTCATTCCCCAAGCCCATCTCAACCCCAAGGATACGGGAGTGAGGAGGCTCCTGGACAATGCATAAATTGAAGTGCTGCTAAAGATCTCCAAAGGTGGCACAGGAATTCTAGCACTGCATTAGACCACCCTAACAAGCTTAGTTTTGTATATCATTCTTATGACCTTACCATGCCACACGGGAGACTTACTTTGCCAGCTCATTGTTACCTTCTACTAATACAGACCACTGCTAGCACAACATGCTATTATCCAGCAAAACAACATGTCCTGACAAACATTGTTTAGTGAGTATTGGCTACCAGTCTGAGAAAGCCCGGGTCACTGCTGAACAATACCAAAAGAGGTCTCGCTAGCTTCTTCTTCCTCCTCCATTGAATGAGCTGTTAATAGACAAGCTGTTATAGAGAAAAAGAACTAAATAGTTTACAAGCTTACATCTGAAGGCCTGTGAATTGCATTAGCTGAGCCAGCTGAGTGAGAGCCAAGGCAATCTCCCCACGATTGTAGAAAATGTGGCATTGAGACATGTGGAGGCAAAGAAAGAATGACAGTGACCAGGTTTACAATATGCAAAGCTGGAATAATTACTGCTTTCTGTGGCACAGAATTTCTAGCTGAACAGCAATATAGAATAAGCATCTCCTTTAAATGCACAAGTGTGCGTGCATGTTCATTTTTAGAATCTTCTTTCTATGTAAATGTTTTTCTTTCTATGTAAACATTTATATGTATTTGTAAATATTTACAGCCTTAATAAATACTCTTTGAAGTTGACTTTTAATTTTTCCCCACTGAACTTTCCCCCACCTACCCCTCTTTCTCTACTGCATGGGTCACTCCCAGCATGAGCAATGACCGTAGTTCTATTTATTACTCACTGTATTGTTTTCTTTGTGCCTAGCCGTTAGAAATAGGAATATGAACCACTTATAATTCAATTATCTGGACAATTATTTAGGAACATTTGAAATGGAACTTGCAGCTAAAATTTTTTTGATATCTCTGGTTACCAACCAAGAGACTGACATACTAGGGATTTTTAACATTTCTTTCTGTTCTTCAACTTTACCAATGATGTAAAAGTTTTGAAAAGAAACATCATAATAATAATTAGAAAAATAATAATAGGAAAAATAATAATAGAGAAACATCCAAATGGAAAAGTAAATTGAATCCTCAGGTAATTTCTTTTAAAACATTCAGTGTCAGAAAAACTATCAATGAAAGATGAAGGGAAGGACAGTTAAAAACAGCCATCACTGAACAATGATAATTCAAAATTTCGGACTTTGAGAAGAGACTAAAAACATTTAAAAGTTCAGATTTTCACAAAGAAAAATTGTTTTGGATCAAATGTAATATGTTTAAGTTTCAGGTTAAAGATTTCATCCTGCTTACAGGTTTCCATCTTTACATTGTCCTCCCAAAACAGTCTTTGGTTAAGAAGCAAGCCAGAGGATGACTCTAACTTACTGTTGCACAGACAGCATCCTGAAACATTGCAGTAAGGGCTGAGGTAGCTGGTTTAAAAAAGCCCTTTCAAACATTCTGAGGAGATCAGGTGATTGCTGATAGGGTATTTATCAAAATATAGAGGTAGCTTTTAGCATAAACTCTGCTAATGGCTGGGTATCTTTGATAGTTCATTTACTCTCTTAAACCAGACAGAAAGAGTCTGACAGAAAACACACTTTTTGCTTTTACAAACCAGATTTCTTGGTACATTATTGTATAAATTGTTCACGAACTACTAGCCTGGGTCAGTAATCTTGATGACAGCTTTTTGAGTCAGACTTGAGCTTTGTGCATTAAACTTTGTCTCAGATATCTTTACCATAGAGAAACCTTTCAGTCGTACTAACTTAGAGTACCAGCCACCTGCCACTTACATTTGAAAGGAGAGCATTCATCTGTACTCAGAAATCTACCACCCATCTGGGTGATCATTTCTGCCACTATTTTAAGGCCAGTGGCAAACCTCGTGTTGACTTCAAAGGGACAGAGTTACTTTCTGACTTGTTAGATGTTCTCTTTGGCTTCCAGTCTTGCAGTAACAGTGTAAGTGAAGCAGCTTCTGGAATTACATTCACCAGAAATGAGTGAAGATTATGGAGTTTAAGGTCTTTGATTAAGAAACTTTTAAAGACTACAAAGAAACCAGCATGCCCATGTCCATTTGTTTCAGTGAAAGGCTTTGGATTTATCTAGTCAAACAAGGGAAGTGTCCTCTTTTTTTTGTTGAGGTGATTTTCTAAGTATTTCAGTTTACTCTCCTGTTAGATCCTTTCATTCAAGTTAGGAGTTTCCTCAGGTTGGCTGAACTTTATTTCTGCTTTTAATATTCTCTATTGATTTTATTGTAGTGCACTTACATGCTGTTCAATGTCTCCTATTACTGTAAATGAAATGAGATAAACAACTTTGCTTTCTTTCTGCATTTAAAATGTTTAGCAGCAGCCACCTCTACCCCTAACTGAGCATATGACAGTGTTACTGCCAGTGTCTGTGAGGGCAGCTCCAGAGGCCTGCATTCCCCTCACATTCCCCTCTAACTATTGTCCATAGTTAGATAAAGCTGGCTTGGAGTCTGCTCATATTACTGTTTGGCTTTATCCAGCAAGCAGAGGTACCAGCAGCATCTGTGCATCTGTTGGCTGTGCAGATGGGGTAGATGCCCTCTCAGACACTGGCAGTAACAGCAGTGTTAATACTTGGAGCTATGACCAAGCGAGATATTGCTTATCTGCACTGTATGTGAAAGTCATGGAGGCTCCTGTTTCCAGATCAGGTAGGTGTTATTCCTGCCTATCACTTAAAGACTTTGACTTAGCTGGTCACTTAAATAATAACGATAAGACACAAAAACCACAGCCTGATCTTTCATCCCCCTTGTGACTGCTCTTTGCAGGCATCTGTCTGCCGTGACCTGTTTCACTGTCCTCAGGGAAACAACCAGCAGAGTCAGGGTGAAGTAGATGCTTTCCCCTTGGCTAGCAGGAGTTCATAGAGCATTCCCAGCAGTCACACCCCCTTCACCTCCTTGGTATTAGTGCCATTATCAGCACAGCTGCAGGGCAAAGCCACAGCTGAAGGGTTGGGGCAGCTTCTCGAGCAAAGCTGCATCCTGTGCTGAACTTTGCACTGCTGCAGTCTGACAAATATGTGGCTGTATGGGCTGTTTCACAGACTTGCCCTGAGACTCCTCTCTTGAAATGGGCCTGCCCTGTGAGAAAATACCTTACCACAGATCAGTCTAGTTGGTTTGAGTATTGATAGAACAGCGACTCTGACTGTTTGAAAGAATGCCGGGATCTGCTGGAGGTGGTTTCACAGTCTGCTTGAGCCAGGATAGGATCATCATCATCATCACTGCTGGCTATGTCAGTATTGATGTCATGTACCTCTGCCAAAATTAGAGCCTTATTACAGATGATCCTTACCTGTCTTAAAGCCCTTTGTGTCTCATGTAGGTGTTTTTTTCTGTTATGTCTGTATGCCAGCACTGAAGAGCAACCCTGGGCAAAAGTTCAGATCAACACTGGCAATAGATAGCTTTATATGATCTCCAAAACTTACACGCCCGCTTGCAGATTTGTCTTCCCGCTGTACTTGGCATTGCTGCAGCCAAGATCATCTGCAAAACAGTCCTTCGCGTGGGGTACGCTCACATCCAGGCGTGCAGAAACATGCTTTCTCCAATGTCCCAAATTTTAGAGTTACTGTGATCTTTTAAAATTCTTCTCATAAATCTATTTCATTTAGGTAACACAACCAGTTTTGAAAACAGCTGTGGAATATTCTGGTAAATATATTGTGAAAACAAGTAATTACAAAAGTCAAAATAATGAGTAAAAATCTCTTGACTCTAAGAAAAACCCAGAAAGAGTAATCAAGCAGAGTAAAACCAGGAGAGAGGCTCACGTATATGGTGCATTGCATTCTTTGGGCTGAACAGAAATGCACACTGTGAAAGGCTGTTCTGAACTCCGTGAAAGAGTAATCTCTGCACACAACAGTGGTCCTGTGCAAATAAACTTTGTGAGGCAAAATAAATAAGTTTTGAGAAATAAATGACTTTAGTTTGCCAGTTAATTAGAACAAAGAGGGAAGTCTAACAGACAACACTACCAGGTAAGTAAGTAAGAGTTCACATTGCCAAAACAGCTTTTGCTATTCTTTCACTCTATTTTTTGCTAATTGTTCCCTCAGAAGCTTTGTGCAATCTTCTTTGGAGAGGAAAAGGAGCCAAAGTGGATGCAGCAGCATTTTGCTCACTCCTGAAATGCTTACCTTACCTCAATGAAGGTAGGGCCTTACCTCAATGAAACTTCACCCTTGCCACCATTTGTTCTAACAGGGTGATGCAACGTGAACGAGAAAGGAGAAAAAGAAGATTTATCTAAGTTGCATACATTCTAGACAGCAAGACCTGATCCCCCACAGTAGCTAAGGAATTAACTAGACCAATTTCATAATTATTAGTTATTGTTTCTTGGAACCTGTGGAGGGTCAAGTCACAGAGAAGTGGAATAGGGCAAATATAGTACTTGCTTTCAAGAAAATGGAAAAAAGAACTTTCAGGAAACCATGGATTTCTCAGCCTCATTTTAAACAAGTTATAACTGGAAAGGATAAAATAGAGATTATAGCATTTGTGAATGACACCATTTTAGAAGGAATGGAAGTACTACAGTGCTACAATTAGAACAGGTGCTCTCAGCAAACCAGGGAAATAATCCAAATTCAGCAAGGTCACATGCACCTGATTGAAATAAGAAGAACTACGTACAGGTAGGAGAAGCCAAATCCCCACATACCAAAAGGTAGCAGATGCCTGGAAGATCTGAAGGTGATAATATCCACAGTAAATGAGACAAAAGATGTACTTGTAAGAAAGCAAATCTTGTTAAACGTACAAAGAGTAGTGCTGCCTGTAACTTGCCAAATATGGTTTAGGCTCCTGTGCTGAGCGCTATCGGAGGTTCACCTCTTTATGCTGAACCTGGCTTAAGCATCACATTTTTAAGTTAAAGGTTCACTGGACAGTAGTAGGAACAAATAGAAACCTATAAACACTTAAACTATGAGAAAAGTTTGGAGAAACCGAGTTTGTTTCATTTATGCAATTGAGGGGAGTATGATAACAGACTTCCAGTGGGTAAGAAGCTACTAAAAGGAGAAAGCAATCCATTACCCACTGAAGTTAGGGCAGGAAAAATTGCTTTAATTTCCAGCAAAGGAGATATAGGTTATCTTTCTAACTATAAACCTAAGTAAGAACTGCAAAAGGCTGCTAGAGTGTTTGTAGAATCTCTGTCACTTGGGGTTTTAAAGAACAGAGTAGATACCAAAGCTGTCAGCCTCATTTGGTACATTTGATCTGCACACCTCAGCAGAAGCAGACTTATATCAAACATTTTTAAGCTCCTTGCCAGTGCTACCTTACTTGGTTTCTGAAATGCTATAGTTACATAGTTTTGTAGTTGCATGTACACCCTAACTTTAATTAAAAAGAAACTCCAAAACGTGTATATCAGCATTTTGAAGATCAGAGGTAAGTAAAAGCAGTCATTATCTATTTTTTGCTGACTCTGATGATTCTGGATTCATTTGTGTTTTGACAGAGGTACAGAACTTAGAAGGAGTGGAGATGCTGGAGACCTGAATTGGGGAATAAGCAACAGGTATCCTGCTACCTGCCATTAACAACTTTCCCTGTATATTTACCTCTTGGAAAATCTTGTTCTGTTTTGTCTTGCCTCTGCTTTTGCAGCATCCAGGGAGAGTCCAGAAGTAGTCCAGAAATGGACCCTAAGAGACTAACAAGCAAGAACTTCGTTGGAGCTGAAAGAAGCACACAGAGGAGTACTTATGAACATAGCCCAGACGAGTGGGTGATGTGGACATGGAACATTGGATTAGCTTAAGCACATTCAGGCCTGGTTTGTACTTGGATGGGAGACAGTCTCGGTACACCAGGTGCTGTAGGCTCACTCTGCTCCAGCAAGGTGGAGTTGGACTTAGATGAGCTTTGGAGGTCATTTCCAATCTGTCACATTATGTGATTTTGCCCAGCATTTCCATGTTCTTCTCCAGCAGCACACAGTCAATGGTTTGAGACAGAGAATCCCTGCAAAGGAGCTCAGAGAGCATGCAAAGGTAGCAACACAGGAAAGCAAGAACTGTCTTTTGCAGATTCTTCCCCCACACTGGGAGAGTTCATTTCCCCTACAGGGGTATCCTAACACAGAGAAATTTGCAGGGACAAATGTGGTAGATTCAGCAAACACTGGGGGGGGGGGGGG
>VXBP01006376.1:92706-120042 GCA_013400115.1 Rhinopomastus cyanomelas | reverse complement strand
GGGAGGGGGGGGGGGTAGTTTAATATTGCTTCAGCTATCCTTAGGCACTATTTTTTCCTGTATGTTCAATTATGCTGTGGATTTATTGATAAATAAATCAAGTCTCTGCTTTCCATGTGCACACAGTCGAGGTGTAGAATTTAAGGAATACATTCATCTCAGCATGTGAAATCCTCCTTGGTCTTTGAAACCTCTTGCAGATGAACTTCTCCTACAATATTTATGGAGTACCAGCTTTTCAACACGGTTTATAATCCATAGTCATCTGCCCTTTTGCAAATAAGTTCTGTTTTGCCCTGAAACTTTGCTTGTGTCTGTCTGCATTATTTCTGTCTCCACTAAAGACATTCCTCTTTGCCATGTTTCTGTAATGGTGCCCATCAGGAAATGTTTGGGCAGCTATTTGTTGTTGCTGATGAGAATTTGTCCATTGCTCCCAGCAGTATGACATAATATTTCAGCATGTGGTTTTGAATTGTTTGT
The DNA here is from genome assembly GCA_013400115.1 of Rhinopomastus cyanomelas. Lineage (NCBI taxonomy): Eukaryota > Metazoa > Chordata > Aves > Bucerotiformes > Rhinopomastidae > Rhinopomastus > Rhinopomastus cyanomelas. The sequence continues at coordinate 119,559 of VXBP01006376.1, read as the reverse complement.
CCTCTCATACCATGACCTCCATCTCATGCAGGAGCAGCAGATGCCCATTTCACAAGTGAGCAACCAGATCTATCTGGAGATCTTTTTGGGTTTGATCTCAGCTTTTCTGAATAATGCTTTTTCATTTTGAAAACTCATGGTGTTGATGCTCACTTCTAAGCCATCACAGATTTGTTAGTACCATCCAGCAAGACACCCAAGATAGATCCTACACTATATTACTCAGTTTCAGTGTGTATTCCACAGCTGAGGGATGAAAAGAAAAACATCACTCTTCTCTTTTTCCCTGATGTATCTTTATCATAACTAATAAAGATCCTTCCAGATCCTATCCCCACTGAGTCTCGAAGTGCATGAGGCCAGCAATTGCTACCCATCTTGTCTCTGCCATCAGCCCTGTGACAATAGCTTAGTGATGATGGCTAAACACACACATGAGAACCACAAGCTGTCTTAGTGATTAGACTTTAAGGAACGAGTGGACGCAGCGGTTAGGGATATGGTCTAGCGGTTAGATACTCGGAAAAAAGGTTGGACTTGATGACCCTGGAGGTCATCAAGCCATGATGATTCTGTGATTCTGCGAAGGCAGCAGCTCACAGAGATGCTTGTACCCAGGCACTGAGCTCCTGTCCCAGCCAGGGCAGGAAACCCCCAAAACAGCTCTGTGGAGCATCTCCACCATCCCTGAGCTCTGAGCAAGGTGGTGGGGTTTCCCAGCTGGCTGCAAACTCTTCTGTACATCAAGTCCACATGGGTCTGGGAGCTCCCCAAGGGACTGGGAGCTCCCCAAGGAACTGGGAGCTCCCCATGGGACTGGGGTATCTAGATGATCCTGCTCTGTCGGGGGACTGGACTAGATGATCTTTTGAGGTCCCTTCCAATTCCTAATGTTCTGTTCTGTTCTGTGACTTACAGGAGGTGATAGCTCCAAGTCCTCCCAGAACCTCTTATTTTGTCATGCCCTGCAGAGAGATTGTAACCATGTTTAGATTTCTAGAACAGTACCTTCTGGTGAGCCACTTACACATTAAAGTAGTGCTCAATCTCTATAGTCAGATACACCTGGGAAAAAGTCTGTTCCCAGGAGTTATGAGGGAAAGGCTCTAAGACTTTCAATATAAATATTTATAGCAAGCTATACAACTCCAGAGGAGGTGTTTGCTTCCCAATCCAGTCTGTTGATACTTTTGTCTGAACTAACCAATGCTGCTTTTCACTGTCATTTGTAATTACAGTCCATAAATATTTTATATTACTTTAAAATCAGTTTTTAAAGTATTTAAATTAATTTTAGCTGGCAAATTAGATAGCCAGAAATTTGAAACTGAGCTTGTCTAATCCTTTGGGCTGCTTTTGCTCAGCTTTTACCTGTAGCCCAGACTCTCCCACTGTCTGTAGGATGAACCAATGGGAGATAACTTCACTTGTAACCTAGGAATGGTTTGGTTCAGTTAGCAACATTCTGTGTTTTCTTGCTAACTGAAACTGGGTTAACTGTGTCCCCTCTGAGTGTCCAGGCCACGAGAGTATGAATCTGGATAGACTGACACCTCAGAGGGGCCGCCTGAGTCTTGTAAAATCTCACAGTAACAACTGGGATTCACCTGTAAAACGGGAACTCGTTGTGTTACACGCTGTAGTCACCCCGAGTGCTGTGCCCCAAGCATCACTCCCCACACTTTCTAGACTCTGCTTCAGCAACAAAAAGATTCTGTGAATTCCCAGAAGATATTCCTTTCCATACTGTGTCCAGTGACCACAGCAGGGCCTACAAAGGAAGTTTTCAAAACATGATGCATCACAGACACGTCATGGCAATTGCCAGTGTTACCAGAAATATGCTGAGTCTTATAGTGACTATTGTAGGAATAACCTCGCAGACCTCCTGCTCAGACTTCCATTTTTATTTGGCATCTGAGGTACATAAAAAGTAATCTTAAAGAGCTGAATGTTACTGGTTTTTAGTGTGATGCTTCAGTTTATCAGAGGCTTGGGTAGTGTTCATTGAAACTTTGGATGGATTGGAATAATTCTGCAGGCTGTTCATGGGGGAATAATCGAAAAGACGGATGAAACCTCAGAGAATTTTAGCAAGAATAAACAAACCTGGTGAAAGAAACTGTGGTTCCTACAGAAGGCGACACAGAGGCCCTGAATGTAAAAGACAAGGGAAGCTGTTATGCTTATGTCTCTTAGGAAGGTTTTCTTTTCTTAAGAAGCTCAAACAAGTCATTATCTTGAGTCCGAATTTCAAACCACACACTGATAGCCTTAGTCAGCAGAGCTGCCCATGTGCCTACCAGCTTGTGCAGTGAATTGTCACATCAGGAGATGAAAACACATCGCCAGAAGACCCATTGCCATTCCTGGAGTTACTGATCTCTTACTCTTTTAAATTATGAAGGGCAACGTAATATTAAGAAAAACTTCCTGTATGAAACCCAAAGACACTGAATAGCAATGTGCAATTGATACCTTTTAGTAGAGCTTAAGTAGAGGCAATGTCTTGTCTCACACACTCCTAGAAAAAGAGGAAGATTTGGGCAAACACATACTGAGGATCTTTCCCTTCAGTCCAGATCTTGCACTAGATCTTTACTTTCTGTATTGTCCCTAGACCGAAGCAAGCTACAGTTTCCCCTAGCATCCCACTTAAACCCTAGAAATAGAGTTTGTTTCACACACGGTAACTAGATGGTAGCAGGGAACAGTCTGATCAGTTTTCACTGTGACAAGAGCCACCTGGTTCTCCAGGAGACAGGACAGGGAGGAGGAAGCAGACCCCTTTTTGCTGAGCTCTTCATCTCTTTCTGCTCTGCTAAGGATTAGGTAGGGCCGTTTTTCTCATGTTTGACTCGGTGCAAGTCATGCTTTGTTCCAGGACTGTAATCATGTAATCACAGACCTATGCAGGGCCTCCCTGAATCTGCATTCACTGAAAAATCCCATACCCAGCACGTCTGTGAAGAACCATTCAACCAGCTGACTAAGTGCATAAAGCATTTGAAAACACTGGCCTTATCTCCTCAAGAGTCGACAGCAAAATGTATGGCCACGTTGAAGTTTCTGGCAGTTCTAGAAATAGTGCCTGCTGAGCGAATAAGGTCAGAGTGGGTGGGTGAAAATAGATTGTTCTCAAAATTTGGCACGTAAAACTTTGAAAGTGCTTTATGAACAGAAATCATTCTCTTGGGTCTCGATCCTGCAAAGACTCAAGTGGGTAGACTTCTCAAGCTCATACATTTAAAGATCTGTTTTAGTTTTTGCAGGGTGGGGTTTTAGTCCAAATAAAAGAAAATGAAACATTAGCCATTGGAAGTTCCACCTTCAAAGGAAGATCACTGTGTCTTTCTGTTTATTAGCTCTCCTGTGAGCAAAACACTTGACTAACTCATTTTTTAACTTTGCTCACCCATTCAAAATTTAAGCAGTTGCTCTAAGGCACTTGTTTTTAATTTTCCCACTGAAGTATTCCAGGAATTCCTTCAATCTTTGACATTTTTGATAATAACATAAAATCTCAGTGATTTGAAATCTTTATACAATTAGTCAAAATAATACAGCTCCCTACATGGAACTAAAGTAGTTCAAGGAAATGTTCAGTGCAAATAAGGGTGACTCAGTCCTCAAGCAACACCAACAATTAAGTAGACATCAGCTATCAGTCCCCCACTGGAAAAAAATGGGGATATTTATGTAATACAGGGCTGTCTAATTCCGCATGGGAAGATGATAAGGTACTTGTACCAGCTGAGCCTCTATTCAGGAATATGTTTACCAGTGCTCAATTTTATTCTCAAGAGCAGCATCCAGTGAATAAGACCATACTGGTGATAATTTTAAGCCTCATATATTTGTAAAATCATTATGCTGTCAGTCCTTTCTGATGCCAAAGTCTGCATGCTGTGCATTCAAGATTTTATGAAGGATGAAGGACTGAAATTTTTTCCCTACATTTAGGTGTTTAGAAGCAAACAAGAGTTGTCATTTGGGCAAAATCCAAAGAAAGAAAACCTTCTGAAGAAAAAGCATCCTTAGGTGCTATAAAGTCATTATCTTGCTAGTAGATGTATGTCATTTTGAAACTCTGTATAGCATTTAGCCGATTCCTTGGACATCAGCATTACCACATCTTTTGTCACGGCTTGAATCAGAGGTGTAACCAGGACCACATCACTGCATGCCTTGTGCTGAGTGATGGACACTGTGAGCAGCCACACAAACTCTTTCATGTGTTTAGATGATCTCTTCCATTTGGGGTACTGTATGTGCTGCTGGTAGAGCCAGATCCCTGCATGAACTCAAAATACCTCTAGGGATCTGCTCCAAACTGAACATGCATTGACACCTGTCTCTGCACCAGACCAAAGCTAATCAGCCAGTCCCCATGTTGAAGGCTATGAAGGCCCTTAGTGTCCGCAGATAAAATATGTGACAGAAATGTTGGCTAGCAGCACTGCTTTGGTGCCCCAGAATGCTTTCTCTCCCCACAAACAATTTGGAACCCCACATTATTTATCTCTTGTGATGTTCCACCCTGTTTCCCATTGAAATATCATATTCTTCTCAACAGGTCGAGATCAAGGCTGAGAAGAGAGACAGCCAGGGTCACAGAGAGGGCTGTGATGGCTGGAACAGTCCTTTGGCTCCTGCCTACCAGAGCTCCTCTGTGCACAGTAAGGTAGCTGCTCTGCCCCTCTGAATGATATTTTCAGGAGAGTGTGAGACTTGAGTGATGGGACTACACAAAGTCTAGAGCCAGGCATCTTCTTGTAATCTCTTCACTGCAAGTGTTTGCTTCTAAGAACTGCTCTGCTGGTAACAACAGCTTCACTCAACCTATGGTTTTATGAGCTCCAGCACATCATTTGTTCCTCCATCCTTTGGCTTTTTAGAGAGAGTTTGTCAGGAAGCAGAGAGTCTATTAAACACACAGCTCGACAGATAGGGCTCTCTTGACAGCTGACTTCATTACACATGTCTCTCTGCTTGCACACACCCAGTTACACTGCTCCTTTCCTAAGGAGAGAGGTGGTTTTTTTAAACTGATTTGATCCACTGTGTTTATAGCACATATTGGATGAACCCTAATTTGCAGGAAGTCTTTACAAGTGGAAAACCTTGCTAAAACACATATTATTGAATGGATATCTTGCTGTGCTTGGATCAATGAAGCTTATACTGTGGCTTAGGCCTAATCTTACGACAATTCAGCAATTGAATCCCCCCTACGTTAGGCTACCGGCAACGTTGTAGGACGCATTTTGTATGTACTGATTAACTGTGTTCAGTTTGTGCATAAAGTGAAAAAGAAATCAATGAAAGTGCTTAGAAAAATAAAACAGAGTGAAAGAGATGGACATATCAAAAAGCAAAAAGAAGAAACAGCCCCACGGGTTCTGTAGTGAGATGGCAGATTTCTCTGAATTAGTATCTTGCTCTTAGTATTCTGGAATGATTGTCACACTGTAAACTTCATTTGCGAAGATTTAGACCTTTAATTCTAAAAAACAACAGCTCTGGCTTTACGTGGGACCCTTGCAAAAAGTCCACTGGAAAGCCATCAGCCAGCAGACCGGACTGTGATGCTTGAAGACACGGTAAAAGAAAGTATCAGACTTGTGTTGTGGGATCACGCAACTGTGGGGATGGACACAGGGATGGAGATCTCTAATCCTTACAACTTACATACACAGTGGTAGGCAGTAAGAGGAAAGAGATCCTAATGCTTCTGCTGTGGGAAAAAGTACTTAACCACATCTCACACCTTAGATATTGATAACTAAAGAGAGACCATCTGAGTCCAGTACACAGAAAACAGGCAAAGTTGGCTTGGTCTGCTCAGGGAACCACTTACTATGAGTACAGACCTGGGAATTCAACTCTCCCCATTTGCATATTTTGGAAGTGATTTTCACTGTTGGATTCGTGTCCAGATGTGGAAAAAAAATGTAGGTGTAGCAGCCTAGATTTTGATCTTGCAAAGAATTCCAAAGGTCTGTCCCTTGGTTCTTGCTAAGTGGCTTCATGCAGCTAGGGACACATCTTAACATGTGTATTTAATGCTTTTGAAAGGTTCTTAGCAGACAGTCTCAGAGGATGATTCCTGGGTGTATTTTGCCTTCAGATATTTGCAAGCTTCTCTACTTGGTATCAGTGAGAACTGCCTTTGCTTATGAAAGATGTAGACATCTTGCGTTTCACTTCTGTCTCTCCTCTTTTACCTTGACATAATGGCAACCCTGAACCTTCCCCTTTTTAATTAAAATTTTTAATTCCTACATGATTCTTACAGGAGTGATCAATACGTGCCTATTGGAAGTCAGTGCTGGAACTGCAGTGGTATGAAGCAGCTTGCTCCGTCATTTTAATCCTTTTCTTTAGCCTAACTTCAGCATTCCTTGATGATTTCTGTAATTCTTCCTCAAATGCTGCTACTGAGTGCATGTTCTGTATTTGCCTACGTTCTCATATCTTGAATCGATGCAGAATTATCACACACTGGATTTGTGTTCAGATGCCTGGTTTTGTATTTGTACCTCTTCCACCACTTTCCAAATGTGTCTGACTTGCCATGTCCCTGTTTGGAGACTATTGCTTTTCTCTCAGAGACCTGAATTTGCTTTTGTTTCTTTGATCTTTGTCCATCATATTTTGCCTACAGCTTTAGCCTTTCCATTGTCTCTGTTTTATTCACTGTATCCAGTGGTGCCCACAGCACCAACCTGATTGAGCTTGGGCAAAAGAACAGCAGGTACCTACAGTGGCAGAAGGTCATTTGTTCAAAACTGCCTGCGCTTGGTTGTGGGACATTACTTCATAGAGACGCTTCCTTCTGATGCCACAGGAGAGGACTGGGCAGGCAGGAAGTTGAGTGACTGAGCAGCACTATCCTCCCTGCTCCTCCCATGAAAGCAGAAGGTGCTGCTTACTTATCTCCCTGTGCTCCTTAGTCCCAGACATTTTCCTCACAAGAGCAAAAATCAAATTTGCCTGCACTTCTGAGAAACCATGAACCTTTTTCTGATGCCGTCAGACTGAAACATTGTCTGCTCTACACTTTTCTTAATATTCCACCCTTCTCAGCCTTTCATGCTCATTGCCTAGGGTTTGTCATTATTTGATTCATCTGCTCTTTGACAGTAATCAGATTAAAATATTAAGTTCCTACTTCTGAGATTTCCCTTCCTGACACAACAATTGAACATGAGGTGGTTCCTCAAAAATTGCTGTCATAAAATTCTGTATTTATGTAACCAAACTAGGTGGAAATTCTCACTGCCTATACACTAAGAATCACTTCCACAGATTATTTTACCATTGCCCTTAAAAGGCAGTGCCAACAAGCAGTACTGATTTTCTAATTTCTTTGCTATTTTAATTCAAGCAGAAAGCTAACCACATCCTTCCTACTGCCTAATCTATTGTGTCTCTGCCAGAAAATAATCTTCTGCAAGTGTGGTGTTTGTAACCTAACAGCACACAAATCTGAAAGGAACTTTTGGTTTCCAGGGTTATGCACAATGGTTAATAACTGCAGCTTGTAGTGCCAGGTCCTTTTTCCTGACAGGTTACTATGTGCACAGAAGCACATCCTGCTTTTCTTCTTACCCACAGAAACAAAGCAGATCACTCCAAATGGAATAAATCTACAAAGATGCTAGTGTGCTAAGAAGCTGGCCAGGCCTTAGATGAGATGAAGACAGTCTCTATTTCCTACAAAATTAAAGATGTATGTGAAGAGGATGAATAAAATCCTGTGGATAAAACAGAACGTAAAGATCTTGCTCTTGTTTCCAATAAAGTGCCACTAGAGGGTCTCCCAAGAGATTTGTTAGTCCATGTGCTTTAGAGCCCTGGAATTTGGTTGTTTTGGAAAAAAAAGATATTGTTGAAACAAATGTCACAGCATATCCTTTTGCCTTGCTATCAGCTGCCTGAAGTCTTTGATTTTGACCAAGGTACTGCATCTCATTATTTTGTAGTTTGGTTTAGGTTGACTTCTCATCACAGAGCTAATGGATTCATTCAGACTTGCAAGCCTGAGTGAGCTGGACAGGTGAGGGCTGGCAGCCACCCCTGGCAGAGATCCATGGTGTGGGTACAACTCAACAGCTTTCCTGTAGTTTGATTTTGAATATTGTAAAAGCTCATTCTTTGATAACAGGTTACTGCATCATATACTTAGTGTAATGTTGTACAAACTCTGATTAATAATTACTTCTTTATCGGTAGCTGTAGCTACATAAATGCAAAACTGTTTATGCATTAAACAATGCTGACATTAATATGATTATGTAAGTGTATCTGTCTTTCCTTTAGTGCATGAAGAGTAATTTTTATTGTGTTTAACTGCAACGGTCACATTTTTATTAATTGGTTATAAATTCCCTTAGTACAGGACTTCTCAATTATTATTAATTGCTCTTACCCTTGAAGATACAAGCCCATTAGGCTCCAGACTGCAGTCTCATTACCACTGTACATCTGCACACGGATTGAAGCTGGGGAATGACTCAGCAGCACTCAGATGTCAGGTGCAGTCAGCCTGGGCTTCTCTTCCATGGTAGTATTTACAGCCTAACAGATAACTAACCAAAACGTCAACAATCAAAAGGTAAAATTGTTGCATCCAAACCCCAAACAACATCAATGGTGAAGTTTTCTTATATTTCCTAGGCAGCCGTTTTAAAGATCTTGATTCATGTGTGAACATTTTGTGTTGAGGAGTTGATAGTTGGACTGTAGATCTGCTGGGGAGAGACCTGATTCGAAAGGAGGAGGAGGTTTGTCCCTTGTGGAGATATGAGATGTTTGATACAGACTGGGAAACACTATTTCTCAGGCATCCTAATGTTTGTGAATTCTACACGTTTCTGGCTGCCCTGCAGTGTGCCTAATTATTCCCAGCACAGGTACATACAAGCTGCCTTTATCCTTGCCGTGGCATGAGGGTGCACCAGATTTGCTCCCATTTCTCTGTGCAATAGGAAATAAGTGCTGAGGCAATGTTAAAGTCGTGGCCTTTTCACCCTCTCCAGGCAGTCTTGTGCTACTGAGCACGAAGGCTATAATCAGCCGCAGTGCTGCTGCATACGTTGTGCACTTCTTTTGGTAACAGTCCCCACCATGTTCATCCACCAGCTGTTGACATAAGTTGACATCAGCACCTTTTCATTTCTCTTAGCTGTACTCTGGGTTTAGCAAAATCTCAGCTGCCAATCCCAAAGAGGACAATTTTCCAAAAGCACAAAACATTCCTTAGTTGTTGGAATTAATTTTAAGCCATTTCATGTAAATCTCAGCTTTCATCTACTACTTTCAACTTTGCCTTTCACTCTTTTGAGCTGTTCCTTGCATGGTTCCAGTTCAGAAAACATTCAGAGTAACCTTTCCTTAACGTTACATGATACCAGGAGAGTTGTCCGCTCATGTTTAATTTGAAGTGAGGAGAAGTTATCAGCTGACTAATACAAAGGAAAATAATTATGTCTAGAGGCAAAGCCCTTGGACTGGGACTCAGGGACTGTCTTCCCATCTCCACTGAGTGAATTTCTTTCTGCTCTGTTTTCTCTTTTAAGCTTTCTGTATCTCTTAGGCAAAAGTTCTTTAGTGTATGGGCTCTTCCATGGACCAGTGAGGTTCTCGAGACTATGTGACTTAGAATCTTAATTGGAATGTTTGAGTATGATTATAAGTGCGAAAAACAAAGGCACAGCAGTAACGACTGAAAGAAACTAGTTCTCCTGGATATTGCTTCTAGCTCTATCCAGTGGTTTCGTGTAGGAAACAGACAAGCCACATGGCCTCTCTGATCCAGACTCACTCCTAAAGGCACTGTGTTCAACATCTGAGACTTTTACCACTTTCTGAAGTCGGTTCTTTACATGTTTACGCACCAATAAAATGTATGCTGAAATTTTCATCTACCTCCTCAGGGTGTTATTAGGTTTAATACATTAATATTTATAAGTACTTTTATATGCTTGGATGAAAGTAGCTATAGATATACAGTAAAGCTCTGCATTAATGGCAAGGCTTAACATTAATAAACCACTGTGGGAAAAGGGCCATGTGTACAAGACATAGCCTCTCTGAGCAGCATGAACCATTCCATTCAGGGTCCTTATGCTGGGCAAAACCTGTATTCCTGGAGCAGAATGAGACATGAACATACTGGTGAGCAGGGATGACCATAGTTGTGAATGTGCTTGCCATCAGAGCTAGAAGTACTGCATGAAGCTGTCCTTCCAAACCACAGAACTGTAATCATACAGCTACCAAAATTCAGCAATAAGAGGTCTAAAGAGATTTAATTGCTCCGGTTTTAGAATTGGGTAATTATAGCAGGTCAAAGAGTTTCAGCACTGAATAATTAACCATGTGATGTACTGGTTCTCCTGACAGCCCTACAGTTGGTCCTTGCAAAGCTGATTTCCTCTTTCTGTATTTCCATGCATATGCAACTAGATTATGACACGGACCTTATGTCTTGCTGACCATTTGGGTACAGGAAAAGATGCAAGTCAGAATCCCAGGGGCTGAATATATCTAACTGCACAGCAAAAATACCGTTCAGTCTGGGAAAGAATTTCAGATCACCTTGAAAAACAAAAATCTTCATTACATGAGATGATTTTTAAGAGCTAAGATCACCTGTTGAGAAAACTCATTAAAAATATGTTGTATTTCTGGATTCTATTCTGTTCCCTCTATAAAAACTTCAGGTGAAAACGCTGTGTTACAGATGTTAAATACAGGATATCATTTACATTTCAGAATTCAAAAATCCTCTTTTGAGAGCACTATATCTATACAAGTCCCTCTGAAGAAGTTCCTAGTGTAAACCAAGAGTCCAGTTCCTTTTGGATTGAAGGATGCAGAAATAATATTGGCTAGATGTGGAGCTATGATGTTTTTGAGTACCATGTGTTTTGAGAGAACAAAAAGAAAGAGACAAACAGAAGAAGCCAGAGTTAATGAAGCTTTTGGGACAAATCCTGCAGACACAAGATATTTGTAAGATGCTTTGCGGTTATGCTGTGGTGAATTGCTGTGGTGAGGCAATTAACAAGCATATGTTGGCTGTGTGCCTACAGGAAGCATTTGGAAAGCACAAAGCTATCAGGTTGGACACTCTTCTGCCAATGGGATCCATCTGCTCAACATTGTCATCTGTGTTTTGTAAGAGACAGAGGCTGCTCTGAAGTAGGTGACATATTAGACAATCAGAATATAATCCATCTCCAAAGTATTATATTGTCTTTAACGTAGATTCACATGAGACTATCTGGATAGGAAGAAGTCCACCAAAAAAGTTGTTTCCAGCAGTTATTAGAATCCCTTCAATAACTGAGCTTGTCCAGTCCCAAACATTTTGTTGGCCTCTGAAACCTTGTAATGAAAAAGGGCAGTTGCTTTTATTTCAGCAAAGCCACCCTGAAACCTTCAAAGGACTCCTATATCCAGGGGAATGGGCCCTCTTGCTAGAAGGTAACCCAAGGCTGCTGATGACAGCACTGCGCTGTCCTCCTTTAGCAGATCTGCCCATTAAAGATGGCATTTGCGCTGTTATTGCCATAGAAATAGGATGTTAAAGGAAGTTTGTTTTGCGCATGTAGCTGTTCAGAGACTCAAAATATTCTGAACCCTGACAATGAAATAGAACTCACAGAATTGAAATATTCTTGAAATGGCTATGTAATGCAAATATATTTACAAGGAATTTGCACAAGTTATATCTCAGTGTTTCACACTGCCTTTCTGCTGGCCAAAAGAAAGTGTTTGGAAAAGCGGAATGGCAAATATCCCTACATTTAGTCCATTGTTCCACTGAGGAAAAACAATTCATTTAATTTGAAGATGTCTGGAAGCTATTTCTGGACAATACTAAGGTGAAGGATAAAATTCATAGTTTGTAGGAAACATGACAAATGGTATCCTTTCTGATTCTTCGCTAGAAGTATTTGATATGAAACATCTGTCTCTTAATAAAATTGTTCCCCAAAATAATGATTACAAGGTGCTTCAGGAAATAGTTAGGTCTAATTTAGCTTTATTACTAGTGTTCTAGGTTAATGAAAAGCATTCCCTATGCAGCAGCACATTGCCTACTGTGGTCTTTCTTACTATATCTCATGGCATAAACCATATGATGTTAAAAAATACTATTAAAAAATACGTGCTACAGGGTCATAATAACTTACAAGCTGGTGGAACAGTGTTAACGCAGAATAATCTGGCTACCTGCTCCAGCACTCTGCACTGATGTCTACAACATTAGCAGCAGAAAACAAGTGCAATTATTTGTTTAGCATTTTCCATGTTCTTCACTGAAGACAGGAATAAAAAAAAGAAGTTAAACATCCCAATTAAGGTGCTGAAGCACTGGAGAGCCATTTACTACCATAACTCCCTACTATTTGCTTGAAATACTGCATACTGCATTATGTCTTTGCACTTTTCAAAGAACACCACCAAAGGTATCTGTAATGCAAAGGAACAGCCATTGATATGGTAATCAAATGTAAATGTCATAGTAGGTTACCTGAGATTATGTATTTTACAACACAATTACATTCCTATTAAATTAATACAGAAATCCTTGTATTAGCAAATCACACCTGGTAGCAAATACCTACTAAATGGATGTCTGCTACAGTGCGAAAAAATGCAAATTCTGATGTTGAAATGCTCTACTTTGTTTCAATAGACAATAAAAATCTCGCTGATCAAAATCTCAGTTGTTTGTGGGTTTGTCTTTTCCTTGTCTAATTTCTGGGTACCTAGCACTTCTGCCTGTGTTTCAGTATGTGATTGGAAGAAAACTCCAACCAACCAAACCTAATTGCTGGAAGAATGTCGAAGATTTTATATCCAAAGGGGAAATGTTCAAATGATTTATGTTTCTAATACTACACCCTCTTTATCTTCAGCACGCACCTCTGGGTTCCAAACTTAAGTGGTTTCTTGACTTACGACTTTTTCTTTAAAATTTAATAGTGGAACAACTTCTTGTCCTATTTACAGTGTTGAGTCTCTCTCCTGGCATGCTATAGGGCTCCCTGCATTGATGATTTGTTTCTTCCAGTTGACATTGCAGAGCTATGGGCACTTGGTAGTGAACATACCAACTGCATTGGGTTACTTGATGCCAAGGGCTGGAATCCCTTCCCACCTTTCTCGTGCTGTGGCGATGGAAATCACTACTTTCAGTTTCCTGACTTGCCAGGAAAGATGGTGAAAATCCTATGTCCCAATAAGAAACTGAGAAGGAATTATCACCACCCAGAAGCTGTGACCTGACCTTTTTCCAGAACTCTACAGGAAAATGGGTTGCTTATTTAAGCTCATTATATCTAAGTGGGCTCTTTGATATATTCAGAGAGACTCTCACTGTCTAACCTCTACTTTGTTCATAGGACGTGCTGGATGATTTAATCTTTCTCCAGTGACTGAGAAGAAACTACTGGAAGTCATAGAGGCCACTATAAAGTAAAAACAATGCGATGGAAAGTTGGGGCCATTTCCTCAGCTGTGGTAGCTCACAATAACTTTCACAAAGTCAATACTGCTAAACATAATTACTCAGAGTAAAAAATTTTGGTCTATATTTTCATCAGCCTTCCCAAGCAATAGAATCTGTGTCGCCGACAACACAGCCTTCACGGTGGCATACAACAGAATTAACGTTGGCCACGAAAACAGCACAGATCGATCACTGAAGTAAAAAGCCTTGTTACTTACAAAGACAGACTTGCATTAAGTATGCACAAATCATAGGCTGAGTCAGAGCCATTTCCTATAGCTATTGTCAAAGGCAATGAAACAAAGTATTTGTGTAGATGCAGTTCTCATCAGCGATATTAATGCATCCAAGTTGCTTCGGAATTCCTCTCTACAGCCACAAACCTTAGCTCAGTCCTTAATCTCATAGTTTGGCCTCAAATTTAGAAAAAAAAAAGGTTGGGCACACAGCATTTGCAGCTGCCTGCAACATAATGTAGTAGAGCACTCATTTCTTGATTAATTGGTGGTGCTCACTTAAATCTTCTGTACCACGATGGATTGGATCTCAGTAAAAAGGGCCAAACCAAAATGGTATTTGGATGAAGTATAACGCTTTAGACCCTGACCTGAGCATATTCTTAAACTCAATGACTTCATCATACAGCCATTGCTAAATTAAAGATGAAGAGCGTAGGAAGCTGCGCGTGGCATATGCAAATGTGTTTTATATAGAATATGCTAACTTTGGCTGGTTTTTGGTATTGTTTGCACACCCAAAGAACGTAAGTAGAATTTATACAGATTCTCTGTGGGTGTCAGCATTGCACACTCATCTAATAAAGGAAACGATATACATTAGAATTCAGTTTTCTTGGAACGTAACCAAATCAGTCTCTGTGAAGTAGATAGTATTTTCATATAGATATAAAAATGATTTTTTCTTTCAAGCACCAGAAGTAATCAATCTTCATCACAAGCCCATCTTTACAGATCCATTGTGTGAGTTAAAGTAGCACACTAGAAATATTACATTAAAAAATCTGTGGCGATACACTTGTATGACAGAGACCACATGCATGTAAAGTCAAAGATGAATATGTTTATGAAACAGAAAAATGTCTTAACGTTTGCTCTGGAGCTGAAAAGAATTAGCAAACACCTCCTGTATGCTAAGAGAAAATTTGTAAGATGCCTCATACAGTAAGTAACTCTATCTGTGATCTACATTTTAAGAGCATCTTCAGCGAGAACTAAGTCCAAACAAGGATTATCAGTACAAAAGAATCATCAGCAAGGATAGAATTTTATGGGCCGCCTTCATGCTCAGACAAAGAAAAATAACTTGTAAGTAGGAGGCTGAGAGATTATTATGACATTAAATGGAATAATTATGCTTTTATTTCCACGTGTAATCAAATGGAGAAACAATCAAGTAAAACTCAAGACATCCTTACTTCTCTTCCCCTTTGTCACTCTGATGAAGAAATTACAACTTTACAAGTGAAGAAAAATAATAATTCACGAGTTGCTTCTTCACTAGGTGCCAGAACTGTTAAGCTGTGTTTATTTACATCGGCATTGTGAACGTTTGGTGCAGGGATCGTAAGCAGAGCCTGGATCTGCGAACAGACACAAAGGGCTCTATTTAAGGAAATGATAACATATGAAGAATGACCACAAAAAAGATGAGGTACAAATGCTCATTCACAAAAAGCAACTCCCTGTCACAACAACAGTAGTGTAGTTGCTGTGGCAGTGAACACTGTAGCTCTCATCTTTTGTCACATACTGCTTCTAACCCAATCACGGTCTCAAGTGCCATTGTCCATAAAACCTGACCAAATGTTTTGAGGTAGCACTGGAACGCTTTCTATGTCTTCTCCTCTTTGTTTTTGATATATGTGTGTTAAATCATTCTAACTCTTGCTAAAAAAGAGCTTGTATTTTTTCTATTCCTGTATTGAAGTCTAGCTTTCTTTTTCTAGGAAGTGTATACACTTTGACTCTTTGTATTTGACCTAAACATGTCAATTTTTTTTAAACATTTTATTCATATATAACCATTTACTGTATCAAGATTCTATAAGAAGCAGCATTTACATTGTAACAATGATGTTGGTATTTCAACCTGACTGACCTTGTTACAGCTTGTCTTTCAATTTCTTAATTAAAAAGATGCAATTTGGTTTCTCTTAAGCACCTAAGGAAGATGAAATTCTGAGCCAAAAATAAACTAAAACTCTGTTGGAATTTATTTCTAAAACAACCTCTTATCATATGCCAATGTGAAAAGTCATAGATTTACTGGCTCTGACTAATTATATTTAATTTGAGAAACAGAATGTTTCGTACTCTCATTAATGTTTTCCATTACTATAGGGATAGAGGTCTGTGGCTTGGACAAAACAAGAAAGGCTGTAAATATAGAGCATCGTTCTTTTTCTCTTTTAAGAATCTACTGAAGTCCTAAGAGAGGGAAGATATTTAAGAATGTGATTAGATGTCTCCTGTCAGTAAAGAGCATCAGCACATTCTCCTGTTTGCTTGGAGATTTCAGAATCTTATTATTGTGCTTGGCTGAACCGAGGAATCCTTCCAAATTCAGAGATAGAGCACAATTTGTACTGTGGGAAGACAGTAAACATCTCTTTCAACTTCCTTATAAGAAGGAATCTCAACAGTATTTGTTGACTGCGTTATGCAGCAACAAAAATAAACCTTTCATACATATTTGCAAAATGCTACTTTGATAGTTGGTCTTTGCAGTCAGAATTCCTCATTGATGTTTCCTTTTCAAAGTCTGATCAGTATGAAGAATTCATCTTGGTCTAATATGGTCCTCCAGTGACTCCATTCCCATGAGAAACTCCATCTCCATCTTCCAGAAGAAGGTATGTTTTGGAAGGCTGCTGCCAAGGTTTCTACCCAAATGGTATAAAAATCAGCACCTCAAGGAGCAAAGAACGTGCTACAACTGGTGGGTCTGATCCAGCCAAACCCAGCAGTGTTCAGTAAGTGATGCCAAAAAAGGTGTTACAGGTGTTGTGACCAGATTAATTGTTAAGGTTCTGCTTCTTTCTACATAATTTCATAAGCATCTTACAAAAAAAGTCACGCAAGATATTAATTCAAGCATTGCAATTGTGGTTTGAAAATAAACTCAGAACTGTAAATGTTTATATGTGTTAAGTATATCACCAATGCAAACTTAGAAGAAGCAAGCGCAATGTTACCTGGCGCATAATATTACAGACCTGAGAGAAGGCCCTTAGAAGTCAATGGCAGTAAAATCTGTTTGCTGATGTCACCAACTTGCTGAAATGTAGGTCATTCTGGAAGGTCTGATTTCACCCAGCAGAATGCATTGTGGTGCTTTTAATTTTCCCTCTAGAGTAAATTAAACATGAATGCGGGTGGAAGGACATTTTGCTGAGGGAAAAGTATCTTGATCTTAGATTATTATAGATTTAAATACTCATTTCATTAGTTGACACTTGTCCAAATGGCACTAGTTAAGAATAACTTTAAAATACATCTTCAGGTCTTTGCCTGTGAATAGTTAGCAAAGATGGATGACAGAAGATGGAGAGGTTCTGCGGAGGTTGTTGTTGCCCACAAAAGTCCCATTGCCCAGCCCATTCCATAGGCTCTGCACAACAGTGATTTTCTGCAGAGCGCAAGGTAAGGAAGTGGCCTTCGTGATGGTGCTGCAACACACCAAGATGAGCGCTTTCCAACACCATATGTACTTATAGCCAGCAAGGAGGAACCTTGTCAGCCGCTGAATGACACTGAATGACGTCTAATTCGTCCTTGCCACTAGATGACAGCACAGCAACACACATCTCTAAACTAACCAGTATTTTGCTACGGGTTAGGAATTCTTGGAGAAATAGGTTTCAGGAATTTTAGGACTAGCCTCATGGCAAGAAGAGATGACATGAAATTTCTCTGCCTTTGGAATTTCCGAGGTCTTTAGACTTCATCATACAACATCGACGTTGGGAAGGAACTTACATGGCTTCTGTGTGGCTAAATAGGACAAAAAGTGCCCCATAAAAGTGAACACTGCATTTGAGTGGTTCCCTTGTGTTTGCATGGATAAAGCAAAAAGTGTGAGAATGTGATGGCTAGCAGCTCACATGTTTGTGCCAAGGCACAAACATGGCCACTAATCCCAAATGTCTAAGGACGATATTCGGTACACAAAGAAATTATGTGCATGCTTTTTGGCTCAGATGACTGAAGAGGCTTTAGTTCACCAAGTCTTTTTCAGTGCTGATCTGGCAACTCCAGTGTAGACTTGTAGTCTACGTAATGAAAGACCAGAGAAACTGTAACTGATGGATGCTTTTGACTGGAAAACCCTAATCATTTTGCCATTACTTCATGCACACATCTCGACGCATTCAGCACTTCTGGTAAAACACTTGAAGAGAAATAAAGATGAGAAAGGGAAAAATGCACATGCTCAGTGTTAACTTTGAAGAATTTACTCCAAAAAAGGTCTGTCTTTAATCTCTTTTCTCCTACTCCAGGTAACTAAGAAGCTCTTGTTTCCAGCAAGAGAAAGGAGAGAGCTACCACATAAGTCCTTTCTCCAAACTGCTACAACCCAGCCCTCTCACTGTGTGCTCAGTGCAGGGAGGTGGAACACAGGATGTATCGCAGTCCTTTCTGACCCCTTTTTGTAGTCCCTGAGTTTGAATCACCTACGTTAATGCTTCTACTCCTAAAGAAGGAAGATCTAGGAGTACGTCAATATGCACACATCACAATATATGGCTCTACACCACACTGTAATGAAGAGTTTCTCAGAATAATCTAGAAGAAATTAAATGTCCCATCTAATGAAGTCCAAAGCTGATCCCCCGCACTTGTGTAAACATTCTGCCTTCAAGATATTCTGAGGTCACTTTCAGCCTCTTTCCTCCCTGTCATAGTTTCCCAAAATTTCTGACTCTATAGCATTTTTGTACCTGTCAGACAATACAGAACATTCCTGAAAGCAAAAGCTTATTTTCAAGAAACCCTGTTTTGTTTCCAAATCTTTTCCTACCAACAGCTGGACAGAAGATTTATGCTATTCTGAGTGGACAAAAAAGAAAAAAACCCAAAGAATTATGGATTTAAGTTGAATTTAACAGTTTAAAACCTCAATAAAAAATAGCTTCATCGTCCTTATCTGTGCTTTCTTAAAGGTATATACTCAGGGAAAAAAAGTACTGCTCCTGCTTACCTCCACTTTCAGTCAATGTCCCTGATAATTAATGCTACTGCACGTGTGTACGTACTCACCACACCCAGGTTGTGACACAGGACTGTCACATATTAGCATTTCATGACCAACTCATAAACATGTTTATGATTTTCTTTATAATTCTGCTTTCTTTCAAAGGGCAAGGAGAAAATAGCCCACTGAGAAAGGAGGAGAGAATAGCTGTGTGTGGGTAGAGAGTAAGTACATTCTAGGATCTTGTGGCTTTTTCCTTTCATCTTTCTTTCCATTTGAAAATGCATCTGGTGGATACCATACAGGGAGTACTTTATCACTGGCAAGCAATGTATAGGAGAAAAAAAGCTGAGTATACCATTAATTGCTTATAAGTACGTGCTCTAATCCCTAGAAAACAGCCTTCAGATTTCTAACCTCTCTGTTCTGTTCAATTCCTTCATTTGAATAAAATTATCGAATTGTATTTTTCCTTCTATCATTAAACACCTTGCCTACAGGCAGACTATGATTCAATAGGAAAGATTTGCAATTTTTGAAATACACAGTCTGTGTTCCTCACTCTGTAGTTGTGCCTGTGCGTACACAAGTGGCCATATAAACGTACACACGTGTATGGACACACGTGCAGCAATGTCTGCACGGCTGTATACGGATAGGGGGTGGGGACAAGGAGAATAGTGGGGTGAGGAAAGAGAAGAGCTCAGTTAGATGGAGTCGTCTGGATGTTAAGGGCATATTTTTCAAGCTTCTGCATCCAGTTGCATCCACTGTGACATTCAGAAGCATTCAGGAGTGGATTTCCCAGGAAAGTTTAACAGCCAAGCCTTTCTCACTCTTCCAACCACACAGCTTAAGCAGCTCAGCTGGAGGTTGTTATTTCTTACCTAGAAGACCTATGTTTTAAAAGCAAGTAGAAAGAAAAAAGAAACTCTCTCAGCCCACTGAAAGCTTTTTCTTTGGACAGTCATGCCTTGCATACAAATGGTTGCACCTGCAAACACTATCGGCGTGTTTGTGCAGGCCTGTTGAAAAGCTGACTATAAAAGTAATTTTCCCCGAAGCCATGGCTATAAAAAAAATCTCCTTACAAAAATGTTACATTACTTTAATTCTGTTTTTATTTTCATTTCTTATTATTTAGTGTCATTCCCCCTCCTGCCTACGGAGTAGCAAGTACCCAGATACAGCTGTGCTTGCAGAGACACGTAAACGTTCTCTCCCGGTAGGATCTGATGATGTAATGTGTTCTGATACTGCAATAATAACTTGCAAAATGAAGCGCCTATAATACAACAAATCAGTGTATGATAGGAAGAAACCCACACGGTGATAGCAGAAGGGGAAGAGTCTTATGTCTGCTAAATGGCAGTTGAGGCTGAGGTGAGCACTTTCACTGATCAGATGCCTGCCTGCGACAACTGAATCTGAACTTCATTTTCCGTCATCATGAAATTATGGCCAACTGACATTGATGAAAAGGAAGGGAAAATTACACCTTCTCTGACTACATATCTAGCTGATGTTATTTGCCACACAGTCTCCAGCTTTCTCTGTGTGTGGCCAATTAAGTGGGAGGCTCCTTGTCCTTCTAGGGCAGGACACTCACCATGAGTTTTCTACTCATCTTGCAGTTACAACTGTCAATCAGCTTCAAGAATGACATTGTCAGTTATGCTCCCATAGGGCCAAAATGCAGAGAAAGTCCATGTTATCATTTTTGCTTGCACTTCTGTCATGAGCATAAGGAGTTTATCACGTTAATAATTGCAGGGAAAGAATAATGTTATCAAGGCATGACAAATTCTAGTGCCACGTGACCCCTACTTTCAGACAGTGCAGCTTTTGTCTTCATTGATGGATTTGCATTACATCACTGCCGAGAGAGCCTACTGTACTCCTCAGCAGAGACGATTGCCGTAGAAATAGACAGGACGGATGAAACACAGGAGAAGGCAGAATGGTTCCAGACAGATAGTCCTTCCGTGTCTCCATGATTTTAAATGATCTGCTCAAGGCTGCACAAATAATTCTGTATTTCATAACATGAAATTCTGTATTTCATAACATGAAATTCTGTATTTCATACGGGCTCTGGTAAATCTCTGCTACACAGTCAACAGGTTTTCACGCTGCCAGTCTACCTCTTTTTCATACTGTGATCTTATGCTTATAAACAAGACCAGGACTATGATAGCAAATGTAATTTAAGTAGTATACACAACCATAGCAATTCTTTTAGCCTAATTCTTCAAATGACTAGTTCCTCTTTGATTCCTGTTCTACACAGGACAGTCACTTTAAATGTTCTTTAAAATGAGGCTAGTTCTCAGAGTTTTTTAGTCTCAGTAAGGTTTAATCTTTAAACAGGGAGAAGATGAATTTCCATAGCTTTGTTTTATACACACATACTGTTTCCCCCCCCCCTTTTTTTTTCTATTCCACAGCTACTGCAGCTTCAACTAAAGAATGAACATTTTAAAAGGGAGTTCGTCAGCTGAGATGACAGCTTTATGTAAGCATGGATAATTTTAACTTTAGACTAACATTTATGGTCATAATGTTTCTTCCTCCATCATGGGACAACTGGACGCGTTGCACAGTTGGTTTCTAGCGGTCAGTCTGAAAGCAACAGTATGACTCTCAGGCAGCCCGTATCACAGATACTAATAAATTACATGAAATGAAGTTTTCTGCACTGTGTATGTGAAATGCCATCACAACCTTGATGCTTAATTTAATGTCAGTAAGTAGAACAGGTTTAATTTGCTTAGCAATTAGGTCTTTTTTGGATCAACAGTAAAGCTAGTTTGTTACAGGAAAACCAAGCTGTGGTGAAGTTTGATGGCTTCTACAATACTTCCCAAGCTTGGGAAATACTGAGTGGATTAGTTTTATGGTTCAACTCCCTTCAGATTCCGTCTACCTGGGCTGCAGCGCAGTGGTTATCCACCAGTTTACCCCCCGAGCATTTCATTCGGGCATTTTCCCTGCCTTTGCAACCTACTGGTGCAAATGAGTCACTTTTGTTACTCTTTTGCCACTCAACAGAGTTAATGGTCCTTTGGTAGTAATTGAAAATTGCCTCATTTTTACCGTAACATTTGCAATGAAAAATTTAAGGACTAAGAGTAGTTTTAAAAATGTGTTTGCCAGCAACAAATCAAAAATATTTCAGTAAGTCACACATGCAGTAATGCTGCTGATGTCAGCAAAATTGTGTCAAATACATTTGGTCCACTCCCCTTTCTCTTTACCTGAGGGGCAGGGGATGCTCAGAAAAAGACAGCCAGAAAGGACTAAACCAAGCACAAATAATTTAAATGAAATGAGCTTAACTGCACAGCTGATCTACAGCTGAAGTTGAAATGGTTGTAGTTGGCCAAGAAAAATGCAGAATTATTTGGGTACTTGCACGGATTACACTTAAACTGTTTGGGAATGGCATCCATACGGTGCTAAAAGTCTTTAATAAGCCAAATGTGTATTTGGGTATGGTGGGAAGTCAACTGAAAGGACTAAGAAAAGGTGGTTACACATATGGGGCAATGCTAGCATGACAGATGGCATTTGTTTTATTTATGTTTTCACAACTGTGTTTATGTTCTTTTAAGAAGCCTGTCTGGGTGGAGCCTTGCAGAGAGGTTATGCAGACTCCTTCCAGGAGAAGCTGCTGCGTATGGTGAGACAGAAAAAATTCCAGGCTTCATGGGGCAAGCACCAGATACACAGAATGAATATGATAGCTTGAAACTCATGCAAAGACACTGCAGAGATGGAAAGGGTGCAGTCAGGCAAATCTCACAAAAGATGAGAATCAGGAGCGAGGACAGGAGAAGAACAGAATTTTCTCACTGAGTTATGAAGTCACTGAGATGGCTGGAAGCAATCAGCTGTCTGCAAGGACAGAGAGAACATGGGACAGCTGTGTACAAATCACTGCAATGCGGTCCTGTCTTCACAAGTTGTTAATTTCTAGTTCTTCTTCAAATAAATGTTGGCATTTTGCATTTAAACCATTCTGTCTGCTCTGGCGTGGAGGTCCAGGCACATTGAACACTTAGAAAAATACCTTCAGTTAGTACTGTGCTTCAGGAAGACTCACACTCTTCTAATAGAAGATTATTTTACCAGAAGTTTTTAGGAAACAAGTCCCTTTGGCTCAATTGAATTTTCTCTTAACACATAGTTCCATCTCCAGCTAAGTCTTTGGAGCAGACTGCTGAAATATTCTTGTAAGTTCTTCAGATAACAACTACTTCAGATGCTGTTTGGCAATTGCGAAATAGAACTCCTTTATGGTGAAAAGATTTTGGTTGTTTTCAGGATGTTTCTGGGAGAATTGGCTCATCCAGCTGTCAGCTTCTCTTAGGTAAGCACCCTATCTCGAACCTTAGTGCAGAAGCCTCTCATTGCTACTACCTCATATAGCACAGTCAAAGCAATTTATACTTCCCCTTTATGTTAATAGTGATTTATTAAAAATTCATCAGAACAACTGAAGCTGGCAGAATCCCTCAGAATCACTGAATAATTAATAACTCTTCTACAAAGGTGACCTAGGCTCAGCATGCAACACCTATTTTTTGGCTTACCACTGGAGTTTCTTGTTCCCTGCTAGACTAAATAACTAGTCTCTCTATGCCACTGCCAGGGAAGAACTAGGTATCTTTCAAAGCTACATCGCTGAGTAAGGTGCTGCCTAATGTAACTGATAGTAAATGCCAAGAAGAGAAAAATCACTCCTAATCTCCATTCCTCTCCGGCATTCCCCTCCTGCCCCCCGGCCCCGCCCAGGTGTGAATAGCTGGCTCTCTACTTCAGGTCCCTTTTCACAAAACACAGCACAAAACACACACAAAACAAAGCAGTGGTGTTTCCACTACCTTTTTCTAGGCGATCTAGGGTTAAAGCATGGAAAACACAGACCTAAACCACTTCTTAGCTTCAACATATTTTCAAACATATTTTCATCTTTTTGTTTTCTGGCAGCCTGGTTGATTGTAAATGTTGGTCTCAGTTTTGAATGTGATAATTTCCATTTGATATGACCTACTTGCAATAGTATGCCTAACTCCAAGAAACTCCAAGAAAAAATCTAGGACTATCCACATCCAAGTGGAGACATTGTAGGTGCACTCACTATTTTTATCTTTATACACAAATATATTGAATTTTCAATTAATATTCAGTTTTTCCATGCATTCTACTCTGAGTTCAAGAGATGAGGATGCTCTCTTAGAATAATCAATAATCGGGTTTTGAGGACAACACAATGTAATTTGCAGGGTCAAGTCCTCCTCAGGAAAAGAGAGAACTCAATATGGATCTGTCACATTTTCAATTTGTGCATTCAAACATCTCAGCAAGTTTGAGACAGACCCTGAACTCTTTAGTGCCAGCAAAAGGCATTTCTGATCATGATCAATTACTCCTCGTCTGTTTGCGATCATGATCAAATACTGGTGGACAGCTTTACATTTATAGACTTCAGGCAGCAACCAAGGAGTGAATCTGAGGACTAATTGTGGTGTGTCTAAAGAGAGTTAAATATCTAAGAGCAGTAAAAGCACTTCAGAAGATCTTGCTCTTACTGAATTGTTACCAGGTAAATAACTAGGGCTGTAAAAATAAGTCATTCTGTGCTTTACGTACTTTCATCTATGAGTAATTTCAAATATTTTGATTATAAAAGTTGCCAAAAAAGGGGCATCTTCTTTTAGTTGTATAGAATGGGATTTACAAATTATTTGACTTTATAATATTTTAGTTTTAGAACAGTAACTAAAATAATAGAATCATTTTATTGGAACAAAACCTAAAAAAACCTAATAATTTTAAGAAGCAATGACATTCTAGAGTATGCTACACCTAACCATCCAAAGCAGTACTTCTTTCTATAGCTGCGTAGGTGAAACAATTTGTGCAACTCAGGCCCCAAGATATTGATCAGCAAATCTAGTCCTGCAGTATTTGCCCTTTTATCATTCCATTAAGCATGAGAATACATAGCCCTTCACAGACATTCTAAAAAGGAACATTGGAATGTATTCCTTCTTCCAAGAGGTTTGAATTACTAATTCGGTTGGTTTCTCAGTATAGAAATGGTGAATTAACTCAGTAACTGCTGAATTTGTGCCTGCCACAACAATCACAATTTTTTTGGAGTGCCAGACAAATCAGTCTTAACAGTGTGTGCTCATTTCCACAGTTTGTAGAAGTCCATATGGATGCAATCTTTATTTTCTTACCAACTGAACGACAATCACCAGACACATAAAATTGTAATGGCTGCATATTTGAAAGGACACATATGTGTCCAAGGAAGATTGGAATATTAAATATCAAAAATTGTTACCATGACAAATTATTGCACAAAAAAAATCCATTGGTTTGAGGGATGCTGTGCAGAGACAAAAAGAAGCCAATGGTGACTTTTCAACATTCAAGCTGAAAAACTATCCTATTATAATGTTTACTTAGACACATGAAGAATTTGCTTAGCAGAAAACAACAGATTATTTGTGTTTGTTTCACAGATAATCTGCCCTTTATGGGCTTATATGACATTTCTGTCCATGGAAGAGAATGTCCAGAGAAGCAATAGAATCTCATTCCTAGAGATATTTAAAAGACACGTAGATGTGGTGCTGAGGCACATGGTTTAGTGGTAGACTTAGTCATGTGGGATTAACAGTTGGACTTCATAATCTTTTCCAGCCTAAATCATTCTAGGATTTTATTACTTTAATGCTTCTTAAGAGCTCCCTTTATCAGTAGACTGAGGGATGTTAACTACCCTGATATTTGATGTAAGACCTACTTAGCCAGCCATCCACAGTCCGGGAGAATTACTGTCCAATCCAGATTACAGTCCAGTGCATTACTGACAACTTCCTGATGCAAATGGTGGAGGAGTCCACTAAGAGAGGAGCGCTGCTGGATCTTGTACTCACCAACAAGGAGGGTCTGGCTGAAGCAGTGAAGGTTGAGGGCAGTCTTGGCTGCAGTGACCACAAGATGGTGGAGTTCAGGCTCTCATGTGGCAAAAACAGAATACTTAGTAGAATCACAACCCTGGACTTCAGGAGGGCAACTTTGGCCTTTTCAAGAAACTGCTAGGGGAAATCCCATGGGACAGGGTAGTGGCAGGTAAAGGAGCCCAAGACAGCTGGTTAACACTCAAGGACTGCTTCTTTCAAGCCCAAGATCAGAGCATTCCAACACGAAAGAAGTCAAGGAAGGGAGCCAGAAGACCTGCGTGATTAAACAGGGAGCTGCTGGGCAAACTGAAAAGGAGGAAGAAAGTCTATAGGTCATGGAAGGAGGGCATGGCCACTTGGAATGATTATAAGGCTTTAGTCAGAGAATGTTGGGATGCAACTAGAAAAGCCAAGGCTTCCATCAAATTAAACCTTGCAAGGGAGGTCAAGGGCAACAAAAAAGGCCTGCTTCAAATACATTGCAGGTAAAACTAAAGCTAGAGGCAATGTAGGTCCCTGGCTGAATGAGGTGGGTGCCCTGGAGACAGAGAAAGCAGAGATACTGAACTGCTTCTTTGCCTCTGTCTGTACTTCTGGGGGCTGTCTTGATATCAAGCCCCAGACTGCTGAGGCCCCAGAGAAAGTTGGGACAAAAGAGGAGTTTGCCTTGGTTGATGAGAACTCGGTTAGCGATAAGTTGAGCAAACTAGATGTACATAAATCCATGGGCCCAGATGGGATGCACCTGCGACTGCTAAGAGTGACGGCAGAAGTCATTGCTAGGACATTCTTCATTACCTTTGCTATGCCACGGGGATCAGGAGAGGTGCCTGGGGACTGGAGGATAGCAAATGTCACTCCAGTCTTCAAAAAAGGTAAGAAGGAGGACCCAAGTAACAACAGAACTGTCAGCCTCACCTCCATCCCAGGAAAGGTGATGGAACAATTTGTCCTAGAGGCTACTTTAGGCCCATCAAGGACAAGATGGTTATTAGGGACAATCAGCATGGCTTCACCAAGGGGAAGTCATGTTTGATCAACCTGATAGCCTTTGATGAGGGCATAACCAGGTGGATAGATGATGGCAGAGTGGTGGATGTGGTCTGTCTTGACTTCAGTAAGGTA